>OX345653.1:1275000-1875000 GCA_947044365.1 Petrosia ficiformis | reverse complement strand
TGTATATAATTATATATATATATATTATGTTTGTGTCACTTGCGCGACTATGCGTTGTATACGTAGTTAAGGAAGTTGCGTCATTCTTGGGGGGCTCGGTCAATTAATGGGCGTGGCACATAAAAGAACGCGCATTTGAGCAGCCAGGAAGCTTCAGAAAGAATGTAAAACTGCTAATAACTGCTGTATATAGCAGAGAAACAGTATAAATATTATGCAAGAATCTTTAACAAGTAAGTATGATAAGTTGTTGAGTTTCAGACACGAGAAAGTCATCATTTAGAACCTTGGAAGGAGTACTTCAGTCAGTTCATCAAAGATCTGTGTATTTAGACTGCAATCAGGCTTACACTTACTTCTTCAGGCCCCAGCTTTCGAGTACACAGAAAGGTAGAGACACTAGTGCCATCAGCAATGCTTAATACATAGTCATCACAAAGCAAATATAGATTTTTTTTTTCTCTATATACACTTGTTGATCAGTAAGGTACATTAAAAATTTGTGTTAGTTAACTAAAACTAAAACCCTTTTAGTAAGCATAATGTTAACTAACTATAACTAAACTAAAGTGTGAGAAGCTACGCATACTACAACTAAAAGTAGTCATTATCTAAAAACAGCACTACTACAAAACATAATTTTAAATACATTTATTTGGACAGAAACCCATAGTTATTAATTTAGAAAACTTTCATATTTAAAATGAGAAAACCTACAATTGCTTATTAATACTTAGCAAATGCTAAAACTGGAGATACATATTTTCATTTATGCTCTAAGTACAGCTAATGTAACATTTGAACATGGTATCATTATGTAACTCGAGAAAAGTATTTTGTAATATATTTATTATGCAGAAAAAATCTAATTAGTAAGGTCAGGCTACAGACTATATACAGCTCCATTATTTCAATCAGAAAGTGTATGAAAGTCCAGTTATGTTGGAAATATATTCTTGACTTTGTAAAATGTGAATAGTATATATAATATACAATTCATAATGGAACATATTCATGATATTGAGTATTACTAAAATAGATTGAATAAGCACACACATTATAATGTATTATTACAACCTAGCATGTGACAAGCAGTGTCATGTGACATTATCAGTTATGAAAGCTACTATTAGTGTAGTATCTATACTGGTACAAGTGTACAGGTGCCTACCTAAGGTATAGGCAAGTACATGTAGTATAGGGCAGATACAGATACTTTAGACACCAAGGATTTAAACTTTATAGTACTATTTTACTGGAGGTAAAGAATGATATAACACTCAGAATCATATTTGTTAAGCTATTTTCATCTTTTATAGTAATCTATGAGTTTATTTTACAACAGAAATGAATAGAGCAGTGCTAAAAAATTAGCACTTATACAATAAAAACGAGGTACAGTATTGGCAATTTTATTTGCCTATAATATAGGGCATCTACAGTATAGGCAAAACACAGTATACATGTATGTACAACACTAATTACTGTTATACAGATAATCGTAAAGTACAATTATAAAAATATAGGTTAGATACTGTATTTGAGGTTTCTACGTGCAATAGAACTACCGCGGAAACAGTTTAATTACTGAGGGCAGAGCCCGAAGTAATTAATGTTTCCAAGGTAGTTCTATTGTGCATGGAAACCAAGAATACAGTATCTAAGCAATTTAGATTATAGCTATTACTTTGTTGGATAGAAGCCATAACAAGAAAGCTATTTGGTACTCATCTTTAAATTGCAGAAAGACAGCAAGGTGATCGATAGCGTGAGTGTTTTGCTCTCGACGGCAACGCCCACATCTCTATTTTGTCAGCTGTGTATCTTTTGGATTTCAAAAAGCTGAAGATTTTAGCTTACTTAGTTGGACAGAAGACCTGTTAGAAGGCCATGAATACTAAAACCATTCTTCGTTTGTTGATAGAAAGCAGCTGGACGAGTATTTTTACAACGCCCACACTTTAGCGACTTTCTCAGTCTATCGCTTGTAAAAATCAACAGATCCAGCCTTACAACAAACTTTGCTTCTGTTCACTGTGTGAAATTCCTATAGCAACATTGCAACAGGTTTACTAATCAATTAAAAGTAGGTTTACTACGGAATTTAGAAACCTCTAATTGACCAATCAGATTGCAGCATTTTAATGAGCTATAATCTAAATACATGTATATATAATTATACATGTTCTATTAATTTTGGAAATTTATTGTAACAAAATAAACAACCTCCACAATGAACACTGAGAACACATCATAAACTTAGCCTTGCAATCCTTCATTAAGTGTATACACAAAATTACAAGTAGAACTATGTATTATACATAAACACATATACACCAGTGTTCTGCCCACACTGGTCAGCACTGGTCGGGAATAACCACCTCTCAGATGAATTAACCACCTCTTAGATAAATTAACCACCTTTAACCACCTCTCAGATAATACATATATAGGCTACTGAGACAGAATTAACTATATACTGGATAAACAGCACTAAATTCATGTAAAATCCAACCACCACTCTCAATATCCTGGGCAGAACACTGATACACACATTACAAATTACTTACATCTTGCTTGGTGATAATATGTAATTAGCCAAAAAAAGATAGGTCCAACCTATATTGAAAATAATAAAGAATGAGTAAATTAGTGTGTACATAATTATACATAATTATACATAAATTTATTGTATGCAAACAGACTATAAGCACAACCAAATTTGTTATCATAACTCTAGTTACTGTAATCAGTGTGTATGTGCATTATCTACAACTACATTTTCTGGAGAACTAACAACATTGAGCCACTAGCTAACTCTAGTTACTGTAATCAGTGTGTATGTGCATTATCAACTACATTTTCTGGAAACTAACAACATTGAGCCACTAGCAGACTTCAAATTGTACAAGGATAAAAAATGACGATAATCTTTTCTGAAACTATCACTAGTGGTTGCCATTTACAAACTTCCAGTTGACATGTGATAATGAATATGTGGAAATACAAATGGTCTTGTTTAAAGGCTATCGCTGGCATAAGCACTGCTTAGAATTTAGGCAGTAGCAGCTACAACATCAGCAATGGCTCTACACTATCTCCTATGACAGTCACTTTGTAGCTCAATTCAGTTCATACAAGTATTTCAAGCCATAATGGACACATGAAGGCTCTTTTACTGGTTACTAGTGGTTTATCACATTCATCTTGAACTTAGAAAATGCTCATAACTTTAGTTTAGAAGGACCAACAGTCTTTTTACCTTCATCATTTTCATACAATTATTCTTCTTGTTCTTTTTGTTATGTATGCCAAATTTCAATCCATTGCTGCATTATTGCATGTAAAACGTTTAGTAAATTTGTTTATGGCCCATAGGACCCTTACTATGATTGCTTTCCACTTGTGGTTGTTTCTTCATATAAGAAGTCACAAAATTAAGTTACATTTATATAGTCTAAAAATTGTCAAAGTACTGACATTGTTAGGGTTATATCAGTATGTTTTTGTTACTCAAGCATGAAATTATTGTGTATTATACTATTTTGAATATGTAATATAGCTACTATACTATCCTTATAAGAAGTAATCCCACTTCTACTTAAGCACATGTTCATTGTACATGTATCTTGCTTATTGAAAAGCAAGATATTTGGCATTGCATCAATATACATTCTTAGACTTTAAAAAATGTAAATTCCCATTAGTTGTAACATAACCGAAACCTAACTAATGCATGTAGTCATTAAAGCATTATGAATAAATACTGTATTTATCATGTACTTGACTATTTATACTAGGGCTGTGAAATTGGAATCAGCTAAGATTCTCTGAAATCAATTATTACTAATTTTAAATCAATTGATAATCATTTAAAATCAGTGGAAGTAATTAGGCCAATTAAGTCAATTAATACAGGAAACTCCTCCCATTTGATGATCAAAAGGTTTCCTGTCACTTCCATATTGTACATTATTTGCTGTCACATGCTTGAATAAGATGTCTTGATATCACAGACTTACAATCAATAATCAGAACATTGATTGATTAATCAATTAATCATCCAAGCCCTGATTTATACTTAAGTACAATTTCAAAACTTGTACTTGTGTTTTCACTGAGTACCAATACCAATATTGTGTATTTGCTCCACGTGTCTGCCACAAGCATTATCTAACAAAAATGAAAATGTGGCACCATGGGGTCTCATAATAGTCTTTACATTCAGTTCCACACTTCATGAATGAACTTCTAGAGGATCGTGTTTAAAAATGGCTTAGTTGGGAACTAAAAATACTATCATGTATTTAATCAAATAAACTATCTGCAAGACTGACATTTTCTAATTAAATGATGAAGTAAAAATGAAAAGCGACCACCATGATTCTTTAGGTTGCAGGACCAGGTTGAAGCTATCAAACATGTTAATGGAATTTGTTTCACATACACCTTATATTACAGGCCATTAGTGACAGGATGTTATCCATTCTTGAGAAATATTAAATTACAGTAAATATAATGGGCGTGGCAAAATGAATATTATTAAATTACCTCTCAAAATGAGACTGAGAAAATACACAATGATTAGGTATTTGAGAACAAAGAGATGTCATCATGTCAGACAAACAGAGGTTAAGTCAGAGAGAACAAACTCTTAATTAATAGGGCCTACATTATTTCTACTAGCAGGATGTTTGATCTTATATTTCTAAATAATTTGATCTTTTTTCTGTAGTTAAAAAGCCATGTCTTTCATACATTGATTTCTTATTCAAAATGAACAGATTATCTACTCCAAATGTTGGTAAAATTGTTGTTGATAATTTACATAGTGTACAATACATCTCTTTATTCTGGACTTTTGGTGCGCTTGAACTTTATATAAAATATATATAATTACATAGTATCTAAGTACCTTGAGCTGTTCAAGTAGAAATATATGACAAACGTTTTTGTAAGAACAAGAGACAGCCCTTTCCGTCAGCAATGCAATTCGGCAAGACAGCAAGAAGAGGTGTGTCACATGAGCGAGTAGTTATGAAGTTGAGGCTCGAGGTGGGCCTTTAATATAATCACATCACGTGTTAAACATGTCGAGTTACGTTGCTGTGAGTAAAGGAGAAGGTTTGGAAAGTGTAGAACTACCAGCTGAAGAAGATGAGACACTGTTATTGTCAGTATTACAGTCACAGTTTGAAGGCGCAACTGGACTGAAGTACAGGTTGGTTATCATCAGAGTGTCTTTAAATTTTAATTGTCTCGTTAGAATTATAAATTATATATATATATATATATATATATATATATATATATATATATATATGTATATATATATATATATATATATATATATATATATATATATATATATATATATATATATATATATATATATATACACACAAGACTTTATATATATATATATTTATATATATAATTATATATATATATATATGTATGTATGTATGTAATATATATACATATAGTATCTTCTGTGAATTATGTTAATGTGTAGCACAGCTCTTACGGTAGTTGTTCTTGTGGAGTGTTGATAGATAGGAACTATCTGTCTAAACTCCATACCATATCTAGTCTGGGGACCCGCCCCTTCGCAACGAGGAAGGGTCTGGCAACATGCGTATTCACAAGTTGTCACCGTAGCAGGATTTCTGCTATGCTTTGATCTAACTGATCAGGGGCGTGTGCTTTTAGTTAAAATGGAAGATATTATCAAGCAGGCTGGGAATCATCTGGGATACGATGCTATCAAGCCAGAACAGCTAAAAGTTGTTTCACACTTTTTAAAAGCCTTTGTTTTGCCCTTCTTCCACTTGTATTCAACACTTTGAGAAGTACCAGTTCCTCCATCGTGATTCTGCTTTTTGAATCTCTTTTTCTCAGTCAGATCATCCCCACATCATACACACAGGAACGCCATACGTGCATGTGCATACACATGTTAAAAAATTTTAATAAGTTTACATATACAACCATAATTAAAAATTCTTCAAATTTCACTGTGACAACTTGTGAATACGCCGCATGTTGCCAGACCCTTCCTCGTTGCGAAGGGGCGGGTCCCCAGACTATACCATATCAGTGTTGTGTTTCATAAACATCACATACCTGGTATACAAAAATGTTGCATCATGCTTGACTGTGAATGATGTACTATGTAATATATTAATTTGCACATCAAGCAATTACTTTCACATAAACAGCCAGTCAGATTCATCCAGCAAGTGACTCATTCCACACATATAATATGTGTCTATATTACATACTTTCTCCTCATTGTGCATGTGTGTAATCAACTGAGCTCCCTGTAGTAGCACAACTGCCTTAGTATAAACGCTCATCGTACTACTTTTGTGGAGCGATTTTAGTTTTCTCTCAAAGCAAAATCCGGAAGTTGTAGATCTTTAAAATTCTGCATGATAGTTAAAGTACATGTATATAGCTACTTACTAATATAGGTATGTAATTCATTTTTTCTTAGGAATCCATCCTCTGGATCTTGGAGGGGTGTAAGAATAACTGATGGAATACTCTACCCACCCTCTGAAGGATGGGGAGATGCAACCTTTATCGTTGTTGCTGTAGGGAGTGGGTCAGTGGGTGATGAGTCAGTGAAGAAGGAGAGGGAGGAGGAGAGGGAGAGAGACAGGGACAGAGAGTCAAGAGGGATGGGTGAGAGAAATATATGTGGGAAGGAAATTGTGTGATTTAAGTTTACATACTTGTGCTTCAAATATAGCCATACAGACACTTTACATTTCACTGTGTAGTAGTGAATTAATGATGTATTTTTCAATTAATGAAGTTCTTTACTCAAGCACATTGATTCTGGTGAAGTGGGTATCCTTTTAACTTTTTGTTGTTTTTAGACTGTTAGTTTCAATGTGTTTTCTACACTCGCAAGTTAGCTGGGAATGCCTTTATTTAATGCATCAAAATCATATCACAAACATTTTATTATTGAATGACTGTAGTGGAAATTATTTTATTACAGCACCTAAGAAAACAATGAATGCAGAACCCTCGCCACAAGTGTGAAGTGTGATTGGAAAACAAGCATTCCCAATAATTTATAATTATAATTGTGTGTGTGTGTGTGTGTGTGTGTGTGTGTGTGTGTGTGTTTGTGTGTGTGTGTTTGTCTTGCAACTTAGAAGAGCAGTAGTAACAGGTGCAGAAAAACAGGTGTAGAAAAACAGTTGTATATGTCGCAGAAAGCCAGCTAATGAACTTCCTGTCAAAAAAAGCCACACCTTCCTACTCCTGAAGGTGTGACTTTGAAGAGCTATTGTAAAGAGTTGGAGTGCAATCTAGTATGTGATGAATATACATGTGAAAAAAAAAATTAAAAAAATTTAAATTATTGAGCACTAGTTTTTAGTCATTGAGTCAGAAAGTGATGCAGAATATTAAAATCAAAACCCACCACAGTAATAACTGCTTCCTGTGGCCTTATTTAAATGAATAAAAGAGAAAATTTAATAACAATGATTTTTTGTTTATATAAATATCATTCCTGCTATTGTAGTTGGTTACAAGCGTAGCCGTTTTGATGATCATCATAAATCACTGGACACTCCAAGATCAAAAAATGTGCATTTAGAGCCTTCTGAATATCATTCTTCCTCATCGTCTGTTTCTGACTCTTCCTTTGGCACTGGACAAGATGTCATTGTTTTAGGACTCAAATGGGATGTTGATGAGGCAGAACTAAAAGACTATTTCAAACAATTTGGGGAGGTCAAATATGCTGAAGTAAGAATGGCATAATTGTTGAGCACTAGTTTCTACAGTGCTCTGTGTAACAGTCATTGCATTTCATCATACATTCAACATGCTAAGAGTTTTGTTATTATAAATAGTGGATGAGTTGTGGTTTTGTTACTATAAATAGTGGATGAGTTGTGGTTTTGTTACTATAAATAGTGAGTGGGTTGTGGTTTTATTACTAATTGAAAGCTACATGTACATGCAGAAACTGGAAGTCTTGTTGTTTATCTACATGTACACCCATTAATTGACCAAGCCCCATTGAAAGGGTACAGTGTATGGATGAATGGCCCTGTGAGAATTTTAGGAAAAACAAGATATATAGAGAATAAAGTATCCCTATGAAAGCTTTGTGGTGTCCAGCATTCAGTAATCATGGCTGACTATCATGCCTGAAACACATCAGCCTATTATAGTTATCATTTTGATTATCTACTCTCCTTACCTTTTAAAGGACCTTGTAGAACTTTAGCAATATACTTCAGGCAGAATAGCTGGCTGTTAGTTCCAGTTTCTACGTAAGCTACACTTTCTTTCTGCTGGTCTGTAGATCTTGACCACACGTTCTTTTACGTGCCACCCCCTTTAATTGACCGAGCCCCTGAGAATGACGCAATTTCCTTACTACGTATACAACGCATACTCGTGCAAGTGGACACAAGAATATAAATATATATATATATATACAGATTCAACCCCGTGGAGAGCAATCATAGGGATGGCCCTACGGGCCATAAAAACATTTATAGTGATCTGAAACTTTTGGGAATGACAAAATAATGAAGACTGATAGATCTCTCAATTCTCACATAGAATTTTGGGCTTGTCCTTCAACAGAACTACATGTAAGACATGTAGCTCATCTCATGATTTTGATAATTGTAATTTAACTAATTTCTAATTTAACAAAGAAGAAAAATTATTTTTCAATGTAATGACATGTTTATAAGGTTGAGAGATCTGGGATGGATAATTACATACATTTGTACCTGTATTTAGGGAATATAAATATTCCCTAAAAATGAATTGTTTCAATTATGTTGACTTGTAAATACATTGTTATTTAAAAATTTGCGATCTAATTTTTGAAAAGGGACACTTTAATTTTGATCAATCCTTACCTTTAATTGCTTGTCATCTAAGAATCTTAATAATAGCCTTCTCTAGATACCAAATTTCATTGACTATTGTTGAATGGTTAGTGATTGAAGAAGACCCCTTTTCGAAAATTAGGTCTCTTTACATACCAAAAGCATAACTCATTATAATGTATCTCCATTTCAGTAATAAGTCGTGTTTTTTCTTCTGTGTAGATTAAACGTGACTTCATATCAGGAAAATCTCGAGGGTTTGGTTTTTTAAGATTTGCTGATCAGTCAGTCCAGGAAAGTGTAATGAAACTACCTCATACTATTAGAGGACGAAGATGTGAACTGCGACCACCTAGAAAAGTTAGTGATGAACAGACAGGATGTGTGTTGTGATGTTGTCGAAGGATAATGTTAAGACCTCTTTTTAGTTGTTAGACGCTATTCATAATGATAATGGGAGTAACAGCATGTAACATTCATTACAAATGTAGTAACAAAGCCACAACCCACTCACTATCTTAACAAGTTGATTGGCTAGAATGTATGATATAATGTACTGAAGAAAAGCCCACATTATAAACAACACACATACATGTACATGTAGTTAGGCCACTACTGTTGATGTATTTTATATTAAATTCCCTATGATGTATAATAATTATTATTAATCTCTAAAATGTTTTAACCACAGAGTCCTTGTCATCTTCCATGCAAATTCTTCATTGGGTGTTTACCAAATGATCCAGAGGCTACAGTAACTGAACTTACTGACTACTTTAAACGCTTTGGTTCCCTGTCTGATATCTATATTCCCAAACCATATAGGGGATTTGGATTTGTCACATATGTTGATGGATATGATGCCCAGAGAATGTGTTCCAGAGAACACACTCTGAGAGGATACAAGCTCAATATAACTGTAGCAGAGCCCAAAATACATGGTGTTGGAAGAGGGAGCGGACATGATCATATCCAGACATCTGCTAACATGTATGCTTATCAACTATCGCATACACAACAGCAGAATACATCGTATACACAACCTTTCCCCCAATATTATGGATATGGTACTAGTGGAGATAACATACAGTACACTAGTGGACAGTCTTCATATCGTTGACATGTTATATACATGTATATGTACATTATCTTTATTTCTTTAAATTTTGTTTGCAATGAAATATTAATCTGAAATCATAGTGATCAAACTAAAAATAATTATAGAGTAGAAACAAGTTGCAAAAACCAAAATAATTATATTAATTATTATAACAATTATGCGTAGTTATTATCACTAGCTAGATCTAGAAATGATATATAATCTACATGAATTGCAGTAAAGACGAGTTGAAATTACAAGAAGAAAAATAAAAGATTTTCTAAGATAAAGAGAAGTGAGTAAGGAGGGGCCAGCTCCAAGAGAAACTATAATATTTATCAGACATTTTTGATTTCCCAAACAAGATGGTATTAACAGATACTAGTGCTGAGATGCGAGTTCAAACTCACATAATAATGGAAAATGATCCGAAGGGAAGTGTGGATTGGGACAACCTATAACTTTGTAAGTCTTCAACCATTCATAATTTACGCC
This sequence comes from Petrosia ficiformis, assembly GCA_947044365.1. Taxonomy (NCBI): domain Eukaryota; kingdom Metazoa; phylum Porifera; class Demospongiae; order Haplosclerida; family Petrosiidae; genus Petrosia; species Petrosia ficiformis. The sequence goes on along the minus strand of OX345653.1, from coordinate 1,864,527 downwards.
ACCTAAAATACCGACAGGTTTTAGGAAGTCAGAACTATAAAATATGTAATCAATTGTTCCTTTGAAATCATATGTGAAGTTGGTATATCCTATGTTTTCTTGAGAGTATGAACTCTTCATATGAAATGGATGTCTTAATTCTGGATTTCCTGTTGGAGATGATATAGTGGATGTGGAACGAATGGTCGCATCAAAAAAAGTGTCGTAATTATGACCCAAAAAATCCATATGATCAATTGAGATTGTTCCTTTCACTAAATATTCGAAAACACCAGAATTAGGTAAAGAGTTCAAGTCACCACAAAGTATCAAGGGGATACCTGGCATGCCATGAAATCTGGTTTTCACTCCAATACCTCTCTCACTCTGTGCTGCTAGTAGGATGGTCTCCAATTCGCTCATCAACATGATAGTTTGTATGAGTTTCACATCACAATATTCAGGATCCCAATGTATGTGAGCATTAGATACTAGTATATGCTGAGGGACAGAAGACATACCAGCCAGGGAAGGATCTTTCAATTCCAATAGAGCTGCTAAGCCTATATTGTCCCGTATCATGACTCTATTCAACATGTCTTCAGATCCTTGACTTTCAGCATGAGCCATAGCTAGCTGATTGAATTCAATGAGGTACTGATCTACCAATGAAAACCTAGAGAATGGTGAACATACATAATAACTACTTGAACAGTTTTTGATACATTTTCAACAATGGACCAAATTGGCTCAACAATGGTTAGTGTGTGTGTGTGCCATGGGAATACATCTTGAGCCAATTAACAATGAGTTAATGCTGTTAGTGATAATATACTCATAATTACCTGTATCACTGGCCCAAAGGAAGTGCGAAATAAGAAGCTCTTTGGGCCAACGCCGTGCCATATGACTGATATGAGCTTATCAAAAACAATGACTACATGCATCTGTCTGGAGTACAGAGTGTCGTGGGTTCGAATCCCACCTGAGGCAACTCTCATTTTCATTTTGCCATTGCCTCAGGTTGTCTTTCTTTCTTTCTACATGTACATCTCCGATAACATCATGTAACATGAACAATATATACATGTACATCTTTTGAACCTAAGTGATCTTAGCAATCTACTTTACTTGTGAAATCACTAGTTTCAGTCCACATGGAAAATGAAACTAAGTTTAACACTTTGCATACATAATACTTTACAATACGTTTCAATTTGCATGTTATCAATACTATCTATACAATGAGAAAATCATCCTAAAACAGCAAATAGTATACTGTTTACTAATGTTGTTAACTATGACTAAATTACAAGTCTATTGCAAATAACTATAAATAACTGAAATTAAAAATAGTCAATAATGGCACTTTTAGTTAGTTAACTAAAACTAAAACCCTTTTAGTAAGGGTAATATTATTTTAGTTAACTACAACTCATACTATAACTAAAAGTGGTCATTATTATCAAACTAAAACAACACTACTATTTACATGTACATGTATAGTAAATGATCTAGTGTTGAAAATTATCACAAAATTGATAATAATAGTTACATTCACTTGATAACTAAACCATTAGTTGTAGATGAAACCATAGGGAGTTGATCAATGGGTATGGCACAATGTTACCAAACACACATGCACTTTTTCAAATGCTTACAAGCACAAGCCCATTATTCAGCCCAAGTACAAGTCATCTCATAAAGTAACTTAAAGCCTACCATTCACTAGGCAAATTTGGAGTTGGTAACAAATTGCCTGCTCCATGTTGCAAGTGAATAGAGCATGCTTCTACTTTGTGGCAACATGTTGCTTGATGGATACAACCTAAATACTTTTTGCCATCTACTAGGCAACTTTAGATTAGGCAATTTGTTGCCACTCCAAAGTTGTCCAGTGGTTGGTAGGCTCAACATACATTGTAATCTCAATTTCCACCATCACCCAGCTCTAGCAGGAAGAAATATTACATGTACACATGTATATACCAAATTTCATTGAATTCCTATAGAAAATGGCAGAATGACCACCAATTAAAGTATCAAAATGATTTGGCGGAAAGTCTTTCCATGTTATTCAAAGCTGTACTGGTTTCACATACATGTAGTATAGAAGATACACACTTGTCACTGAATATTCAAACTCACTTGGATTTATGAAAGAAAATTGCGCATCCATCTACAAACCTTCTCTCTGTTTCTGTCATTGTCTTTGCTCGTGATTTTGGACTAAAGATTCCATCATAACCAATACGTTTTAACTCAGGAAGAAAGAAAGAATAGAACTGATCTGTCTCTACCTCCTGTATGATAGAAAAAAAATACTTACTACCTTTCTCATTGAGAATTGGGATTTTATTACATACTGTATAATCAAGCACATGTATACATCCAAGAGTAAACTGACCAATCAGATTGCTTACAGTGAGGTTGATACGTTAATGGAGTTTGATAACTACATGTAGCTCATATTTAAAGCAATTTTATTGTTTAATTGCCAGTTTTAGCCTCAAAACAAGACCAACTTTTATGTATTCATTTGTTATCACAAGTCTTCTCAAGGTCAGGAGAAAACAGTTATACAAATTGTCTTAACTTGAAAGAAAAAGCCTATTGCTTCTTCCTTGTATAATTTGAAGCTTGTCAGCGCCTCATTCAAAGCACCGATGTTTCTAGTTTTCAAGAAAATACAGACTGACAAAACAATTATATTAATCTATGCTCTGTCTATGCATATTGAGAGTTAAGAATATTAAATATAGTTTAACTGCAAAATCTACTGTTAGCTAAAGCACTGGTGCGAGTGCTGAACAGGAAATATATCATGAGGAGTAGGATCGAGAAGCTTATATATACAGCATGAGGCGTAGCCAGGTACTGTATGAGGCTCTTGGCGGCCCCAACTGTTTTCCAGTACATTCCACGCAAAACCAGTGCATTAAATGATTTATAGTAGCTTGAATTGATGGATGCTGCCAGCAATGGAGAAGAAGAACGAGTAATTCATGTTATTTCACTAAACCCGAGGTAAGTGTGTTGTTTTCTAAAGTGTGAACAATCTGGAAAATATAGAAATGAATGTAGTACCAACTACCAAGTGTGCTATATACATGTATGGAAAATATAAAAAGTATCAGTACCTTTGATGTTAGGTGTCACAATGCTATAAATATTAGTATTATCTAATGAATAGAATACCTGTAATGAAATAATATCAGCAGAATTGTCTAGGATCTCTTTTAGTAATGCTTGTTTTCTGTAGTCCCATGTTAATGCCCAACTTGGACAGTATCCATACAATGGACGAGTAGCATACTTATCACACAAGACATTGTAAGACATGACAGAATAAGATGCTATAGAAAAAAAAACAATACATGTAAAACATATATTAGTACATGTAAGATATAGTAAAGGTGTACATGTACCTTGACCTCAGAAAAATATGCTGTTTAGAACTCTTATTTCCTGCTATATTTTTAATTGTTTGTAATTTCTTCATCAGGGCTACTCATATTGGCATTAAACAGTATGCATAAGTCATCAAAGCCTAATTTTAAGGCCAATGTGAACAGACTTAAGTATTATAACAGGGTGATGTATTGTATACACACAACTAAAATACACAGCCATTTTTTGATTATGACGATCAAATTGTCAACCATAGTACTGCTAGAACCATCAGACTTGAGATTAAGCTCAGTGTTATCACTTTTCTTAAACAATGAATACTCTCCAACTATTATAATAAGAAAGCTTAGAGCCAGTGCTCGATATTGCAACAGCCACTACTTCAATTGTACTTGATTTAAAGCAGTGCTTCATCAGCGATAGCCTTCACACAAGATGAGATGTGTTTCCATGTACTCATTTGTAATCAGATGTCATAACTTTAAAACCGACAGTCTGCTGGTAGCTCATTCAAAGTGACAATATTGTATAGAATGATTACAGTAACTCTCCACTCTGTCTATGCAGTCAAGGGTTAACATTGCACTGTTATATATAAATGTACATTGCATGCTAGACACAATTAAATGAGTGACACCTTCAATAGCAAGTTAGTTGACATATCAAATGGCATGTTTACTAAAACTTTGAATTTATTGTCTAATGAATATGTAATTACAGTTATATGTTATATATATATATAATTTAAATTATACATAATATATAATTTTGATTATACATACAACCAGTGAATAAGCTATCCATACTGATATTAATGCAGGATAATTATTTAGATACGATTACAGAATAAAACTATTTTTTATGGACCGCAGTTCCATTCCTATGATTGCTGTCCATGGGGTTGAATCTATATAACACCAATGTTTGTGTCACATAGCGTATGTACATTTAGTTAAGGTCATTCCAGGTGTGACATGTAAAAGAATGATTGCTCGAGCTACAGACCAGCAGGAAGGCTGCACCTGAGTCAGCTTGTAAAATTACAACTAATACTAATAGCTTTGTATGTACATGTACATGTAGCAGAAAACTACTATAAAAATGATGCAAAAATTAAGAAAGTAGTTGAATTTCAGCAATGATTTATGAATACTTCAATTTCATCAAAGATCTGTGTACTTAGACTGGAGTTACACTTCCCAATGCACATATTCATAGTACACGGAAATGTAGAGACACTAATGCTGTCAGCAATGATTGATAGTCACCACAAAGCAATCATAAGGATACTATTTTTCTTGTTTCTTACTACATGTACTTCAAAACAGACACAGTTTACAACTTCACATTACTAACTGGTAAACAGAATAACACACATACTATTCAACATTTTATCACTGCTAGGTGCCAAACAAGAAAGAGGGAAGGGCTATATAAACTAGTGAATGCTACATGACAAAGACACAAACATACACTTACATGCTGATCTTGGTCTCTGCATTGGTAACAGTTGAATCCACTCCCTCTCTGGGGGTCTTGGACAAACTACAAATACATTAAGAATGTAGTTATGTATGTATGTGAATAGCTATTGGAAGAGATGTTTACTGTTTTTCTTTAGTTGCAGTAGTGATCTAAAAGCACTAGTTCACCCTCAATTGTAAATATTATTTCATGTAAGACTTTCTTAAAACAGTGTTTTTATAAAATGCTGTTACTATGCTACTACTCCATAAACAGATTGTTTCTTGGAACACATCAAACAGTGTGTAGGTACCACTTCAGTTTGAATGTGTTCAGAAAATGATAACTATAACCTAAGATGATGTATGCAAAACCACACTATATATATAATATATATAATTATACACAATTATATATACCAAATCCCACCTGTTAAATTATCCAACAAAAATGTGAGGAGTTTTGTAGTACCATGAGGTTCAGTAGACATATTGAGAATGTCAGGAGAGAGGGGATTACCTGATATTCCCAGTGTCTGTAACAAAAACAGTCTCCCAAGCTCACAGGGTAAGAGTCTGAATGCATTGTTGTTAAGGAGTAGTTCTCGTAGATGAATCATATCTCCCAACTCTGCAGGTAAGCTCCGAAGCTTGTTTCCTGATAGATCTAGGTGAACTAAGTTCTTGAGAAGAGCTATGTCTGGTGGTATGCGTTGTAGATTGTTATCGTTTAAGTACAAGGCTTTTAGATATGTAAAAGTCCATAAAGTGGAACTTAAGTTCTTAATGGGACCCCTCAATTCTAAGCCTGTCCATCTACATTTTTTTCCTGCTTCTGAGTCTTCACTAGACATAATAGTATACATTCGTCTTGGCCGCTCATAAGGCCTCTCTCTCAATGACCGTGCCATAGGCCCCTGTGAAATCCCAAACTCAGGTACACCATAATTCGTTTCACACCAAGATAACATTTCGTGCAAGGTGTGGTTTGAAAATTCTGTACGAATAATTAGGAAACTACATGTGTAAATTGAATGGTTTTTTCTGACAATTGTCACATGCCCATACCGTAGGATTAAGCTCGGGGATATTTTTATTCATAAAACAACTTAGTTTTGAACATCCATCTTCTAAGGCTTAAAGCACATCAAACAGTTCATAAGAATGCATACATAACACTAGCAACATCCACAATTCCAGCTTTTCTTATCAGTTGTGTTCGTAATTAATTTTTTTTATGTTCAGTGTTGTAGGTTTTCAAACCAACACTAGCTACCACAGTGCATTCAAAATAACCAGCAGTCACTGTTTGAATACAAGTAATTAATCATACAGACTTGTGGTTACAAACATCACCAGTAGTACTGTATCATCTCTGTATGGCATCATTCTTGTATATTATACTACATTGTATACTTCAACACAAGACATTTTAATAACTAACTGAAATCCAAGAATACATAAATTTTTGAAATAATTTATTAAGATAATAAATTTTAGTCCAAGATTAAAAATCTAAAAAAATTAATTCCATGATTGTTATAAATTTTATCATAATAGTAAGAAAGATTCTCAATTTAGACCTCCTCCACTTTGGACATGAGAAGAGGGTTGATATACTCAAACCCAGCAAATTCTGACTGATCAATCGCAGCAATAACATCACTGCATAGAAAATACACACAATGATGAAATGTAAAATAATAATACATAATTTATAATTACAAGATGAGCAATTCAAATCAAATCAGTGATCAATTCCTGTAATGATAACATCATCACTACTACAATATACATGTGTACATGTAGTAATAAAATATTGATTTCCAAAATAGTATTTACTTATATGGGAGACTATTGTAAAATAGCAGAAATGGGGGATCAAGTTGCCCCTTCCTTCCAGAAAATTTGTTGGGATGTTTTGTTATCTCTTGTTTCATGAAATAATTAGAGTATATATGGTACTATACTAAATAAACATGTATATACAAAATAGAAAGCCCACCCCTAAAGACATAATGCCTGCAATAGTACCATATATACTCCAATTAAAGGCTCAATGTTACATGAAACCCACATTCTTTTCTGCTTTATATGCTTTTAAATGAGTAACTACATGTACATGCATGTAGGTACTAATAGATGGAATTCCACATACTTGATGTATAAGAGAGTATACATGAGGGAATCAGACCACGTCCCTCATGAATGTACTCAATCCCATGATTATAAAATCATGTAGGTACTAATAGATGGAATTCCACATACTTGATGTATAAAAGAGTATACATGAGGGAATCAGACCACATCCCTCATGAATGTACTCAATCCCATGATTATAAAATCATGTAGGTACTAATAGATGGAATTCCACATACTTGATGTATAAAAGAGTATACATGAGGGAATCAGACCACGTCCCTCATGAATGTACTCAATCCCATGATTATAAAATCATGTAGGTACTAATAGATGGAATTCCACATACTTGATGTATAAAAGAGTATACATGAGGGAATCAGACCACGTCCCTCATGAATGTACTCAATCCCATGATTATAAAATCATGTAGGTACTAATAGATGGAATTCCACATACTTGATGTACATGTATAAGAGAGTATACATGAGGGAATCAGACCACGTCCCTCATGAATGTACTCAATCCCATGATTATAAAATCATGTAGGTACTAATAGATGGAATTCCACATACTTGATGTACATGTATAAGAGAGTATACATGAGGGAATCAGACCACGTCCCTCATGAATGTACTCAATCCCATGATTATAAAATCATGTAGGTACTAATAGATGGAATTCCACATACTTGATGTATAAGAGAGTATACATGAGGGAATCAGACCACATCCCTCATGAATGTACTCAATCCCATGATTATAAAATCATGTAGGTACTAATAGATGGAATTCCACATACTTGATGTATAAGAGAGTATACATGAGGGAATCAGACCACGTCCCTCATGAATGTACTCAATCCCATGATTATAAAATCATGTAGGTACTAATAGATGGAATTCCACATACTTGATGTATAAGAGAGTATACATGAGGGAATCAGACCACGTCCCTCATGAATGTACTCAATCCCATGATTATAAAATCATGTAGGTACTAATAGATGGAATTCCACATACTTGATGTATAAGAGAGTATACATGAGGGAATCAGACCACGTCCCTCATGAATGTACTCAATCCCATGATTATAAAATCATGTAGGTACTAATAGATGGAATTCCACATACTTGATGTACATGTATAAGAGAGTATACATGAGGGAATCAGACCACATCCCTCATGAATGTACTCAATCCCATGATTATAAAATCATGTAGGTACTAATAGATGGAATTCCACATACTTGATGTATAAGAGAGTATACATGAGGGAATCAGACCACGTCCCTCATGAATGTACTCAATCCCATGATTATAAAATCATGTAGGTACTAATAGATGGAATTCCACATACTTGATGTATAAGAGAGTATACATGAGGGAATCAGACCACGTCCCTCATGAATGTACTCAATCCCATGATTATAAAATCATGTAGGTACTAATAGATGGAATTCCACATACTTGATGTACATGTATAAGAGAGTATACATGAGGGAATCAGACCACGTCCCTCATGAATGTACTCAATCCCATGATTATAAAATCATGTAGGTACTAATAGATGGAATTCCACATACTTGATGTATAAGAGAGTATACATGAGGGAATCAGACCACGTCCCTCATGAATGTACTCAATCCCATGATTATAAAATCATGTAGGTACTAATAGATGGAATTCCACATACTTGATGTATAAGAGAGTATACATGAGGGAATCAGACCACGTCCCTCATGAATGTACTCAATCCCATGATTATAAAATCCCTATATATCATTCTTTCACTTCATTAACCAGTCAACAAAACAGCATTGTTTGCTGTCACAATCATAAAGACCATGATTATAAGCAATGCCATATCTTCATATACTTTGCATACAGTTCAGTTTATCAGACAGTCACTATATTTACTGGACAATGTCCTACATGACTGGAGTGGCAATCTACTACTAGGATACATGTAGGTTATGGACATTGTTTTCTTTACACTAATTTACATATATCATAGGTTACCCTTTTGGGTTGTCTACTGTATAATGCCCTGCTCTTTGTTTATTATTGTCCAGTTCTTTGTTACTTGTCCTTTCCTTTGATTCTATTGGTGTATGACCTCATCTCTGTAACTTTGTTTATGTAGAAGCCTCTGCTCTTTACCTTTTTAGTATTTAAGAGTTGTGTTGTGTATAGTACAAGCAGTAGTGATTTTATATGAAAGATTTTATTCAAGTTATCACAACTGGCTATTTCCACACCCCTGTGTATAATTATGTTTAGAAATAAAAAGAGAAATGTGTGTCCAGAAAAAATTTGGACCAGCTGGGATTTGAACCTAGGACCTTCTGATTGCTAAGTCAGATGCTCTATTATCTGAGCTACTGAAGACAGGTTGAGGAAGAGGACAATGTCTATTACTTAAGTCAGGCATATTCAGCTGTGTGTCTCTCTACTTAAGCTATTACACTAGTCTTGCTTGTAAACAATCTGTGATTCATTTGTAAAATTAACATTTATGTATAATTGATATACACGAAACAACTTACGAGTCATCCGGTGTAAATTGCACTGGTTCAGTTACAAATTGTGGATCAAAGTTAGAAGGGTCTCTGTCACTATCAATACGAGGTTTGTAAGGTGGAGTCACTTGACGACAACGCAACTATAATGTTAAAGTGAAAGTACAAACATGTATTTAAAGTTGGGCATTGTTCAATTATATTGTCACATTGCGACTATTTTTGTTGCAATTAATCATATGGCTACCTTATTTATATCACAAATAAAATATTATTACTATTTTACTAATACATATTACATAAATTAGCTTTCATAAACAATATTGAGGTTATCTGTCAGGAGAGTAACTACGTGTTTGTATTCTGTTTGAAGTACATGTAACAACTATTACGGATACATAATCATATTTATCATATGAAATAATTCTTAATTACTTAATTGCATCAGGTAAACGTCAATATTGGCCAACCCTAGTTAGATCACATGTAATGTTTCAATTTCTTGGCTCATTAATTAGTCACATGCTGTTAGTGCTGCCACAAAAGGGAAATTTTCCATGTAATGTCTGACACTTATGTCATGTCATGATATCATTTACACAACAGTTATGGTAGAAAAGATGCTATTATCAAAAATAAAATCGCCCTTCCACAATATAAACAGATTGTGATATGATAGGTTGTGTGTGCATGGTTATATACAATATGTCATTGTATCATGACAGCACTGTAAGTGCAGGTAATCATTGCTTGTGTGTATAGCTAGAGAGACATACCAGTTCCCAATCAATTGTCTTGTAAAAAGCATGATTGGTGATGTCAGTAAAACCAGTTTGAGGATGACATCCTAATCGTTCTTGTGGATTTTTGTTTAATAAACCTTTCAGTACCTGAAAAATTGTTGACAAAAAAAATCGTGAAATTTTTAGTAAGTAAAGAGAAAATGTGAGAAAAGTATTCCTATGATTGCTTTGTGTTCATTGATAATTACTTTAAAAATGAAGCCCAACAAACTACTATAGTTATTCATTATTGTTACAGTACTTCTTTTCCTGCTGTTCTGTAGTTCAAGCATGTTCTTTTACATGTACATACTACACCCAGTAACCCCAGATTTATGTAACTTCCTTAACTACATATATGTATATATGTATATATACATTAATTGAAGCCGTTGGAAGGGATACATAGGGAAGGCCCATAAAAATCTATTTTAGAATTCAATGAACACATCATTATTGATAAATAAGAATTAGTTACACTATACATGTACTTCACAAAATACATAACAAAATAATTTCTAAACAAATAACAAACCTGAGCTGCCTTCACAGATAAGGAACGAGGAATACGAATAGTTTTCTCAAGAATGACTATGAAAGAAATATTTAATAATAATAACTGGAGATTGGTTAGAATATAGAATATAGATACTATTAAAAATGTTATCCCAAATACTTTGAGGAAGATTCTAAATTATACACTTAATAAGACAAGAATTATACTGAGATATGTGACCATGAACACAAAAACCAGTCATTTGTGAAGTTGGTTAAATTTGCGACCCTTTGATATCATAACTATATATACCTCGAAATAAGTGTACATTCATTGATATAATATAATAATGTATGTATGTATGTATGTATGTACTATGTATGTATTACTATTAGCTTAGTTTGACAATAGAAGCTTGTGTATGATGGCTTTCTCAAACATTTATAGTTTAATTAATTAACATTATCTAAAAAGATTTATTATTTAGTTAATTAGTTATTACTACAACCAAGTTAGAAAAAGCCTACAGTTACATTTTCCATGCGTAATGTGAAGACTGCCAGTAGCTTGTTCAAAGTGCCAAAATTCCTAGTAAATGTGGTAAAGCACACACAAACAATCACTACATGTATAACCAAAATGGAGTAGGCAAACCCATACTATACCTTGCCTACAAATGACAGGGTAAATACATGGTTTATGTTAACATCTAAGAGTTTCAGTCCACTCTTTTGTAATACATAGTAAAACAAAAATCACATGATAAGTCAATGGCATTGTTTACAAGCTATTGTCAGAGTTATCTTACCTTGAAAGAGGTAATCCTCTGTACTCTGGTCAGGCATATCATGGCCACCAACATCAAATGGACTTTTACCAGCTAACATCTCATATAGCAATACACCTAATGCCCACCAGTCAACAGAGAAACCTATATATAATAACAACAACTTCAAAATTTTGAAGTTAGATGTGTTATTAATCTCACCATAATCTTGTCCTCTAAGAATTTCTGGAGCTATGTAGTTTGGTGTTCCACAAAAGGTACTGGTAGTATCACCAGCACGAAGACCTTCCTGTAGTACAAATATATAATATATATTGACACAATGTATCTACATGTATATAATTACATGTATATGATGGATTTATTGTGATTTTATTCTCCAGAAATCAGAAGATTTTGTTCATGTTTTTGAAACCAAACAACAACATATAGTATGTTAAACATATTCTCTTTTACTAGTATCAAAGATAAATATTTATATAGCGCTACATATCATGGGACAGTGTTGTATGACATCACACAAAGGCATTCATTATAAATGTTTTCACATATACATGTACATGTATAGTGTATTTATGTACACTGGTATTGGTTACTGCTTGATTAAACCTGTTTGTGGTAAAATTGTACCAGCAAGAGTAATTGGTAGCTACAAAAACTACACATACCAGCTGGAGCGGTATAGGAAGTGGTATCTCTACCTACAAATGTGGTGAAATTAACATGCATATTTGTGACTGTGGATGACAAAAAAATTCTTAACACATTACACACTTTGGCAATTTGACCACTCCTCCTAAAAAACTATATATGGTATCAAAGGTCCACACAGGTACATAACAACAGGTATTATCCATTGATAGAAAAACACAGGTACATGTACTGTCCATTGATAGAAATTAAATTACAGCTCCATTACAAATTTATCTATTTGTGACTATAGAGCACAAAAAACATTTATATGTTAGACCCATTTTCTCATCCACAGTAATAATTATGTTCATTATATCACTGTTAAGTGTCAAGAATAATATATAGTTTATGTACATGTACAATGTGCACCAATCAATGGAGATTCAATCATACCTTACACATCCCATAATCTGTTAGTTTTATATGACCATCCTGATCCAATAACACATTATCAAGTTTCAGATCACGATAAATAATACCTAATTAAGATAAAAGATAATTTTACATACATACATATAACCAATGATAGAGGATTAATTTATACAGTACTGTACAAGATGATTTGACATATTTTACATACATACATACAATGATAGACGATTAAATTACAGTATTCTACAGTACTGGTAAAATAATTAATTAGTATAAGATGCCACCGATATTAAAGGTCATTCCGAAAAATATTCATAACACTATATTGTTAACACATCATAATTTGAGGTCATTATGAATGTGAACAGATATGTTACTAGTTTAATCACTATTGGTCATGCACAGGATGAACTACATGTAGTTGTTTAGTGTGGTATCATCTGGTATGACCTAGCTATCCTGTCTGTAATGTTATATTTCCTGCTTCCTACTAGTTCCTAGCAACATTGTTTAAATCATATGGCTATGATGTGATGGCCATTTCAAATAGTCTTTTGCCTTGGGGTGACTGATTTTGTGAATGAGATTAAATATTCAGTGACCATACCTCTGTCATGAAGGAAGTTCAGTGCTAAACTGATTTCAGCTGAGTAATATCTGGCATGCTCTTCAGGGAGTCTACGATGCCTTTGCATGTGGAACATAAGATCACCACCATTAACACATTCTATCACAAAGAATAGCCTGTGGTTAGAAATAATGTGTCCTCAAATTGGTATCCCGATATACCAGACTGTGTAGATACATATATATGTGTAGTTAACGGTACATACTATGATATCATTACTAAAATCTTCATGTCCTGTAATTGGGAGGAGGGGTGAATCTAGTCACTCATGTTCACCTTGACCTCAGAAAAATGTTCATACCGTATAGGTTCTAAAAATTCGCCAGAGTAGATTCTTTCAAGTGAATATTTGAAGGCGAATTTTAGAGGTAAATAGCACATGTCGAACCGGAAATAATTATTTTTAACAAAATTGGAGGGCGGAGAAATCAATGCTGGAAAGTATTATTGTCGGAAATGCTGGAGATGTAGTAGCCTCTATGGATGATCTAGAAACAGCTGGTATATCACAGAGAGAAGTGGTCATCTTTTTCTGGTGACCAAATGGACATTTTCCACATGAAACAACTAGCTTAAAGCGCCTTACATGGTTACAGGTAATAACATAATTACTTAAACACAATTCCTTAGCTGGCCACTCACTGTCCATTCTTTTTAACTCAGCATGCGTTGTCGAATTTAGAGGGGAATACCGAAATCAGAATATTATAAAATTAATGAAGGAATAGAATAAACAATGACAAAAATTTTTTAAATAATTAATTATTTTTCAATTTGGAATAGCAAATGTTTAGAACCTATATGGTAACTTTAGTTTGGAATGACAAACAATCTTTTCACCTTTGTCATTTCCATATAATTATCTTTCCTGTTCTTTTCTGTGTATGACAAAATGGATTGCTTCACTATTGAGTTACAGTATAACCTTATGACATTAAACTATACACTACATGTATATAGTTTTATATATATATAGTGTATAGTTTAATGTCATAACGTTATACTGTAACTCAATAGTGAAGCAATCCAATTTCCTGGTCTGTAGCTTATGCGCTTGTTCTTTTGCATGCCATGACTAGTAATTGACTGAGCCCTCGTTCTGTTTCATTAACACATTACTATAATTATACATGTTGTTAATTAGTACATTCCTACGTGCAACTAATTAACTTTTTAATTTCCCAAATTTCTGAGGCGACCATGACACTTTCATAATCTTTCCATTTCACTTAGCTAAAAATAGGAACATGTAGTATATAATCAATATGGCTAGTTGTGATCCACCTATCTCTGTTCTGTATAGCACCTTGGATATCCTGATCCTGTTCCAAACCAGGAGCAGATCTTGGCCGTGTTATTGTGTACTTCAAACTGACACACAACCATGTGTTATTTTACACGTTAATTAGCTCATGCACAAACAGTTGAATCCAGGCTCTTTTTCTCTGCTATCTTATAGAGCCAGGGTCCTGGGCTAGTTACATACATGTATTAACATAATATAAGAATAATTCAACCAACAACTTGCCTGCTGTCTGTTTGGAAACAGGAGTGTAGTCCTACAAGAAAAGGATGATTGGATGCTTGTTCAAAAACATGCTTCTCTGTCTGAACCCAATCAATGTCTTCTTCATCCATTACAAGCTCTTTCTTTATTACTTTCATGGCATAAATACGTTTTGTTTGCTTCAGTTCAACCTACAATAGATCATAAACTCATAATATACAAAAGTTTTAAAAATGTAGGGATAGCAGAACTGAAAAACCATACTGTACTTTAACTACTTCCATATAACTCCACACATGTATACAATGTAGCTACATACTAAGTATTTTGCTATGACTGTTCCATAGCTACTTATGTATGTACATGTATATACATGTACATCTGTATACAACTAACCACTTCCTCTACACATGTGTAGCTACATACTAAGTATTTGCTATGACTGTTCCATAGCTACTTATGTACATGTATGTACATGTATATACATGTACATCTGTATACAACTAACCACTTCCTCTACACATGTGTAGCTACATACTAAGTATTTGCTATGATCCATAGCCATGTATATACATGTACATGTACATTTGTAACCACTGTACTCTCCTCTTTTAGTTCTATTTATAGTATAATATTATTTTATATCGGAAACAATATTCTAATTGATGCAAATAAGTACATGTAAGTGTGTTCTAATTGATCAAATGAGAACACACAACAACAGGTACAAGTACATGTACATGTATGTTTATGCAACTAGTACACAAATCAATACATGTGACATTACACACTTGCTTACCATTAGTACTTTAGCATAGGACCCTCTTCCTATAACTTTAAGAATATTAAAATCATCAAGAGATATTTGACTCTCTGAAACCGGATTGGTCTGTAAAAATAATACACTTGGACAACAATACAAGTGATTATTACATCATAGTATGTTGTGTGTGTGTGTATGTGTGTGTGTGTGTATGTATGTGTATGTCTGTGTGTTTGTTTCAATCCGTGAAGAGATGCGAATAAGGTGAGAACTCAGAAAAGCAGTTGTTCACTGCATGTTTAGACCAACACTGTCACCACGACAGTTGAGATGGGACAAATGTAAACATTCATTCACTTTGGTCAACACTCAAGTCTAAAATTTCAATTTGAAGCTTCACTGTTATGCCTTACTATACATGTACCTTGTGTCTGTGGTTTATGAGTAGAAGTTACGGCAGTGTCAAGAACACAACTTCTGATAACTCAATCTATCATTTTCATACACATAATTGCAAGTTCCCATTCCAGAGATACTTAAATTACAGTATGGGCTCCTGACTATTGTGTATAATATGTATGTATTAAAAACATAGACAACGTACGGTGAGAAAATCATGAAATGGATCTGACAACTTCTTCTCACTGAGCTCATCTCCAGGTGATTTAACAGGCTAAATAGCAAATAAAAGATGTAAAATTATAACAAATTTTCAAGTTTGTGTGCAGTGGATCAGACAGAGCAGAGAACATCAAATTACTATCTGTAACTAAAAGACTATGTGTAAGGATAACAGTACTATGCAAAAGAGCACTATTTAGTGGATGGGAACATGTTCCTCACTTCCAGGAAGTTGGAATAAATGTACATAAACACTTACTGGATGTCCTTCACAGATGTCATCTTGTCGAAGGTAATAACAGCATTTTTTGTGTACTACCATCTTACAAGCCTCACACTTGTAACCTTGGCGACCAAGCCCCCATATCCTCTCTCGACACTTTGCACAATATGCTGTCTGTGTGAAAAGTAATATTTTAGACAGTGTGTGATGGGAACAGTTCTTGCAATAGTAATTGCCACAATGAGGCTAATTAATCTGGATAAATCTAGCCTTAAATGTTACCCAATTTGGGAAAACCACACTTGTGGCGCATAATAACTTTGAACAGTCATTTTGCACAGGAAGTCAATGAAATTTGGTATCCAGGAAGATGAGGCTGAAAGAGGAAAGTAAAAAATGCTGGGAATCAAACCCGACTACTAAAGTATGTTCACGTTGAGTTGGCACCAAATTTAGTTTGCTTTCTACATAAAATGTCCAAATAGCAAGTGTTTGAAGTTAAGCGTTTGTTCAAAATTATTAACCACCACAAGTGTGGTTTTCCCAAATTGGACCACACATGTATATTTGTTATTGATGAATTGAGAACACACAACAACAGGTACATGTACATGTACATGTATGTTTATGCAACTAGTACACATATCTAGATGTGTTCATTAGTATACATATACATATACATGCATTGAATACATACACAACCAAAATACATACCTGTAGCCTCTTTGCTACAAATGCATGTCCATTAATTCGTCGAACCTTCCTCCATCTTCTTGCACCACGACGTTGATAAATACGAGCTACAATGTATATACATATGAAGATATTTACACAAGAATTGAGAATAATCTTGATATGTATGCTACCTACAAATGTGTAGGATATTTCACTAATGAGATGGAAATTATTTGAATTAATTGGATGTCTATATATATACATATGAATGATGTTGAAATAGCAAATGCTCAGTAAGGCAAGAGAAGAATCAAAATATCTTCCATCCCTCTAGCAGAATATAACTGCTTCACCATAATATATATTGAGGCAACTGTGTATTACTGTGTGTTAGTAATTATTTATGTGTGTACTCACTGTCTTCTCCCTCACACAGAGCTCCAGGCATAGGCGGAGGACCCTCAAATACTAAAACAAGATATCAAGATAATTATTACATACAACATACATGCTACTTGGATACAAACAATACTCCCTAATATTAGATATCAATTATTAGATATAACTATATAACTTTACCTCTTGGATACAAACAATACTCCCTAATATTAGATATATATTATTAGATATAACTATATAACTTTACTACTTGGATACAAACAATACTCCCTAATATTAGATATATATTATTAGATATAACTATATAACTTTACCTCTTGGATACAAACAATACTCCCTAATATTAGATATCAATTATTAGATATAACTATATAAATTTACCTCTTGGATACAAACAATACTCCCTAATATTAGATATATATTATTAGATATAACTATATAACTTTACTACTCGGATATAAACAATACTCCCTAATATTAGATATATATTATTAGTATATAACTTTACTACTCGGATACAAACAATACTCCCTAACATTATATTCAATGTAACGTATGAATACAGTTATATAACACCAAGTTGAATCAAAGGGAATAAGAATAGTCTATTATAAAATCACATATAGATATCAAAAACTGAAAAGGCACACAAACAAGACTAGGATGGTACCTTAGCAACTAACAACTTCCTATTCATATGTATAGCTACATGTATGTGTTATGCTATTCACTATAGCTACTTATGTAGGGTTATATGGAAGTGGTTAGTTGATTTTCTTGCTAAGCTACCATCGTAATCTTGTCTTCATGTGTTGTTTTGGGGTTTGGTATCCCTACATGTTCTTTCATTTTTATGGCCTGCAGGTCTATCCCTATGATTGCTTTCCTATATGGGTTCCAACTATATAATAATTTAGTATCTAGGAAGACCAGATAATGCTCCTCCTAGATACCAAATTCCATTACAAAATGCCAAATATTGAGTGTTTAAATGCAAGTGTTTAGTTACACAACAAGTGTGGTTTTCTCAAAATTAGGTCACATATAGGTGATTAAGGGGGCTCAGTCAATTAATGAGCATGGCATGTAAATGAAGATGTGCTCAAACTACAATACAGTCCAGACCAACTAGCAGGATGAAAGCAGCTTAAGAACTTTAAGTCTAGCTGAAACTACATGTACATCATATAAATTATATAAGAATAAATGATACAAGAATAAAATTAATGATAAATAAGGCTGAAAGAGAAAAGTAAAAAATGCTGGTAGTCACTGGGAATCAAACCCGAGTAGTATCATGTTTCACTTTCCTCTCGAAGCCTTATTAATTAGAATTTATCATTTATTTTCTGTGAGGTGAGATTAGCTAAACAGTTACATTTTAAAATTAAGAAGTATTGAAAACAAACTATAATAGGTTGTTGGGTTTGAGATACACAAGAATGTCAGAAATGATTAATGATGACACTACAAACCAATCATAGGGATAAATAAAATGATTTTATTCCTGTTTCTATTCCAAATGACTAGTTGATGAATTGTGAAGTTTAAATAAATTATGACCAGTGGGATAATTTGTTAATTATCTTCTCATTCAGGATTAAAATTTGAGTTAGAATAATTTAAAGACTGTTATAACACAGAAGCCTCCATCCACTTGGTAACTTTGGAGTTGGTAACAAATTGCCTGTTCTATGTTGCCAGTGACTAGAGCAAGCTTCCACTTTGTGACAACAAATTTCTCCATTGTCGCAACCTATTAATTTTTACCATCCACTAGGCAACTTTAGAGTAGGCAATTTGTTGCCAACTCCAAAGTTGCCTTTGGATGGTAGGCTTAACATATGATTTTTTAAGTATAGGCACAATTACGATTGAGGCTTGTTCAACATGATAATTAGTTTTCATGTTTTATTTGACTGAAAGTATTCATTGACTACATGTAGGCAGGGAAACAACAATACTACTTTCACAAATATGATGATTAATTATAATAACAATGATTTCTGGCATTTGGAAGGTGTGTGTTAATCATAAAACACTTAATATCAAAAGGTATGTGTTTATTAAGAGTTATATTTTAGCAGAGATTTCAACTCATCACTTGCAATTGAGATGTAAGGGCAGCCATTTTTTTGGGCCGTATTATTAAATTTTATAGTTTTATATCATTATATTAATTCTTCTTGCCATCAATAAACTGCTCCCAAATGGAATTCAATGCATATACATAGTTGTCACAGAAAGTTATATACCACAGCTCTGTATGTTGATTTCTAGTATGTACTTAGTATTGATACTGCTGGAGTACATAGTTATATAATATTTTAACAGTTTGTCACAAATTATAGTAATTATAATTATGACTGGAACAAATTGTAACACAATTTGGGAAAACCACACTTGTGGCGGCACATAATCAAACACTGACCTTTTAAAACTCGCTATTCAGTCATTTTGCACAGGAAGTCAATGAAATTTGGTATCCAGGAAGATCAGTTAATGCTCCGCCTAGATACCAAATTTAGATAGCTTCCTGTATCAAATGGCCAATTATCAAGTGTTGGAAGGTAAGCATTTGATCAAAATTATTATGCGCCACAAGTGTGGCTTTTCCAAATTGGGTCACATTATTGTGTGAATAAAAAGAACAAAGTCTACCCAGTCAAAGTGTATTTAGACACAAATTTACTAGCTTTTTGTGTAATACAGTTGTTTTACGTGGTAGTATAGAACATATACACCTCTCAACATCGCACTGTTAGAATATAATATAAATTCGATATATTTATGTATTGGATGTATTGATGGAATATAACAACATCTCTGATGTACTGCACAAAGTATGAAATTTCTTTGTGACATACCAATATCAGATAACTGTCTTTGTGATATACCAAGTTGTATTCTACATTATTATGCTTACCATGAAGTAAAAGTTCCTTTTCCTGATTGTAGAAGTGTAGTCGTGTGGCCTCATCCCATTCTCTTTGGTGCTCTAGAGACACACTCACTGGATCACCTAACGAAATATAATGAAAATCATAATTTGGATGCCTTCGTCAAATATCTTAGATTTCTCTATTTAGTAAATATTCATTATTGACAATAAAGTGAATTGGCAGGTGTATAGTAAACTAATGATAAACAGATAACTAAGTATATTTTATCAGCAAGTCTTAAACGAAAAGATTAATAGATTTGTCAAAGACTTGAACTAATAATAATTATATACCTTCAACATCAAGATACTTCAGGTTGAAAGGTGCAGAATTGTGAAGACCTAATTGACGACGTATCTCTGTGGATACATCATTAATACTCATAACAGGTCCAAGGGCAAACCGTACCTCCTTCCTGTAAAAACAAAAATAAACTAAAGCACTCGTCAGAAGGTATTCAATTTAATAAGACGACAAAATTAATAATTATAATAAAATTTATATAAAAATTATAATAATTTTCGTGCTGACTTTTACTTCATATTTGATAATAATTATAATTACTATTCTTACCCTCTAAATGTCAGTCGTACAGGAATAATTTCGTCTATTACACTCATTTTTTAACTGGTGAGCTGAGACTCTTACACTACCCCCAAAACTATGTCAACAAAGGTGGAGCTATGATGTAACAGACACACCTCATTCATTAAATTACGTTACAATGTAACATGGCTGTTGCTGCACAAACTCACCACACCTTGAAATGATGTGTGATCCTGTATCAATCCCTTTCCTTGAGAACAAATGATTAGTTCTGTTTATTTTACTATTTGTAGCAACAACAAGATAGCCTTGTATACATATAGTGATACACCAATATAGATATTCTGATTAATTGACCTTCAGATATCTGATCCGATATAGTTATATCAATCAAAACTACTGATACCAAAAATAATGAACGATTACCAATCAGATTATCAGTGCATCACTATATAGTATATACATGTACTACAAGTTTTGAAACGACTGCAAAACAATTGAAAAACAATATATTCCTAGTACACATCCCAGTTAAAATTATTTTCCCATCAAACTTTCAAAAAAACACATGTAAGAAAATTACATTATTATCAAACAAATAAATTAAATGAAATTAATTTTTAAACATACAACAAATTTCGTGTGCATAATATGTTTTCATTAAACTCTCAAAAACCTTATGAAAGATATTTACGCATTATTACATGTATCAACCAAAATCGTGATTATCAATTGGTCAATGATAGTTTAACATAATTATACAACAAATTTTGTACATAATTGAACAGAAACATGACTATTATTATAGTTTATACAAAAGAACTTACCAGCTTTTGAAAAAAAATTACTACAAAAGATTTTTTATAATCATAAAATAGTGCAACAACAATTCCCACTAACATCATGAGTTGTTACAAAATGACTTTCATTTTCTTGTTCAGTAGACTCCACTAACAATGGTGCAGACTCATTATTCCTTGAAGATGCTCCACTTCGTCCTGTTCCTCCCTTCTGAGGTTGTTCCACTACTCTTAATGCAATATTGCGTAACATTTCATTCACTCCATCTCCTGTCTTTGCAGAGACCTACAAGGAATAAATGTGTAAAGTATAATGCTTTTAGTTTTAGTTATAAACATGTTCTTAAAATTCATTTAGTTTTAGTTTTGTTAGTTTAGCTCCTGCGAAAATATTAATATATTTTAGTTTTTGTTCACTTGTCATTAAAACATTTTTCAAGAACTAAAAGTAGAAATGAAAACTTTTAGCTTATGTAAGCCAAAACAATGCTAGAATAAATATAACAACAGATATTACAATATCCTATTCAATGATCTTCAATCAAATGGAATGTCCTTTAGTCCAGGGTAGGAATGGATCTATGTCATTCTATGATGAATATTGGTGTCCTTTCCATTATTAATCGTGTTTGAAAATCAAAATAAGATCACATGTACATGACGTACGATCAACTACTTGTGTTTCTGTTGTTTTGTGCAAGAAGTTAACAATTTGGTATCTAGGTGGGACAACAACATGCCTTGAAGTGTTATTTGTTTCTCTTATGAGATAGCTGAAAACTGATTGATTGAACAAACCATTTGGGGAAAAACATTTATAAACAAAAAGAATGATTTTCGCATGCATAGTCAGTCACAATGTGTTTGCTGCATTTGGCAGACAGAAACAAAATCTTCAAATATGATTCCTTTCAGTTTAGCAATTTTGTCCAAACTTTGAATAATCTTTGTAGAAAGCATGTGTACCTTACTACTGTATTACCACAATATTTATATTCTGATGAAACATAAACAGACACTCTTACCTCATAAACAGGTAATTCATGATGTGAACTAAAAGCCTGCAACATCTCGGGAGTAATTTCTCTATCTTTGTCTTGAATATCACATTTTGTACACACCACAACATATACTGTCCTTTGATCCTGCATACAAAATTAAGAAATAATATTTACCAAAACAATACTGAATATTTGTATAGCAGGGTTCATGCCAAAATGAGAAAACATTTGAACTGCAAAGAATTAGACTTATTTAATTATGTTGATTGATGTGTTCTGCTCCATTTTCTTACTGATGTAAGACTTCCAAACCTATTAAAAGGCTAACTCTGTCCTCAATAATTATCATCAAGATAAGAGTAGAGCAAAACAGGTATTGGGGGCATTCTAGAACCACTACTTGAAAATCTGTTTTGTACAAAAACTTAAAACATGTAAGGATGAGAAAACCAAAAAGTATGTAAATATATTCCATATAACTCAAGATAAGCACTACTAGTACATGTATTTTGCTACTTACATGTGTTGGGTTATAAAGTGGTTTGTTTAATTTGTTAAAATATCATCACAACCTTGTTCACATATAAACAGATATTGGGGGCATTCTAGAATGATAGGGGACTAGGAAGCCCCCTAGTGAAAATCCCTGCCAAACGTCTTGTTTTGATATGACTATATATGAAAATGTATGAAAACTAAAACAAAAAACAAACAAACAAAAAAATCATTTTTATAGTTTGTAAAGTTTACATTTATATTCAATTAAGAAAACAAAGTATGAATAACTAAAACTACCTATCAGTATTTTAATTAAGATATTAATATGAAACAAAGAGAATTTCTACGTCAGGAGTGAAACAAAAAAGTTTTTGTTTTAACAAATATGTTTGCCGCTTCCAAAAAATCCTTTGTATGGTGAATACCAACATGTATATCCCAACATTACTACAGGATATGGTAATGAATTGTTTCATCTTCATTTTCTTACCCAATACACATTTATAGTATCGTGACATAATGAAAAATCATCACGGCCAGGAATTTATCCAGATGTGCAAATGACTTATGCCTTTCACCATTAGCATGAGCATCTGGTACCAAGGCTACTGAGTGAGTTGGTCAATGGAACTGGAAGTAGACCAGACACAAACATTTACCCTCATAAAGGTGGAGTATGGCTCCATGAGACTGACTATATAGTGTATGTGATACCAAAGATTCACAGCTAAATGCTAGAGCTCTGATTAAGGTACCTACAGACTCGGAATGAAATAATACAAAAAGGAGTTCTAAAGTTATAACAATTTTAAGCTTCACAACTGCTGTTGTTAGATCCTGATGAGATTTAGGGAGAAAGAGAACACGTAAACAAGTAAGCTACTATTAACAGCAGTAGTGGCTCTTACAAATTATACCATCTAGGCAAAATGGCTATCAAATTAATTTGCTAAATTTTATTAGAATTGGTGCTACATGTATATAGTATCTGTCAATCAATCACTCTTTTCAATAGTAATTTAATATTTGATGAGCAGTGACGAATATTTATTTGTCAATGTTTTTCATGGAAATATATTGAGTAGGTATTGTGTCCAGCATGTTTTTTAGGTGGTACACTCAAATTATTATCATTAATACTACTTTATCAATTAATTTTTGTATTTTGAACACAATACATCACTATGAACTTTGTTGTTAGTGGTAATTCCAAGCTGCAAGAGTCAACAGAACCAGTCACAATGGTACATTTTCTCTAGAAAAGAAAGACTGGACACTTGCTACTAACCATAGTCTGAAAAACAATGCAGGCCTTTTCATTGACCCTCCCCCTTCGGGAGGGTTACAGTAAATGGTTTGGAAAAATTTCTGTCTGTGTGTCTGTGTGTCTGACTCCACTCTACCTCAAGAACTGGACACTCCTGGACTTCTATACTTGGCATGTATACGCTCCTCCGAAGTGGCAAGAACGAAAACTCACTAACATTTTCTCCACTATACTAGAAACTATCAAAAATGGCAAGAAATCACTAGGTGTGGCTTTTTTCAGTCTTCCAAACTCTTCCTGCATCTAACGAAGCACGAGTTTTACATCACTGGCTGTCTTAACGACTCCTCTCTCCAACAAAGCAAGCTAGAAACATTGAACATATATATTTCAAAAGTTATAAAGCTGACAAAAGTTTCATGAAACACCCGGCCCATAATAATAGCATGTATATATCTGCAGCAGGGAAGGGAGGGTCATGCAACCTTCAGTTGCTCTATATTTATATCTGTTTTTGTTCCAAAAATATTGTATATCGTCATCCTTCTTTGAAAAATACATGTAGCGATAAAGAGATCATTATAGTAAAAATGGCTTCATTGATTCACGTGTAACAGAATCCCATTCCAAAGTTCGGAGCAATATTAATTATGCAAACTGAGAAAAAATTACATCATTACAATTAACCTACTGAATTTTCCTCAGAGATATATAGTACCATAGGAAGGTATATTTAAGTGTTTCTGTAAGCATATAGTATAACCTCACAAATGAATATCATGAAAACTTATTGGCAATTAATTAATTGCATGGTTTCTTGTCTACACTGCACTGCCACCATAAAAGAGGATTAGTCATTTCATTTTAATATTGGATAAATGTTTTGTAAGAATAAAATTTAAAGTAAGAATTGAAACTGAGTTCATTAGAAATTCATGAAAAATTTCCAAGAAAACAAGCAGTTGCACAGTGTAATCACACAAGTCACACACTGATTATCACATGACAAATTCAGTTCTTATATGCAGTGTGTTTATCATCATGACTATAGCACACACTAGCAAATTTCATTTATAATGAGTTCAGTTTCAACTCAATGTAATTCTACATTAAAATTACTGAATACACTTCTTGCAGTATAATTGTACTCCTAGTATTTCCTATTCTTCATTAATATTTACAAAACATTGTTATTGATAATCTCATAACTGCATAATGGGATATACACATATGTAAACTACAAATCCATAACACTATTCTAAATATCTAGCAGAACTTCAGACTTTAAACCTTGATTCATATTTGACAACGTACTTGCTAATGGCCCCATATATATTATAACATTTTCACACATATCTTTAGCACAATCATTTTGAAATTATTGTTTAGTACAAACCTTAATATAAAGTCTAGCTTCTTCTATCCAGAATGGTAGTCTCAGTAGTGAATATTCATTATCTACACTGCATACCAGTATCACTGCTTGTATACGTCTATAGAAATGAGCACTCAATGATTGTCCTCTTTCTTGAGAGTATATGCTGTCCATTATTGTCATCTAAATAGCACAATGTAATATTGTCAGTAAAACTGTATAATCAAAAACTGTTAATACATAGTATATTTCAACATTTGTATAACATTCATTAATCATATATATAGGCAGGGCCTATTTATTATACAACATACATGTACATGTATGGTTTTTCAGTCTGTGCAGTGCATATAAAATATCTCCAAAACTGGAAACACTTTTAACGTAAAACTTTGGACAAACAAAAGGGTTATGTAATGACTGTTAGATAATTCTCTAAGCTCACATACTAGATCAGTGGTGGATCCAGAAAGAGAAAGTAGGGGGACTAAAAAAAAAGCCTGCTGTAGGTGCTCAAATTTTTGATCATTAATTATTCATGAGGGGTGTGGTCATTTTATGCCCTGTATACATACTGAGCCGCTACGAAACTGTACACAGTCTAAAGACTCTAAACCTGAGTTCTTTCTTTTTTTTTTCTTTACAGTTCAATATTAATTAATTTAATTTTATAACACAAATCAAAATGAATGTGAAAATGAATTACTAGTTATACAATAAAAATGGAATTTTGGGGGTTCAAGCACCCTAAGCTGTAATTTTCTTGGAGGGATCAATGGGCAATTCTGTAGCCCACTCAAATGAAATGAGTAGGAAAAAAATAATTGAAATCAGAAGTCGTCTGAAAGTTGTGAAATGGTAATTGTGAGTTATAAACATTGTTAAACCTGTATAACCAAAAGGTTTAGAAAAAGCCATTTTTTATTTTGATTCTTTTATAATTTGTAGTTTGAAGTCCCAATGTTGTTAGAGTTCCAGAAATTTTACACAGACACGCAAAACAATTACAGTAACCCTCTATTCCATCCACCTACATGTATGTCTACAGGCAAGGGTTAATCAGATTAGTAGTATCACTTTGTCTATGGTCTTGTTATCACACGTACTTGTATATACAACTATATATAACTATATACACGTACATGTACATGTAGTTCAAACATGTGGGAAAGCAATCATAGGAATGGCATTAGATCATTTGTAGTAATAATTGACTCTTTCTTGTGTGTCTGAAATATAATATATCTGCCTTTTGTTTATAGTACATTATTTATTTTTCTTGTCTATTGTTGTGATAAAGGTTCTTTTATATTATAACCAACTAGCAACACATTTCTACAAATTACTTTCAGATTACTCATAGGTAGGCCAATGGTTTACATGCTACACCCACTAATAAATGGATGAATATCACTTGATTAACTAAAATCAGTGTCCCCCACCCCCCAAAGGGTGGTACCATGGCACTCTTCTACCCTTTAGTCTTGCTCACATCCTTTAATTTTAAGGTTTATGATGAAAAACACTGATTGAACATTGTTGACCAAACATCATGTACCACTGATGCACTCCTCCACACTTAATATTTATCTTTGAGCCAAGTTTGGGGGGAAACACTACTAAAATGTATGTATATGTACAACAAAAGTGATGTCTAATTCTTAAGAGCAATTTACAAGACAAAATTTCATATTCTTAATATTAAACAAGGTTTTCGTAGAATCAATAGCTTATATAATAGTAATACTCCACACTTACATTAACATGTGTTTCAGGTGATATAATGATTTGTCGTGTACAGAAATCATATCCTCTGGATTGAACTGCATGTCCTCCACTTAATGGATATCCATCAGTAGTAACATCAGTACCTCTACTACTACCTCTATATTGCTTGTGTTTAATTCTGTATGGGGAGACATATCAATTGATTAGTGATCCACCACAACAGAATTTTAAATATAACGACACTGATAAGCCAATACCAATCTGATATTACATCAATCTTCAAGTATCTGATACTTTGAATGAGTACTTTTTCGATACTTATGCATATCAAAAATAGATTCAAAGGAGATCATAAGAAATGACATTAATAGTACACTTATTACAATATTGGTTATATTATTCAAAAACTAACTGATACCAATACTTGAAATAAAGGCCTATAATGACTGCTACCAATATTATTACTGATCCAATTATCAGAACACCACATAGACATTACAAGCATGTGTTTAAGTAAGTATACAACTTATATGGCCATTATGATAAGGGCTTGTAATCATGTTCTTGTTCTTTAAACATACTAAGAGAGTGAGAAAAGATGTCTTTATTAAATATTAACTACGTAGTATTTCACTCTTTAAAAACCCATTTCATTACCAATTTAATCTTTCTGTTTTATATTTAGAGGCACAATCAATACATTTAACTGTAATGGACTTCATATGGCACACCATTGGCCCAGAGAGCTTCTTATTTGGCACTGCACAGTTCTCTCTTTGGGGCAGATGGCACAGTTAATTATGATTATATTGTCACTGACCATTGTTGAGCCAATTCGGCCCAAGCTTCAAAACATATCAAAAACTCTACTATAACCATTGAAGCAAAGTTCTTTGTAAAATGTCATTGTAATATAGTCACAGGGTCAGCTATTATGTCTCATTCAGAGAGCTGCCAAATGGGTTTTACTAATGAATAAACTTTCATACGCTCACATTGTTGTCTTCCTGCAACTAACAAAGAATAATTTCACAACTATGGCATTCTTCTTTCTAATAATATCAGTTAGAATCCCGAGTTTCATAAATTCAAGAGTTATTACAATGCTAACAAAAGTTGCTTCACCTACATGTAATTTTTTGTCATTAATTTTGGCAGTTAACATCTGCCTAAGTTCTATTGTACTTCCAGTAGCTCTTAGAACAATACCCATATACCAGACTCTATCCCTTGTTTAGAGTTGTGGGATTGGCTACACAAGAGTAGATATAGTATAGAATGTTTGTTTGCAAGATAATCATTCAAAAGCCAAAACAGGAATTTTATAGCCTTCATTATTCATACAAGGATCAAAATGTGATATAGAGAACTGTTTATATAATGAAAAATGCTACATACATTGTAATAGGCTATTCCAATTAAAAGTCTGTTTCTGGTCCACAGCCCACATGCACTGCACATGCAGAAATTTGGAAAAGAAAGGTGAATTATTGGTTATCCAGATGCCTTTGCTTTGGAGACAGTATATGCTAGCCTCTATATATCTTTTGGTTTCTATAAACGTCGTTGGTTTTGTAGGCTTTGCATGCCACTTATTTTTTAATACAAGTAATCAAGAATCTAATTAACCCCCTGCCCACAAGAGAGCCTAGTCACAGGAATGCAGCCACTTTAATTAATGGGTATGGCTACAAAATAACATCAACTTTGTTCAGATTTTAACCATATGATTCGGCCACACCTATGTTATGAACATACTATACTATACTATACTTTACCTGTTGGCTGCATTCCTGTGACTAGCCATTATTCCTGCCCACATTTATATTAGCAAACAGCCCCGACAAAAAACAAACTTCCATTTGGAATTGCCTTATAAATTCCTTGTCTTTCATAGGAAGTATTGTTTACTGCTATACTTACTTGGATTTTCTGCTACTTATAAATAGGTACCTACTCCAATCAATATGTATATATATATATATATATATATATATATATATATATATACATATATAATATATACATAGTTATAGAGCATACTCCTTTCTATCATGGATAGTACGTACTGTATAACCACACATAACACTAGAGCACTTATATGTGTTCACACATACCTATAAAAAAGACTGCTCTTGCCTGATCTTGCTTCTCCAAGCAAAATAACTCGTGTAGGGTACTTCTTTGTAGCAGCCATAAAGCAGAGGTTACGGGTCAGTGTAAAATTAACCCTTCCTTAGTTCCTTCTCTTCCGGTTACGGGTGTAGCCTCGTACCCAAGTTGGATCGCTAGCTAGCGAGGTATATATTATAATTATGAGTCTCGTTATGTGCAGACATCCTAATTAGTGGGCAAAGCCTGACACGCCTGCATACTCCACATCCGGATCCGCGTCAGTGATTATGATGTGAGAGCCATAGCTGGAGCTCGGTACGCGGTTGAATCGCTAAGATCACGTGAAAGTCATACTCTTATGAATAAACTAATATATAACCATGGACAACGCTGTTGCTATGCATTGAAAAAGTGTCGTTGCCAAGGTAAAAATTACGTCATCGACCGAAACTAAATTTCCAACTTTTAATCGCGCTGAAACACCCGTGGATATATATATACAGGCTTGTCAGGCCTTGCCCGCGCCCACTCGGATATATATAGAGTATGCATGCAGGCGTGTCAGGCCTTGCCCACTAAGGCACTAATTAGGATGTCTGCACATAACCAGACTCATAAATTATTATATTAGTCTTAGTCCCCCCAGCCGCACCCCCTCAAAACTCGAGGGGGTGCGGCTGGGGACGAGACGTACTAGTACTAGTATACTATAATTATTCTATAATTTTTATGGCTAGCTAGCTAGCTAGCGCTATATATTATAGCTCGTCAGATCGCCACACCCTACAGTTAAGTTGCGGCGCGGCCTAGCACCTAGCGCGCTCCGGCTCCTAGGTCCGGACTCGACTGATTGATGCATGGGTGTGGTTTTATTACTGTTCAATTCACCTTACAGTATTATGACTATTATCGATTATCGCAAATCATGTCTTTAAAGAGATCATACTTACTTCTGTGGCTTTCAACTTTTGTATTGTATATTTCAAACGGTGCTAGTATAACTCCTGGTGATTTTGACGAAGTATGTCTTGATGCAATAAGTAGAATACCTGTATCTCCTAATGAGAAGGTCTTGTTAGATACACAGGATTATCAATCTCAGAATCTGATTACTCATGATGGGGGAAGTAATATATGGAAGTCTGTTGACTTTGATGGTATTGATATGGGAGGAACTTATAATCAAGTGAGTCTCAAATTATATGCAAGTAAGTATTGTATGATACATAACTGACCTGGGCGTGCTAGTACAGTTTCAACATTGGGGTAAAACAAATTATGTAGTTTCTCTATTATAAAGTTAAGGAGTGAAAATATGAGCTATAAAGTTTGCTGCAGAAACTAACCTTGACTGTTTGTCTCCGCTTGATCCTTGTATTAATTACTCTTGCTGTGAACTGTAGGTGGTAGGGTATGGTAATTATATTGTATGTCTGTGTGTGTGTGTTTTTAAAAAAATGTGAGTGAACATTGGCTGCTCAAATGAACTACTTCACAGAACAAAAACATTCGGTAAAACTTTTCAATTATAAAGTTCATATCAATCACTGCCTGACTTGATTGGAATGGGACTCACATACCACAAGAATTGCCAATATTACATGTAGATGTAGATCACAATCATTTGTTGCTATACCCTATCATGTTTTCCAAAAGTCGCCTGGTTCTCTTGCAGCTTCACTTTTTTGAAGAATAGAAACTTGTACCTTGGAGGTGGACTGCTTATTTTGGTTACTATAAAGATTACTTGCTATTTAAATTCAAACACTGATTACAAAGTATTTCTTACTTTGACCCCAGCCGCTGTTGCCTTTCCTAATTTTGTATGGTTCTCTAGTAGCTTCTTTGGAATGGATAACCTTGTTGTTATTATATGTAGAGAGGGTAGAGCAGTTAGCATGCAACTCAACAGGCAGTATGGTCATGGAAAAAAATAAGAGAAACTGTGAGTTTCATTGTTGTTGGGTTCTGGCAAATCCTGTTTAGGTCTGCCGTGGTGTCTCATAACCAAATAATGTATAGGATAATGAATTTATCTCAGTATCAAGATTGCTACATTTTAGACTGGGATGATTAATCGATCAATGAATCGATATTAAAAATTCTTCTGATTATCGATTATGCTAATCTTTCCAGAAGACATACTTTTCAAGCATGCGATAGTAAATAATGTACAATATGGAAGTGACTGGATGTCTTTTTGATCATTAAATGGCTGGATTAATTGACTTAATTGGCCTAATTACTTCTGCTGATTTTAATTGATTATCAATTGATGTGAAATTAGTGATAATCGATTTCAGAATCTCAGCTGATTCCTAGCTCTAATAATTATGTTATTTCCAAAAACAACTTTTTTTGTGTAAAATAAGACAAATATCTTCAAATGCTTGCTATTCAGCCGCTTAGTACAGAAAGCCAATGAAATTTGGCACATCTAGGTAGAACAGTCTGGGCATTTTAGATACCAAGGTTTGTTTGCTTTTGTTTTGGGAAGATGTCAAAGCAATAGCTATACCTGTCATACTATATATATATTTAGGAGCACTCAATAAAAGGGAAGCAAGAGCATACTGTACAGGGTGATGTCTTTTTTATCTCCATGGTTACTGAATATTTCTAATGTGTATTATGTATTTAATCCTTTTCTTTCAGTGGGTTGATCTGGATCAAGGCATTGTTTGTCGACACAGATTTATTGCTTGTGACTATAACAATCAACCTCAGAAAAACTGGCTGGTAACTCAATACATTAATATCAGTGATAATGGAGTTGATGAACTCACTATATATATGACATTCTCTAGTGTTACTCAATGTGCATGTCAACAGTCATTCTCAGTATGGGCTTATGAAACAAATGTGATTGATGAAACAGGTCGTGTTAGTAACACATCTTATAGTGACACTGGAGTGAGACTGTTTCATACTACTGATCAAGGCAGTCAAACCACTGCTAGCCAACGTTTCACGATATCCTCTAGAGGAATGTATTTATCAGTGGTTGATGGAGGATCATGTACTACAATATCTCGTATTTTAGTGTATTACAATGTGTGTCCATATCAAGTATTTAATATGGTAGTTTATCCTGAGACAGTTGCCCCGCCTTTCAGTAATCCACAAGACAGAGTTGTTACTGGTACGTGTGTAAACAATTCTAGTCCAATATCAGGTAACTTAAATCAGCTGGAGTGTGAAGTGTCTGGAGTATGGGGAGTTACTCAAGTTATGTGTTCTTGTAATGCTGGATATGAAAACATAAGTGGAATTTGTGAAGGTAAGTGATTTAAGAATATAGATATGATACGTAAAATCATTTTAAAATGGCCTAATACCTTTTGATGTAATGAACGCCAGGTCACATGACTTACATGTATTACCGTTCGATGCAGGTCACATGACATCTTTACATGTACATGCACTCACAACATGCTCTCTTTCTTGTTTACACATGCCCATTAATAATATACATACATTGTACATGTACTCATTAAATCATCATAAACATCTATTTATATTGTCAGCTATTGTTTTTGGAATGGATAAAATTTTCTACTAATATTTTTTTATATATATTATCCAACATTATAAATTTAAAATAAATACATTTCCCTAACTGAGTCTTTGAAAACATGTTACTCGATACACTTTATAACTATAGTATGAAAGATGTGTATCTCTACTACCTATAGCTTGTATGGAGGGTGAATATAAAGCCTTACAAGGTGTTGATGACAGATGTATAGTCTGTCCTGAAAACAGTAACTCAACTAGTGTTGGAGCTTTGAGCTGTGATTGTCTGGATGGATATTACAGAGCTGAGGATGAAGGAGTTGATAATGATTGTACTGGTGAGTATACATGTGGTTGTAATATTACTACAATTTATTGTAAAAAAAAAACTATACATGTAACATGATATACTACACTTTTAATTTTCAACATAAGAAATAGCTACCATTGCAGGGTTTCCTACAGGATTTTGTATGGTGGCATTGGTGGGAGGTAACAAAAATATATAATATTAATAAGGGACAATTATAGTTGGCTTAATATCACATAAGGAACATAATCACACAGCAACTAAAGGGGATGGGAGTCTAATCTAGTTGTCAAAAATCTAGAGGAGGGAAACTCAAGTATTGGTCATGTGTTATTTAATAATAGAGGCTCATCTTTGACACATGAAGGTGGTATTGCAAAAGGGCCAGTGATTATCCTGCTCCAAAAGGGCCAGTGATTATCCTGCTCCAAAAGGGCCAGTGATTATCCTGCTCCAAAAGGGCCAGTGATTATCCTGCTCCAAAAGGGCCAGTGATTGTCCTGCTCTTTGAGGTGTTTTACTTAATTCTTGGCAGATGTTTACAGACATGTGAATTTACATATTCTATATTTGGTCATTTAAGAGTTTGTCACATGAGCAATGCGTTTGTGCATATGTAAATTTACTAACACTTGCAATTTACACCTGTATTCTTTCTAAACTAAAAACAACTGTACTGTGTTATGAGTAGAAAATACCCAATGCGTTATAGTAACAATGTACACAACTGTATTAGTATGATGAGTTTGTGCTCAAGTATATCAACTACATTTTACTGATGATGTATTTTGTTTATCCTACCTAGTGTAGTAAGGTATTTGTGTGGGAAGTCAAAGGATGAAGGGAGTGGTAGTGTAAATAAACCATACTACAAGTGTTCTTCTTAATAAGTACAGGAATTGCACATGATATGTTGTAATAGTTATAATTGCTATATAATATACATGTAGATGAAATTCACTAGAATTTATACCTGCCTCCTAGCTTCAGCATTATCATGTCACATGATGATTATGATATGATTAATCATTAATAGCTTTCTTATCATTATAATTTATTAGTAGAATTTCACTCTGTTTAAAAAAAACCTTTCTTTTGTGTATACACTGAAATGCTAATTTTCAGGAAGTATAAGTTAACACATCTTTTCAATCTTTTGTGTTGTTAATTAATGTTATTGTAAATAGCACATTCTTCAGTAAATAAGTTATTCTCTTATTCCCATGAGTTACAAATTATTCTAATTTTATTCTCAGCGTGAGGTCATTGACTAAAATTCCTAGGCATGATTATAATGTTAGGAAGGAATGAGGAGATGCATGAATGTAAGAATTGACAATAACCTCTTATACACATGTATTTGTGGTATGACTATGTCAAACTTCTAATGACATCATTACCTGTAGTGATGCTCGGTTGTATCATTATTGGCCATTATTTCTAGTATCGGTTATTTCTGAAAGACGTAACCAATTACTGATATTGTAATAAGTGTACTAATTATGTCACGATTCTAACATCATTAATCACTTTGAGAAAATGTTCATTTTTATTGAAAGAATCAGAAATCCAAATGTACATGTACATGTATTGGTTATTGGTACATATCTATAGTAGCTATTGGTTTATCAGAATGTCACTAAAATCTCTTATCGTCGATCATTAATTAATTACCTGTGTATTACAGAAATTGATACATGCATTATTAATTTTTCTTCCCCTAACTTGTGAATTTAATTTTTTGTCAAATATGGTGATGTTTGTTGCACTACTGGTGACCACAAAACAAGATTCATCATTTTTTAATGAAATTCATTTATGTTTAGAATGTGATATGTGTGGTATATGGACACTATCATCCTGTTTACACATGTTTTTTAATATGTGGTTATGTACAGTTCACTTAAGTTGACGCTCAGGTAATTAGCAATTTGTGAGTGATAGCCTTTTGAAACTTGTGTTTTTCTCTACAAATCTCCACTCACAGAAGAAGTTATTAGTGACTTTTCATAGTCTTACTAACCTCTAAACACAGAACTGTTTTAGGTTTGATAGTGCTATCTTTTTCACACCAATTCCATGCTGTTCCTTTCAGCTAGAGGTATCTATTTGATGACTCTACTACAGCTACAGATATGTAACTTGTTTTACTCTCGTAACATACCTTAGTCCACACAGCAATGGTCTCCTTTTTTAAATACAGCCTCTAGGATCTCTGAAACAAGCATTTCAGATGTACTGTAACTGAAAAACAAACAGTTATAAAAGAAAAATAGGACCATTGCCAAACACTTTAGTCTTTCAACTACACATAGAGTATGTGGATAATTAGAACAATTTACCTAAAAATATCTTATGACAGTAATCAGAAATGTATAGTGATCAATGAATATGCTAATTACCCAAGCGCCACCTTAACACTTGAGAGAGATGGCTTACTTTGCAAAATTGTTACTAAGATTATTGCAAGATATACATACATATACCGATGTGAACTGGGAATGTATTGTACCGTTATTTATAGCAATGAGAACATTATGAAGAACTACTTGTAAGAAATATCATTGCTGCATCAACTGATGATTGGTGCTGGTATTGGTAGATTGGTATTAGTAGATTGGTTATTTGTATTGGTAGATTGGCACTGGTAGATTGGTATTGGTGTTGGTAGATTGGTAATGGTAGATTTTCACTGGTAAATTGGTATTGGTAGATTGGTACTGATAGATTGGAAATCGGTACTGGTAGATTGGTAATGGTAAATTTGTTATTGGTAGACTAGTACTGGTAGTTTGGTATTTGTAGATTGGAGATTGGTAATGGTAGATTGGTACTGGTAGATGGGGATCATGGGGGTATTGATAGATTGGTACTGGTAGAAGGGTACTGGTAGATGGGTATTAGTAGATTGGTACCGGTAGACTGGCGGAACACTGAATATAACGCAGGCTGGCCCAATGCTATTGCAGTCTGCTTAATTAATCACAATAGTTTATTTTTCATAAATAGTTTGTATAAATCCTAATTTACAAGGCTAGGTACCCCAGTGGTTCTACAGTTAATTTGTATATATATATCCACTTAATGACAGATTGCATAGCTATTGTCATACATCATACAATTAGTTATTTATGCATTTTCTTTATCTCAGCTCCACCTAGTGCCCCAATAAACCTCCTTACTACTAACATACAAGGTACATTTATCACTATCAGTTGGACTGCACCCAGTATGACAGGAGAACGTTCAGATATATCTTATAATATCACATATTCTAATGGAAGTTTTAATAGTATAGTGTACAGTGTGTCAGAGACACAGTACACTCTGACTGGACTCATTCCTCAGACAACATATACTATAAGTGTTATATCAATAAATGGTGTATCAGAACAGGATCCTGATGTTGAGTCTCGGACTGTTAGCATTATTGTTACTACTGATGTTTCAGGTATGATTATACAGGTATATAATCTTTTTTGGTGCACATGACAAAATGTATGAATATGATACTTTGCTCTTCAAGCAAACCCTGTAGTTGATTTACATAGTAGATCATCCATCATGTGTATATTGTATGTGTACTTAAGGAATTTGCATCATCACATGGGATTAGTCAACTCAGCACATAAACAATGCAAGCTGCTGATAAACTGTTATTTATTGACATAATAACCCTGTAGCCTGTAGGCCTATACATAAGCATACATGTAGCTAGAGTAAAAGGAAGAAATGATATGTAGGAATATTATCTGGAAGTTATTAATTAAATTTTGTGGTTTGGGTATATACATTTTCTTTTATTTTTTATGAAATATTTTACTATATTTTTGTCTAATGATTACCTTCAAAACTTAAATGTAATT
Source organism: Petrosia ficiformis (assembly GCA_947044365.1). Classification (NCBI taxonomy): domain Eukaryota; kingdom Metazoa; phylum Porifera; class Demospongiae; order Haplosclerida; family Petrosiidae; genus Petrosia; species Petrosia ficiformis. The sequence goes on along the minus strand of OX345653.1, from coordinate 1,827,106 downwards.
GTGCACAGCATATACAGTCATCACACAGTATAGTTATGTAATTCTAATTATTATATAGTTTATAATTCTATTATTATAATTAGATCAATATCCATGTGAAGCTCATTGGAATACATATACATTATATGTTCTATCCATTTACAGTTCCAACAAGTCCTCTTGATATAGAGCTATCTTCATCTGGTGAGGGTGTTGCATCAATCCTTTCATGGACAGAGCCTGCTTCTTTGTTTGGTATATTTCAACATTATAATATCCGTGTAGCTGAGGTGGATGTGTCAAATCAATCCACAGTACGGGATACTACTAATGAGACAATGTATGACCTCAGTGATTTGGATATTAGTGCTGGAACACATTATGTTTGGGTGAGTATAGTATATTAGTGTTGTAGTAAGATAATAATGACTTATAGTTATAATTATTTAATTTAAAAAATATTAGGCTTGCTAAATGTGTTTTAGTTTTAGCTAACTAACTAAAAGTGCACATTTGTGGCCATTTTTCATTTAGTTAGTTATAGTTATTACAATACACTAGTGATTTAGTTACAGTTTAGTTAACTAAAAGTCATAATGCCTTACTAAAATTGGTTTTATATATAGTTATAGTTAACTAAAACAACACTAGAGTATGCATATACCTAAATCAACTTTAATTGCTGATTTTAGCAACTACATGTAATATAATAATTGCTAAAATTAGTATACGCTTAAAAATATATTTCGTGATCATTTTATTATAATTATAATTATAGGCATGTGAAATAAGGCATGGCTTAGAAATTCACTTAGAATTATTGCATGCTAAATCCGAGCTTTTAAAAATCCCTGCATTTAGTGGACACAATTAATAGTAGGCTGTGGTAACCTGACAACGGCAGTGAAATGAGTAGCGTTCTGAAATAACGGACGCAGGCGGCTGGAAGTGCTTGGTTAATACATCTACGACTTCATCAAATGTTTTCTGCTCCGGTTCCTCTGGGCTGAGTATATTTGCCAGAAGATTATAATGTTGTCTACCAAGTGAATTCAGAAAAACGTATTTCTGTTTATCTGCTGCTACACTATTTGCGGAAAAGAAATTCTTCACTTGTCTAACATAACGAGGAAAGGTCTCTTGAGTAGAGTCGAACGATTCAATTTTACCCATAGATGACATGATTCTTCGTGAGAATGTTTCAAAATCCTCGTCGCCAATTTGTAGTAATTGTACTAATTAAATTTATTAACTTTACATAACAGAACTGAACTGAACTAACTGAACACCACTGCTTACTTATATACAAAAAATTATAGAATGTTCTAGACAACTCTAGATGGTGATCCTAAGTGTAAAAACACATGATGCTAACACAATACATGAATAGAACAATGGGTATTGTTATGTTGTAACTGTCAGGTTACCACATAGGCTTAAGGTATGTCAACAATGCTTGTAATTTGTACTTAGCAAAACTTGCTAGCACTTGTATTTGTACATAAGTTCATTCAAAAATACTTGACCCCATATCTGATACACCACCTTTAACCTCAATATGTAGTACAGATATTTGTTATGTTAGTACATTATAGTGTGTATTCAAAACATTTGAAGTGGGATTTAGTTTATGTTAAGTTTTGTTTCGTTACATATTTACACATGTACCTACATACATGTACATTCATAACCTTATATATACCTACGTACATTCATACTGCATTAGTTAATTCTTAACAGATGGACAACATTGCCACCAAGGATTGAATTATCAAACTGTTTCCCTTACACACACAAACCCCCGAATATGGGAATGTTTTTTAAACAGTTATATACATATTAGTGTTGTTTTAGTTAACAATAACTATAACTAAAACCCCTTTTAGTAAGGCATTTTGACTTTTAGTAACTAAGCTAATTAAAATGAAAAGTGGTCAATAATGGGCACTTTAGATAGTTAACTAAAACCTTTTTAGTAAGCCTGATATTATTTTAGTTAATTAAACTATAACTAAACTAGAACTGCTATAACTATAACTAAAAGTAGTCATTATTGTCAAACTAAAACAACACTAATACATATATTGCTTTCATGACTTTCAATACATAAACCGCAAATTTAAATTTGGTAAGAAATATATGAGACGTCATCAATGCCAAAATTGTTATATTTTTTAAGAGCCCAGCATTGACCAAATTCGCCAAACCATAGGGTCTCACGTAGTTAGGGTTCCATTCTGAATCAAATTGTTCAGATTGGAACCCTAACTACATGGGACCATATGGTTCAACAAACACAAATCCACTGTACTATTACAAGAAAACGCTACCATAATAATTATTATAAAATGACTATATACTGTAAATAAAAAAACAATATCCTTTAAAAAAAAACAAGTGTCCTTTTACAAAAACACTACCCTATTTAAAGAAAACAGTATCCTATTTAAGAAAAAAAACAGTATCCTATTTAAGAAAACAAGTGTCCTTTTACAAAAACACTACCCTTTTAAATATAATACCAATTTAGGCATTGATGATCTCCCATAGAAATATATATGCCTGTGTTGATCATGGATGGCTTAGTTATTAGAGCAATTGTCTAGAAAGCTGGAAGTGTTACTGTCTTGTCTGGAAATGTATTATCTTTTCTCATAAACTATCTTACATTGTTTCTACCTATGAGGTGTTTTCACAAATCTATTCCCTGTATTATCCATCTAGTAACATGGCAGTGAGATCTCTTCTTGTAGCTGATTTCTAAGTTAATTTGTACCATAGTGGCGGCATTGTTTTGAAATTAGTGAATTTAATTAAATGAAGGAGCAGATATGTAGGCTCCTGTGTCTTGATGCATTACTCTGTGAAAATTTTGCTTTTTTAAATCTAAAAACACAATGTTCTGCAGCAATGAAACTACTCACAGAGTTGCGTAGTCAGCTGAACTCCAATGGACATTACTGATAACAAAAACTTTAAAGTTATATAAGCGGTGCAAAAAAAAACAGGAAACATATGAGCTCAAAGGAATGAGATCACACAATGAATAATTATAATCATCCATACTGTAAAATGTTATAGTTGATTATTAATACTATATCAGTATGAGTGAACATTCTGTACCATTGGTGTATTCATTATATTCAGCATTCAGGAATTCATCTTTTTGTAATATTTCATTCAGGTTCAAGCAGTCACAGATATTGGTGAAGGAGAGTTGTCTACTTCTGTGAGATATGTCAGGGTGATGGAAGATGAATGTGAGTAAATTAATTAATTGCCAAATAATTCAATTATTATAAATTAAACTAGTGAGTACCTCTGGAGCTACTCCCACTGATGTTTTCCTAATGTAGATTGAATAATCAGCTGAGCTCACTGCTGGCTTGTTGTGTCAATTATTCTAACACAGCAATATGCATTGAAAGTTCAACAACTTTTTGTATATTGCTGGAAGTTGTCTTAATGTAATGTATGAAAACCAGAGTTTTTGATATGTTTTGAAGCATGGGCCAAATTGGCTCAACAATGGTAACAATGATTAGTGTGTGCACCATTGGGAAGACACTTTGAGCCAATTGACAAACAGTTAATGCTGTTAGTGATAATATAATCATAATTAACTGCACCATCTGGCCCAAAGAGAGAACTGTGCAGTGCCAAATAAGAAGTTCTTTGGGCCAATGGTGTCCCATAGAGCTTATCAAACACACTGATGAAAACCATCTTATGAGGAGTTACATGTACAAGCTTATAAGATTAATTGTTGCAGACACTAAGTGACAACTATAGGCTACTTTCTAAGGTATAATCTAACGGGTGTACAATAACAGTTTTTATACTCTTATAGTAAATATTGTGTTGCCTCAGAAAATCTAGCAGTGACTGTCACTTAAAACCCTCACTTTAAGTTGCTTCTGTTTTGAAAGTCAGTTACTCTTGTTTCAGATCATTATTATAATTATACACTGTCCCATGATATGTAGTACTATATAAACATCTAATGTTCGTACATTGCTTTTGTTACCCTGATGAAGGCTGCAGTATTTAGTCCAAACATTGGCAGTCAAAACCAAACCTTTCGTTGGTAAAAAGAGAATATGTCTAACATATTGAATGCAAACCAAGAAGGTCCCTCTGGGACTATTTGCAAACTCATTATATTCTTTGTAGAGAGAGGGGTAGTCTTTTATTGTATTCTACATTTCCTTCCTGTAGCTACTAGTAGTAACATACTAAGTCTACCCGCCATTGTTGGAACAGTCGTTGGTGTTGTTTTATTCCTCATGTGTGTAATTATAATAGTCCCTGTTGTTATAGTCGTCTTAATGGTTTGCATTAATAGGTAAGTATATAATATATGTTAACTATACAAATTACACTGTGATGATATGAAATCAGTATGTCTCCACAAAACCTATAATGGTTCTTTGACTAGAGTATCAGTTGACAATGAATATACTAATCTGGGCTGAATCAGACAAACCTACAATTATGGCGGCACAATAACTATAAATACTTGACAGATGTATAATCTGGGATTATGGGTAGTGGACTACTGGAACTGATTTAGCCTCTACCTCAGACTCTCTGTGATTGCTTTGTAGTGTCATCATTAAATTCCTTGCTGACTTTATCATATCTGAAACCCACCATCATTTTATTTGTTTTCATGTCTAGTATAATGTTTTTGTAACTAGTACATGTATCATTAATGAATAATGTGTTTTTTTCACAGAAATGAGAAAGGAAGAGATTATTGTGAGTTTACACTTCATCAACATGATATTTAAGTTGATTATCATTGCCCAATTATAATAACATATAGCATATATTAGACACAAGGTTGATTGCATTAAGGCTTGTACAAGGCCTCATGATATACAGGCATGAGAGAATCAGAAACAAGAAAAACTTAGAATGTCAGGAATCCAGCTAGGGATTGAGCCCCGATATTGAGTCAGACACTCTTACCATCAAGCCACTGAACTCCTTAATGACAAAGGAGTGTTAGGATTGTACTAAATGTAAAAATGCCTTACTAAAAGGGGTTTTAGTTATGATTCTAACTCTCTGAAAGACCTAACTGATTTTAACCTGACGAACAGTACATAGTTAACAATGAGAATAATTCTATAGTTTGTTATAGTTAATGCTTTGCTAATCTCACCTAGCTCACATGAAAATAAACACTAATTAATAAAGCTGAAAAGAGGAAAGTGAAAAATAACTACCAGGATATTTCACTATCCTCTTTTCAGCTTCATTAATTATTGATTAATGTGATGTTATACTTACTCCATATAGCAGTGAATTCTATTCCGTCACATTTCACACCTAACCATAGTGGAGAAATGGAACTAAGAATTATTGATAATGATGATAATGTCCGCCATCGGATGTATGTTGATCCTCGTAACTACTCATCACTGAACCAAGCTATTGAGCAAACTGGAGTTAAAGAAATCCCTCCAAAGGAAATCATTAACTTGGATGAAATTGGTGTTGGTTAGTTTATATATTAGTTTATAATATAGTGGAGCAGAACAAACTGAATTTGTAAACAATGGTGTTGCTTTGATTTTAGAAATTTAGTTTTGGTTACTCGTCAATAACATAACATTTAGTGTAGGTGTAGTTAGCTTTCAAATTGTATTCCCCAATAAGATGCTGTTAGTCTCATATATAATCTTTAACTAAATTAACTACAACATTACTGAAGATTTTGATATCATTTGCTTGTTTAGTTCTTGTAAATGCGTGACAAAAGATAGCTGGTTATTATAATAATGGTTATTTTAGTTCCTGTGTTCAGTTTAGTTTGTTTGATCTAGTTTAGCTTTCCTCATTCACTAACATGTTTTAGTTAGTTAACTAAAATGGGTTTTAGTATTAGTTTTAGCTACTAAAACAATGTTACCATCATATCATTCATACAAACATCAATATAATAATGTGTTCTGTATTGATGTTACATGTATGCTATTATTTGTTTCAAAGGTGAATTTGGACTGGTTTACAAAGCTCAGTGGAGTTTGAAAAATGTCAGCGTAGCAGTTAAAACACTGAGAGGTGGAGCTACAGAAAATCAAAAACAGAACTTCCTATTTGAAGCATCAGGTTTGTTTATAATTATGAGAACACAGTAATAGACAGAATAGAATATGATTATTATAGCATACATGTACAATAGTCATCACTCACTGGAGGCCATGGTACATGTACATGTACATACATGTATATGTCTTGTTTGCTACGAAACATATTGTTCTTTTGTGCACACACATTATCAAATTTCTGTAAGGAATGCTATATATTTACACCTACATGTACATACATATACATGTGCACATGTACATGTACATGCATGTACTACCATATATGTTCATCTGTATTTGTACACTTACATGTACATGTACTATTTGTGTTTGTTTAGTTGTGATAGTACATGTATGTTGTGTTTGTTATGTACATAGTAGGTGTACGTGTATATTGGTATGGTAGTACATGTACATCTACATGTATATGTAGGTATACAAATATATTGTGTTTGCTATGGTAGTACATGTGCAGTATGTGTACACAATATGTTGTGTTTGCTATAGTAGTACATGTACAGTAGGTGTACACAATATATTGTGTTTGCTATGGTAGTACATGTGCAGTATGTGTACACAATATATTGTGTTTGCTATGGTAGTACATGTACAGTAGGTGTACACAATATATTGTGTTTGCTATAGTAGTACATGTACAGTAGGTGTACACAATATATTGTGTTTGCTATGGTAGTATATGTACAGTATGTGTACACAATATGTTGTGTTTGCTATAGTAGTACATGTACAGTAGGTGTACACAATATATTGTGTTTGCTATGGTAGTACATGTACAGTAGGTGTACACAATATATTGTGTTTGCTATGGTAGTACATGTACAGTATGTGTACACAATATGTTGTGTTTGCTATAGTAGTACATGTACAGTAGGTGTACACAATATATTGTGTTTGCTATGGTAGTACATGTACAGTAGGTGTACACAATATATTGTGTTTGCTATGGTAGTACATGTACAGTAGGTGTACACAATATATTGTGTTTGCTATGGTAGTACATGTACAGTATGTATACACAATATGTTGTGTTTGCTATAGTAGTACATGTACAGTAGGTGTACACAATATATTGTGTTTGCTATGGTAGTACATGTACAGTAGGTGTACATGTACATATATTGTGTTTGCTATGGTAGTATATGTACAGTAGGTGTACACATACATATATTGTGTTTGTTATGTGCATTCTATGTGAACATGTATTATTAACCCTCGCCTGCATTGACAGAGGGTTACGGTAATGATAGTGTCTGTCTGTTTGTCTGTTCCCAAAATTCCAGCAAACCTATAAACATTAGCACTTTAAAAATACTACTAGCAGACTTCAAATCATACAAGGATCAAAAGTAGCAACAGGCTTTTGCTAAAACCTTTCTGTTTTAAAGTTATACAATTTTTGCAACTCACGGTCTCCGTTTCACAACTTCCAGAAGACATCTGGTAGCAAAAGAGTTCACTGAAACACAACTCATCATACATTATGTAGATGTAGGTATACATATATTGTGTTTGTTATGTACATGTCAACATGATATGTCTACTCTTATCTTGGCAGACATAGGATTGCCTAATAATTTAATATAAACAGTAGAGATTACATAATTATGATAGTAATAGTATTAGTATAATGTAATAGCTATAGTAATTAAGGTCACAGGACCATATGGCTAATTACTTTCCCATAGGATCCAAATGAATACATATACATACATGCATATATATATATATATATATATATATATATATATATATATATATATATAATTATACACATAATTATTATTTTTTAAATGCAAGGTACATGTACATAACAAATGTATTACTATAACTATATACATGTACAAATGTGTATGTAGACTTACAATGTACATGTACATGTACATGTACTACCACAATACATGTATATATGTACACTTACAATGTACATGTACTACCATAATGTAAAGTTATCTCACAAGTGTGGTTTTCCCAAATTGAGTTACAAATGCTTATAAATGTTTTATACAATCACTTGTCTGCTATTAATATGTTTCCTTACAATTATTATAATAAATATATAATAATTATAATATAATGTAAGTGTATATCATATTTAGATTTTAATGAGAGGGTTAGGGGAAAGATGGAGAATATAAAAATTAAATCTTTTTCTCTTATTTCAGTAATGGGTCAGTTTCGTCATCCTAATGTTGTGAAATTGTATGGAGTCATAAGTCGAGTGGATCCGGTTATGATAGTCATGGAGTATCTTGAAAATGGCTCTCTGGACAGATATTTACAAGTAATATAATAATGCATGAAAGTTCATGTCCCTAACATGTAGCAATAGGCGTAGAAACAATTAACAAACAAACACAACAAACAAACAATCAGCCATAATGGCTTATAAAAATCATAAAACACAGCCGCAAAGGGCTTAGAAAATATTAAAGCAGCCACTCTGGCTTAGAAAAATAACAATCAGCCACCATGACTTAGAAAATAAGCAGCCACCATGGCTTAGAAAATATGTAATACATGTAATACAATGAGCTAGCTTGGAGATGGGGTTGGTATTTAAAACATCAAAGAGCTTGAGTCGTCTGTACTATCTACTTACAACTCTAAAACAACAACAAATTTATATTCATATAATCTATCTATCTGTAGTAAGATACTATGAAAACTAGTTTCAGTAGAAGTTAAAAGTTTCACATCACTAAGTGTTTCCCCATAAAGTGGTACCATGGCACTCCCCTGCCCTTTAGTCTTGCTTCCTCACCTTTTAATTTGAAAGTTTATGATGAAAAACACTGTTTATTGATCAAACGTCATGTACTAATGATACACTCCTCCACCCTTAATATTTATCTTGGAGGAAACACTATCTATTGTTCACTATATTCTAAAAATGTATTCAAATTATGATTGCTTATAATTATTATTCATTTTCTATAGAAAAATCTGGATAAACTTGGTCTTGTGTGTCAATTGAATATTGCCTATGGAGTCGCTTGTGGTATGAGTTATCTATCTGGAATAGGATTTGTACATAGGGTATGTTAATACTATGAATAAACAAATTGCTGATCACATGACGTATAACCAATCAGACCTTTTAAAAAATAACTAGTGATGTTACTGTACAATCTACATGTAAGTGTACACAAAGCTACACATATTTATTACTCAGTGCAGCTCCAAAAATAAAAGTAGCTAAATGTCATTCACATCACCTTGACCTTAAATATAAAGTTATCATATCCTAAGTTTGAGATCATCATGAATGTGAACAAACTTTACATGTACCAACTATGAAGTTCATTTGATTAGTGATTAATCACTTGTACACTTACCCAGCTTTACACTTTAATGTATTTATGTACATGTACACATGTAACTGTCTTGGTTGTGTAATACACTTGCCTTCAGCCATGCATTATATAACCTTGACCATTATTGTGTCATCCTTGTACTCACATAAAAACAGGTGTTAGTGTTGTATTACTATAATTTACACATGTGAACAAATATACAGTAATATCCATAAACTAATAAAATAGACGGCTAAAAGTCTACACACACAGTCTGGACCTGTAATATGTATAACAATGTATGTAATTAATTATGTATAATTATTATTATAGTATACATGTATGTAACTATATATGTAGTTGTATACACTTGAGACTAATGTTGGAGTTGAAATGTATATTCTTGTTTGTGGACAACATGAAGTGATGTCACAAACATTAATCAGTGAGTATGGTAAAGGTCATTCACATTCACCATGACCTCAGGAAAATGTTCATAACTTTAGTTTGAAAGGACCAATAATCTTTTTACCTGTACCATTTTCATATAATTATCCTTCCTGTTCTTTTTTGTGCACGTTAAATTTCAATCTATTGCTTCATTATTGAGTTACAGTATAATCATGTATTAACCTTATGACATTAAACTATACACTATATTACATATAAATTATTGAGTTAAACTATAATCACATATTAATCTTATGACATTAAACTATATACTGTACGTATTACATATAAAGTCATCACATCCTAATTTTGAGGACATGGTGAATGTGAACAGACTATAGTACTCTCTATGTAGGGATGGCCCAGAAAAACATGACCTCTCAATTGTGAATGATGTATTCTATATATACAGAATTCTTGATAAACGAGTGCATTTTGATATTCAGTGTTTCATGACCAACAAGACCTAGATGGCTAGAAATCATTGTTAAAGTGGAGAGTCATCAATATAATATAGATGTAGTTGATCCTCGTCATTTAGTACTTACAAAGTAGTTTTAGGAGCGATTCAAATTTATGTTAATGTAAATTTGGAGTGAACAATTATTGTCTGTTTCTAGACCTAGTCAATGAATACTTACAGCCAATGTACTATAATTATGAATCAATTGCCAACTTTTTGTTAACAACCACAATCTATATTGGCGAGCCCCAGGTCTACAAATGCTCTCTGAACTTGCTTACTTGCTTGATGGATGGTTATTGTAATTGTCTTATTTATTTGATGCAAATAGTTTCAAATAAATGATTACCTCTAAATATTCACTCCATCATTTTGTATACCAACAAATTTGATATCTAAGCTTTATGATAGCTCTTCCTGGATACCAAATTTCATGGATTTGTTGTAGTGACAAACATTTGAATTATGTACCTTAAACTACCTTTACACTGTATATAAACATGAATTTTTATTGTACATTGTTTAACATATAGACTGTACATCAAATGTTCTACCGATATTTAGAGTGATGGTTGGATTCTAACTTGTATTTAGTGCTGTTTATCTAGTATTATACTTAATACTGTCTCAGTAGCCTATATATGTATTATAATTCATCTGAGAGGTGGTTAATTCATCTGAGTGGTGGTTAATTCATCTGAGTGGTGGTTAATTCATGCTGAGAGGTGGTTTTTCCTGACAAATGCCTGACAAATGCTGACCAGTGTGGGCAGAACACTGTATACATGTATGTATTGGTTAGCCACACCATTTATAGATTATTAATAATATACAAGCTTAACCTCTTCCATATAACCTTGTTATAGTAGATACATGTAGCTATAGTAGTTGTTGTTGTAAGGTGTTTACTGGTTGCATCATCAAATGACCTATATAGTTACTTGTGAATGTGAATAGCATTTATTAACTTGACTATTTTCTATTCTAAATTGGTTTTAGGATCTTGCTGCTCGTAATATTCTACTGACTAAAGAGAAGGTACCTAAAGTGGCTGACTTTGGGCTGGCAAGAGAGTTAGTAGAAAATGAATATGGTGTGCAGAAGGTAAGTGGATAGTGGAAAGTTACTTATGTTTTAAATTTTTATTGTTTACAAGTCTGTATTAGTTCTATTAGTTTTATGAACCTCACAAAGATAGTGTGTTAGCAAATCTAGATGACAAAGATTTTATTTGAAGTTAAATTAAATTTAAATGATATCTAACTCATATCACTTCCAAAAATACCCATACATGCTACATGTGAACACTAAAAATCCTAACAATTCCCCAAAACTGAGATAGCAAATTGCTTTTGTATTTTTCATTTTTGGTAATGCAAAATATTTTCTTGGCTAAAATCTACTTTTTCAATGACAAGTCTACTTTCTACAATTTCAATTTTCAGTATGTAGTCTGCATGTGTATAATACCTATATTATTATTATTATTATGTATTGTTGGGAGTTTGAGTGTACATTATTTAATATCTATATATGACCTTTTCTTCACCCTCTTTAAAGGGTGGTCGTATTCCTGTTCGCTGGACTGCACCTGAGGCTATATCTCATCGTAGTTTCACTACAGCAAGTGATGTTTGGAGTTTTGGTGTTACGTTATGGGAGATTATGACATATGGCGAAACCCCTTATGAAGGATGGGATAATTATGCAGTGTTCCAAAGACTAGAGAGTGGTGAAAGACTTCAACAGCCCAAAGTAAGTGTGAGGTATTCAGTAATGTCAGGAATAAGATAGACAATTTAGATACAAAGTTATTGTCTTTTACTATCTGTTAGAATCAGTGGCATAACTGAACCCGGGTCCGAGCAACACAAATTTTTTATTTAGTTGTTTTTTTTTAATTTTATAATGCACACACTTATTCTGTCATCTCAATTCATGATCAGTGTTTGTACACCGCTTTTGAGCACTCTTTCCACCAGTGTAATATAACAGAAATAAAGCCACAAGCCTGGCCCAGCCATATATTTCCCCTCAGTTTGGTCTTTTTAACACTTCAGCTTCTGGGGGGGGGCACAGTTCCCCAGACTCCCTGCTTTACAACTCTCAATTTGCTGGCCCTGCTATCACTAAACAATCAGTTATGCTACTGGTTAGAATTTAAAGATCATTTAAACAAACAACCCAAAAACATATTATTAGTATTGTGAATGATATTTGTAAACGTAATGTCCTTTAGCATTATTACTTGCATCTTCATGAAATTGTTTTTATTACTAATTTAACGTGTGTTCAAATTCTTATTAATCAATTTAATAGTTTTCAATATTTACTTATTTACATTTCATCTGTGTGTATATATTCATTTAGGATTGTCCTGATGATGTATTCCAGCTAATGTGCAATTGTTGGGAAGCTAATCGCTCAGAAAGACCATCATTTGATCAGATTTGTGAAAATTTAGAGATTCTAATTAATGGGTACGTGTCTATTAACATTAATTTGATATTCAATATTGGTAAGTGTCTATTAACATTAATTTGATATCCAATATTGGTAAGTGTCTATTAACATTAATTTGATATCCAATATTTGTTCTTCTGGATACAAAATTTAGTTGTATATAGTGAGCATAGAAAGTAGTAAAATCATTGCTTTCCAAACATGCCCTTTTCCTATCACAAATCATTTTTTGTATGTAATGTTCCCATGTGCAGTTGCTCACCATATGTTATTCATTCATAGGAAACCAAGACCAAAGCCAAAACCCAAACATCTTCAAAAGTCACCTCCTCCTCCTCTTCTTCATCCTAGTCAGAGTAACCCATTAATGGCGCAAGGGACCACTATAGAGGAGCTTTTGCGCTCAATTGGGATGTTGAAATATTTGGATGTGTTTCATGAGCATAATTTAATTATGGTAACCGATTGCTTCGACATGACTGAAGATGATCTTGAAAAGATGGGTATTACACTTGGTGGTCACCAATACAAGATAGTGAAAAATATCCGCATTAAACAAGAAGAATTGGGGACACAATCACCATTTTGAAATCAGTAATATAACTATACTTGTTTTATGGATCCGTCCTCATTGTGTTCTCCTGTTCTTTTACCTTTTTTGGCTTTTTTTCAGTGTAATTGTTAATTTTTGTATGTCAGCTAGATCATTATATTTACAACACGTGGCGTGTCAGTGGGCGGTGCAGGATACACGTGCAGTATGAAGCCGTTAGTTCAATCATTTTTGAGGAGTTTTGGGCTGTTTCGTAGCATGGATTCACTTGAACCTCCAGTCAAACGATTTTGCTCAGATAGTAGTCAAATTAATATAGTGAGAAAGATTGCAGTTGAGGGAAATATTGGTACGTTAGTGATAAATATTAACACAGTGGAGTAGGAACACGAAAATGAGTAGGGGGCCAAAGTACCACGTGGCCGTTAGGCCATGAGGGGAAGGGCGTGGGATGGGATCACTGAGCGCAAAGATATTATTTGAGACCGACCATCTTGTGGTCGATTGCAAGGTGTGTCTGCAGAGCTGACAAGTGTTTTAATGATGCAAGCTACAATTTTTTTTTCGGGGTGGGGGTGCAGACCCTTTCTATCAAAATATTAGCCCCCCTAGCTCTCCCTGTTCCTACTCCTATGTTGCATAATAGATCCGAGAAATTATCAAGCAGTGGATTTGTATAATTATTTTGACACTCAGGTTTACTGAAATGTGTGTACCCACGGGAATAGTCTAGCATGGCCACACCCTTCAATTTGAGTTGGATCTAGGAAAGCAATCCATTCAGTAGTTGGTCCTGCCAACAACTCACAAAGATTTTCTGTGATGCACTGTTTTGGTGTCAGTCTTACATTCTCTGACTAGTCTGGCATAGCCAAACCTTTTTAGAAGAGGAAGAGTCTGGTCTGCTTAGCACATAAGACCTGTACCCATGGAATATTTATTTACTACTAAAACAAACAAATTGTATGAGCGACCTTTTCGAAATTATACTATACGTCAGAGTGTAGCTTGCTTTTCTGGAAAGAAGAGTGTTACAAAAGTCAAAATCATGCTTCATTTGATGCAGGAAGACAGTAAGGCGAGTGTTTGTAGTGCGTACATACATGTAACTGACAACTATACAAAGCAAATGACTTTTCCATATCTTGTTAGTAGAGTTGTGATAATGTCATTCCCACACACAAAACCAGTGGACACTACTCTGGTCTGCTCATCTTTAAGACTTGTGTCACCCGAGAGAAACACCATATTTCTTACAATTTCAACTATGGAAGCCATTTTCTTTCTTGATGTCTCGTAACAGGAATGCAATAAATTAACTAGCTGGCATGCAATCTCATCAACATATTTTAGTTAAAGGGTACCTACCTTTCCTCCTCCATCTGAAGTATGTGGCTACTAATAGAGAACATTTCAAAACTCGGGAGTTTTACTTCGATCTTCAGATTTCTAATAAAAAAATTACTATGATAAGAGACGCTATCCCTATGATAAGAGACGCTATCCCTATGATAAGAGACACTATCCCTATGATAAGAAGTGTACTAACTAAGTGTAGTACCATATATACTCTAATTATTTCATGAAGGCTTACATGAAGCATGAACCAGTGTTTCAAATACATCCCTTGACCTTAGCATACGTTTGCGCTTTTTGCAATTATATAGCACAACTTGACAGATATTTTATACTAACCAACTTCCAATAATAATCAGAACAATGAGAGCATTCCAGACTATGTGAGACTAACACGAACATCTTACATAATCTTTGACAATATCTTCTTGCTTAGTCTTTAATATAATATCCAAGATATTTGGCCATCTTTCTTGCTACACCCAAAATTTGTAATCACTGCAGTGTTTGTACATGTAATATGAGTTCTGGCAGTAGCACTTCTATGGTTGTAAAATATCACTGTCAATTAGCAATGATATTGTGTTCATATATCTTATTGGTAATGCCAGTTTTTGAATGCTTCCACTGAATATGACCAAGAGAAGGGTGTGGCCAAATTAGGTTAGGCCCTATTTGTTTAATCTAACCAAATTTCATTTAAAATTATGCCGTCCTATCTCACAGTTCATCTAAACTTTATTTTTGAAAAGAAAAAGATGTATTTTAAAAATTAGCAATGCCGTAGGGACTAAGAAAGAGAGTACTAGGTGATTTTTATACATTTGTACTTGACAGCATTTCTCTGACATTGTGAAGGAATTTAGTAGTTTAATTGCATCCGTGGTTGAAGTGAAAAGTACTTTCAGTGGTAGAGAGCTTCGTCTTGCCTGTGTGCTTAGCACTTGTGCCAACACAAGTGCGGTCCCACCCATAATTAATAATAATGAATACAATTAGTTTAAAATAGTAACACAACTCTCTATCAGGGGTTTCAATCAAATGCATGCTCATTTCACTCTCCCACCTCTCTTGTCTCTCCCGCTTTGTTTTTTATAATAGACTCCTGTTTTTTGTTCAACAAGGCAGCAAATTATATTTTAAATTTTATTCTGTTAAATTTATTCAAAAACAAGACAAATATATAATTAGAATCACTATGATCACAACATGAATAATTCCTTTTGATGTTTACACTATAATCCAAATAGTATGGATCCCGGTAGAATATGAATATGTTATACACTGATTTTGCGAGATTACAACTTTTTGGATCCCAAAGGCATAGCCCAAAGAATCCAAATAGCTGTAATCCTGCAAAATCAGTATATAACCTACGTATATTTCTACTCTTAGTTTTTAACGGATCTTGTAGAACGACTCATCGACTTCCGCAATGAAGACACCCATGTGTGGACCACACAGAGGGACTCCTAGACGTAGACCGACAGCAATCCTGATGTCATCATCATCCATTCGGAGTCCTAAGGCTGACACAGGGAGGGCATTGAGCCATGCACCAGATTCCTTGGTGGCAACAGCTAAGAGTCTTGCATAACTCCTAGAATCCACAGCTTTTATAAGGAAGTTGTCATACAATTCCTGCATTTGAGGGAGATTCCAAACTTTCCAACGTCTATCTGCTGGGGATGGTGGGGGTGGATATTCATGGCCCCTGCCCCATATAGCCAATGCATCTTCTACATCACTAAAGAGTGTATTATGAAGCCTCTCTGGGAGGATCTGGTTGTTAAGGGTTGAAGATCCAGCAGCAGAAGCCAAAAAGGCAGAAGGTGCAAGCTAGATAGAGCTTTGAATGACGATACCACCAAATCCAACAGGTAATGTGGCGTTGGCACCAAGCTGTTTCACTATCTAAAATGATGTTAAGGACAGTACTCAGGATGGAACGAAGTTCATCAGCAAAAATTTGTAAACATGGTGCAGTTCAGAGGGTGTAAAGGGATCTTAGGGATGGCAAAGGAATGTCTGAATAAGAGCAGGGCATCATGTCTGTTCAAAAAAATACAATCTAGATACAATGATTTTCAAAGCATTCACCTTGTGTATAATGGCAGTATTGATAGAATCAGATTTACCAATAGGGGAACCCAGTACCATGGTATCATCACATTTGACCCTACAGAGATCAGGTGTAAAAAAAAAACAACAATTCACTGCAAGATGGCTCCTCACAAATCAACTCTGTCTTCCTATGATTGATGTTTAAACCAAAGATTGCCGCTTCATGTTCGATCATCATGAGGTCGTGTAAACACATCTACTTCAGGACCACCTAATGTCCTGTCGTCAAGGTAGGATACTCTAAAACTCAGATTTTAATTTCAAAATGAAAGGATGAATGGCCAAACAAAAGAGAAATGAACCCAGGGATCACCCTGTTGAACACCCTCAGCAGATTTCAATGTGATTTCATCATAAAAACGGTTAGAAGGAGTGGAATATCATGAATATACGAAAGGATAGATTTCAGGTATAAAGTGACTTGCTGCTTCAAGAAATTTATGATGTCTAATACAGTTAAGTATTCTTAAAATTATTAAGTAAAACATGGCCAGGTGAGAGGCTTCTGAGGAATAAATGGGTATCACACATCCTAAACTGGAGGGGAGCCAACATTGAGCCTATACGATATATAACAGCCATACTTGCAACTTTTGCCACCAGCCTACGAAGGTTACACCCAACAGCAATTGGCCACAAACCACCATCTTTTTTATTAAGTGCTAGAGAAGCACCCAGGAAAAAATGGTGTACTTCAAAGGGAATTTCACCAGCAAGCATACGTACGGTTCATGAACACACAAAGGGCACGTAAAAGTATCTCACGCCCCAAACTGGCCCTGATACTAATCATACCTTGTAAGTGTTATGGTCTTAGACCATCTGGGCCACTGGCTGAACCCTTTGGAAATAAGTGAATGGCACGTAAAAGTATCTCACGCCCCCAACTGGCCCTGATACTAATCATACCTTGTAGTGTTATGGTCTTAGACCATCTGGGCCACTGGCTGAACCCTTTGGAAATGAGTGAATGGCACGTAAAAGTATCTCACGCCCCAAACTGGCCCTGATACTAATCATACCTTGTAAGTGTTATGGTCTTAGACCATCTGGGCCACTGGCTGAACCCTTTGGAAATGAGTGAATGGCCTGAGTAACATCCTCCTCACGGGTCATGAAGAATTGAAGATATCATCAGATTCCCTGTTTACAGGTGGCAGAGGTGGAAACTTGTATCTTCATGCTATGATGAGTGCTTAGCCTTCAAGGCAGCTATATTAGTTTCATTAAACTCTGCAAATGAGTCCTCTGAGGAAGCTAGACAAACAACACCCCTAAAATTGCCTTCGTCTAAGTTCATAGAAACTGAAGAAGCAAGTAACTGCAACGGATCTTTTATCCAAACTGATGGGTAGATACGTTTACGTTTGGTGGAGATGATGGGTCATTCTCCTCTACTAACTGATTATTGACGTGTTTTGCCAAACTCCATTGTTTCCCACCTTTGTTGGGCACTCTAAAACCTCTTTCTGGGAAGTTCAAAAATCTTGTCCATGTGGTGATATCGTTTTTAAGGGTTACTTCTTCCAAAATGGCTGCCATCTTCCAAGCAGCCTGTTCATGAGAGAATCCAGGAAGTTTTTTCAAAAGCTTCACACAAGGGTAAACCCGTAGAGGGGAGCAATTAATTTTGGAAAGTGAGACGAGAGCACTGAAGCAACAGGTGATTTAACAGAGGACGCGGTGACAAGAGTTTCAGTGCTAGGCAGTTTACCATAGCCAAGGCAGTGACAACGAATAGGTTTGTGCACACAAATAGCTCCATCCATCCTCAGGGGCATCGGACATTTACAGACAGCACACAGACCTTGAGAGCCCTGATCCTAACACCTGGGACTCATTACCAAGCGCCTTAGGCACATGGAATTCAGACTCCTTAGAAATTATCTCAGGCTCTTTAGATATATCAGACTCAGTGGATGTATCAGACTCAATAGATGTATCAGACTCCATCTTTCTTTCTTCCAGATATATTATTATTATTTGTATATATATATATATATAATTATATATATATATATATATACAAACAAAAACGTGGAAAGAAATCATGAGGATGGCCCAGTGAGCTATAACAAACTTTAAGCAAACTAAGACTGAGACTGGAGATCAAATTTTAATGAACAATGACATGGGACTAGGACTGCGCTAACAGTTACTATCAAGTAAAGCAATTTGTATATAGGCTATGTCTATAGTCCCCTAATAATGATTTAACCCTTAACAGGTATTAGTAGAGTAGGTGGTCGGTCAAGGATCACAGGACTCCCAAGAGAAAAATCCAGTCTCATTGCTAGACTTGACTAGACTTTTCATTATTCCCAGCTATTCTGAATTTTCAAACCTCTGCTTAAAAGTGCTTGTTCATAAGCTCAGTTGGTTTACATGTACATATTACCAAGCCTATTTGTTCATGGACTTATGTATATATTCATAAATAAATAACAATAAAATGTCTCTATCCTTAATATTTTAGCCAAGTCACAAGATTTGGTTATGATCTACTATATTTATGGTGAAATAATTTCAATACTCAGAGCTATAACTTGCTATTTCTTCTGCACAGCTACAGGGAAGTCAACATTTCTTAATATTGTAGCTGATTACAATCCCAGTTATCAAGTTATACAAGAACCATTATCAAGATGGACAAATGTTCCCAGTGAAGATCATGTTAGTTATGAAAATACTATTTATCTTATTTGTCCATAATGAAAGGGTAAAAAAACAATGACAAGCAAAAAGAAGTTGTCCCTTTAATTGATTGGCTACATTAAAATAGTAATTCAAAAGGGATGTTCAAAGGAGTTTAGAGACCATGTGTTAATCCACATATATATATATATTATATTATATACGCACACATATTTCATATCGGAGAGTGCAGTAATACTCCCTATGTAGGGATGATGCAGAATAAATGGCTCCCATGCATTTCAGTTGCAAGTGATGAGCTGAAATCTCTGCTAATACATACAGATAAGTCTTAATACACACATAAATGTTGATATCGACTGTTTCTACCACTAACAATACCTTCTAGATGACCAGGGATCATCTTTTAAGTAGAGAACTGTTGAATGGCAAAATTGCAGGATTGTTGATCTCATAATATCTAAAATACATTTGTACACTTCAGGGACTATCAAATTAGGTTTTAGCACAAACCCAAACTTATTTTAAATTAAAATTGCGGGACAACTGCTATACCATTTTGTTTCTTCACCTAGTCATAAAATATCATTACAGCAAGATGCCATTTGTAATAGACCGCACCCAATAATTAAGATGGTTATTATTGGTTAATATAAGATGCTGTCTACACAAAACAGATAAGTTTTATGATTATCACAATGCAATACTTCCACAAATGGAATATGTAACCAATAACACCATCCCAGGGGTGTTCAACTAAACAAGGAGATGGTGCTATCACCTGGCACCATCAACCAGTTCTGATACCATAGCAGCAAACTATCTGAAATTAATAAATGCTTCTAGAACTAGAAGCCCTTTTACCAAGAAAAGAGTTGATTGTCTTTTGTGCCATCATATTTACTGCGCATGCACATAACCTAGGCTCACATAACCAGCCCCTCCCCTCACATCCTAATTTAGAGGGGAGGAGCTGGCTACATAGGACTACATATAACTTTTGACACAAGTTTGCTTTGGTGCCAAAATCAGGCCTTCTTGTTGCTAAGAGATCTTTGTCGCCAGGTTTGGCAAAAAAGCAACAATTTTTTGCCCCTGCACTGTCCATGCAAAACGATCGTAGTATAACTGTTTGTTTTTTTTGTACCGGCATGTTATTGATGAGAAGGAATTTAACAAGTGTGGAGGAAGAAAACAGAGAGAGGAGGAAGAGGAAGAAGGGGAGGATTGTATATATTAAAATGGCTGTGAGTACTAGTGAATTGTGAATTGTAGAAGGAGTTGAAAGATATGATAACCAAATGAATAAGGGAATTTATGAGTGAAGAAGAAAACAAGATAATAGGTAATCAAGATAACAAATATATGTAACAATCAGACAAGACATTTCAATTACTGCATTATTATGCTTATCATATGCTAATAAATTTCTATATTATTATATATATTATACATATTATTTATGGTTTAATTATATTATATGATCAGTATGCTAGCTATGATATAATTATATATATATATATATTAAATTATAAGATATAAAATATTAATAATAAGGAATAATTATAAAAGTAATTTCCATACTTTGGGTACTGTCTCCATTTTCTGGAGACCTTATTCCTACAGGAACTTTTAATGAAACAGAATAGTCATCACATGTTTAATACTGAAACACACAATAGACTGTCCCTCTGTTCCAGGTATTGATTCATTGGATAGCATCCAACTATGAAATGGTATACCAAAAAGCACAGGAACAAGATTGGGATGGTTCCTAGCAACAAAATTAAACACCACTTCCATATAACAAACCTACATAAGTATAATAATTATATAGCTAAACTAAAAGCAAACACAAGAAGCTATACTTATGTACCATTGTTAGATGGAAGTGGTGTTTAATTTTGTTGCTTAGGAGTAAGGAACCATCCCAATCTTGTTCCTGTGCTTTTTCGGTTTTGATATCCCTACATACTCTTTCATTTGTTAAAATGTTTTTTTAGTTTTTGTATAAATTATTTATTATTTTAGGTAACTATAACTAAAACCCCTTTAGTAAAGCATTGTTACTCTTACATATAGTCGAGCTGGCACTCGAACAATTAGCATAATTTGTTAATAACAATTTTTAAAACTTGTTTTTTCACAACAAAACAGAAGAACCTCCTATTACTGTTGATAGTCTTAGGTAACTTACTTAACGCTACAGTAATGAAATATTGCTACTCTCATAATGTACCTTAGTCTACACAGCAGGTGTGACGTCATCATTGTGCTAATATATTCCTTGTGACACTCAGAGATATACTGTATCTATTACGTGTTGAGTGATTATCAAAGAAGTAAAATATATTTTAATATCATTCTGAATATTTTACTTTAACATGATGTTTTGATCCATCTCTATGTTTGTTAATCGAATGCTAAGATAAAATTATAGTTATGATAATATATACAATATAATATGTATTGCTATCAATTTAATAATAGGCTATGACAGCTTCTCAAGAATGTGGAGGGAACCTGTTAGACCTGTTTTATAAAGACCCTAAACGCTGGGCATATACATTTCAAGTAAGTTATTGTAATGATGATCATTTGTGAGCTTTCAAATGTTAGTATTGGCATAAAACTGAATGTGTGAGGGCTATTGTAATCTAAAATCAACTAATTCAAAATTTTGAGTAGGTTCTAACCTTCCCCTCACTGGGTCCTGTGTATATTATGATATGCTAAATTTGTTGATATCTACCACTGGTATCAAGTGGTATAAAGGTCAACTGTATTTCTTCTTGGTACTTAACTTTGGTTCTTCAGATGCTCTGCCCTTGTAAAAGTTGCAATATAATTATGATAAAGAATTATCCCTCTTGTTTACTGAAATATCTATGTACTTTGAGAAGTATAGTTATAAAGTGATTACAAGGAATTAGCGAGACCCTACAAAGCCATAGATGAATCTCAAAGCATTCCAAATAGGTATGCACTTTCTAGTTACTCATGGAAGTGTGGAAATTATCTTTGCATGTCCTCTTATCAAACACCTCAGACCCTTCTCTACCAGAATGATCTTTATATATTGTCCTATCTGGAAAACCTATTCATTGCAATTCTGTTCTATTCCTGATATCATGGGATAGATGTGGGTGGTTGGGTGATATCATGTGATATATCATGTGATATATCATGTGATAGATGTGGATGGTTGGGAATAGTGACAAGAAGGTCTGGTTGTTACCAAAAAGTAGCAACCAAAATTACAATGCTACAACTATAGACTCGGAATGAAATAACACAAATGTGAAGAATTTTCTAGGTATTATAACAGTTTTATTGTCTATTTGATCCCAACAAGTGTAAGAGAACATGTAACATGTCAACAGACAGCTTGTACTGTTAGACAGCTGTTTATTCCTAGTGTGTCAGAATTGTGATAATGTGTGTTTATTTAAACCTTAATCCTAAATCATTAAAAACCTAAACCCTGTATACACCCTAAACTATATACATGTATATTCAAAATAAAAATTAATCCACTAATCTATTTAATCTATTTGGGATGCACCTTGGAACTACATGTAATTCAATATCTACCTTTAGATTCTGTTGATAATAGATCATGTGTATCAAGAGAGTAGACTTGATTGTGTAGTTAAATATTTTAAAATGTATCCAAAATCAATGATCTGTTTTAATGCTATGCTTGGTTTAGTCACTGCCATGGAGTTGATATGAACTATTGCCAATGTCTTATCTTCACTAAAAGCAGTTTGTGCTTTGTGAATTAATTAGAACATATATGGTACTATGCTAAAATAGAAACCGTATCCCTGCCTAGCCTACATACTAGCAAGTGTAGTACCAATCCATATGTACTCTAATTATTTTGTGTTGGCTTACATGAAGTATTAACCCAAGTATAGTACCATATATACTCTAATTATTTTGTGTTGGCTTACATGAAGTATTAACCATAGTATAGTACCATATATACTCTAATTATTTCGTGTTTGCTTACATGAAGTATTAACCCTAGTATAGTACCATATATACTCTAATTATTTTGTGTTGGCTTACATGAAGCATGAACCAAACATTCATTGTTTAACTATTTTGTTATAGAAGGCAATTAATTTGGTATCTACGTATGAAGTAGGAAGGCTATTCCTCCACCTAAGTACCTACTTTAGTTAACTTCCTTTACAAAATGGCTGAATAGTGAGTGTTTAAAGGTTATCACGTGATCAAAATTATTGTCCCAAGTGACAGATGTTTTCATCCATGGTCACATACATATTACCTCCATTGAAGGTGTGTCACACCTTATTTGTCAGGTTTATATTTTCATTATTCATCTTGTCTTTAAGTGTTTCCTATTGTGTCATTTTGTTTTGGAAGCTAACAACTGCAAATTAAATAATTAAGTCCATGCAATAGGTTATTGAGCACAACACAAATATTGGCTTCATATGAAACTCGAGAAATTATATTCCATTATTCGCCTCTTGCCTCCAGCACTTAATTATTACTCCCAAATGACTGATTTTCTTATACACAATCATATTGTTTCATTATATAAGTAGATAGATTTCCTTTACTTTAGGCTTTTGTTTGTTATACACGTTTGAAGAAAGAAAACAGACGATCTTCATGTATCTCTTCTCCTATTCAGACATACGCCTGTCTCAGTCGACTGAGAGCACAGTTGAAATCTTTTCCCGAGGAAATTAAGAAGATTCCTGACCCAGTAGTTTTCTATGAACGTTCTGTATACAGTGACAAGTAATATATTATATACTCAATATTATATCTGTATAATTATTTATTTCGTTGTTTTATGGGCTGGAAATTCCATTAATGTCATGACTGGATAAATTTATACGCACAGATAATGGGTAGGCATGAACAGGACAGTTGATAAACCAACTTGTTACCCTTTTCTTCTACTTAACAAGAAAGACTAATATGCAATGCCAATTTCAAATCTTTTTTTTTATAAACACGAAGCAACCATTTATGATACTGGATTACATTGAAACAAAATGGAGTGCTATGTATATTTTTGCATAGAGAAACCCTGTCTTGTTTGCCCTTCCTCTTTGATTGAACGAACAAAGTATGGAGTTTTAGTAGTTGTTGCTTTTCTTTGTATCTTTTACAATTTCTCCACTACACAATAACATCACTGTAGGTTTTGTTTTGCTCAGCACTGTCATGAATCTGGAATGATTAATGACACAGAATGGAGTGTGTATTGTGATTGGTACTCATTTCTATTGGAGTCATTACCACTGGAATTTGATGGATTTATTTATCTCAAGAGTAGTCCTAAAGTGAGGGAAAGCTACGGTATTATGATGATATGCAGGCAATTCAGAGATGGGCAATCACTTGAGTGCTTGTGCTTAAAAGTGCTTTAAGTACATATTTTCAAGTGCTTGACTGATGCTTGAGTACTTTAAGAAGTACTTTAAGAAGTACTTGTGCTTAAGCCTTTTTTGAAATGCTTGCCCCATCTCTGGTAGGCATGAGATAATTAGAAACAAAGGAAAACTGAAAAAGTCAGGAATTTGATTAGGAATTAAACCCAGGACCTTCTGATATCTTGTCAGGCAGTCAGAAAAATAATCCATTGATTGGACAATAATTTTGAAGTCAAAACATTATTACTAGCTATATACTAAGTGATGTAATATTTGATAAGATAGCTTACTTTAGTTGGGAACTATCATGACACAAATATACATTGTTTTGACTTCAAGATGTAATTAAGTGTATAGTTTTCATGCCAGAACTTTAAATTGTTATATAAAATTAATATTATTACTGAATCATATTCTACTATCATTAACTACAAAGAAAGCACTCTAATAATTTATATGCATTAAACTGTTATTATGAAGATTTCAAACCAAATTATCTTCAAGAGAGGCTAAAAAAGCAATTTGCTTTCAAAAAGCCCTTGAGATACATACATCAATTGTATCTACATCACATACTATCTGTTAAGGCTAATATTATGTTCGTTGTGTTCATACAGGTATCATTCAAACGTCTTAGAAATCGAAATAGACCAGAGGTAAGGTAATCTGAAATAGAAATTGTTGTGGTTGTAGCATTGTTATAAACCCAGTCTCCAATATGAATACAGATGTTAGTGTTTTTCTATTGTTATTAATCTACTCATAGGTTAGTCCCAAACATTCAAACAGTCATTATAGCCGTAATAAGTAATAATAACAGTTACGTAAATGTGGATATTAAAATTCTAATACCATGTACTGTATAGTAGGAAATGTTATTGGCATAAATTTCATGATACTCTCCTCCATTCACAAAAGTATTGATCATGAAGAATATACCACACCCATTAATTGACCAAGCCCCAGACTGAAGCACTATGTATGCACAAAAAGTATCATATATTATAATTATTAATTATTACATTAACCCCTGTTGAAAGCAATCATAGGAATGACCTTGTGAGCCATAAAAATATTCTATAGCTCAATGAAGACTGCCTTACACATGTGTTTGGGTTTGTTTTGTGATTTTATTTATTTCACAGGAAAGTGGTGTTACTCTTGAGTACTTGGAAAGCCTTCACAAAAACCATGAAAATTGGCTAGTTTACAAGAAAGTGAAGTAAGTGCTTAAACCAAAAATACTGACCAAGAATACATGTACTTGCAACAATAATGTCCAAATATACATGTATATTGTGGAACCCCTGCAATCAAGATGCAATTGTCAATTAGTAACAAGGTATGTGTATATTGCATACTTTCCCCATATTTGTTAGTTATTTAAACTTGTCTGTCTATACTACACATTTATTACACCTGGATAGCATTCCCTAGCTCTGTGGAGCTTCTGTTCTTAAAATCATATGGGTGTGATACTTTCTGCACCTGTATGTACACATACATGTCAAGAAGATGTTTTAAACTTTATATATCTGTAAACTAATAACAGAAAAGTGAGAAGTCCAGATTTTAAGCATGTTCGAACAAATCATACTCCACTAATTTTGACTTCATTGGTCAACCAAACTTTAATTATGATTGTACTAATAATTGTTGTGTTTTTGATTAAGCACTGGGTGCACTTCATAACCACATACCTGTTATTATTACTATCAAACCAAATCCAGTTGTCCTTCGATGGTCTAATTTCAATACTTATTTTAGGCCTCCACTTGTTTGTCAAAGGGATGTTCCTGTGTTAATACTGGATTGTGATCAAGAGTTTGAGAATAATAAGGAGAGACAGGCTGTACTGTTGAAACAAGTACAAGATTACTTGGAAAACTAATTTTCCTTATCTGCATTATTATTATTCAATTATGTTTTATGATGTTACAAGTGGACTGTATAATTAATGGGCGTGTCCAGTCATCTTGTTGTGGTGTGAGCTGAGCTGAGTTGATAGATACGTAGAAATCAAGTCTGTGACTCCACACAGTATAAGTAAGTTTCGAATGTAAACCGAAACGGAATTGTCATTTTGTTCTATAGTACATTATTATTTGAATTAGCTTGCGTGTATTACTGTTAGTATCATTATTATTATGGCTATAAGACTTGTAAAAGGTCATTAGCTGTATTATATTATTATTATTATTATTATTACTTGTTGCGGTAATTACGTATCTTAACTTAACAGTTAAAAACATAACTATTAATTTTGTTGGCTTTTGTAATTGGTGTGGACACCAGAATATACATACATATATAATTATATATATAACTATTATATATATATATATAATTATATTATGCAAGTTGAAGTACACTCCATTTGTAATACATAATTATAGCAGCATTTCTCATTCAATGTTGTGGTAGACCTGTATCCTTTCTGGTGGGAGTGACAACACTTTAATGTGATTACTAAGTGTTGTTTCTGCAGTGACATCAATCAAATTCACTCCCACCGAGTAATGAAATTGTTTTTGTATAATATAAAATTATGTATATATATAATTATATATATATTACATTACTTTATTTTTTGTACTAAAGGTTTGTTAATAGTATGTATGACTCCCTAAAGATTACTTAAGTTACTTTAATGTTTTATAATTTGATTATTATAATAATATTGCTTTTCATATGTCTAGATAATAACTAAGTGTTACATCTTATCCTGGTTACCTCATCAAGCCATCCAACATGTAAGTTAACAGTTAAATAATCATTTCCTGTTGCAACACTAACACATACAAGTGTGGGTTGATGAGATACTGTATCTAATTACTGCCAGCTGTCTGCAACTTAATAGTTATGTATAGTCTAGCATAGCCTCATACGGAGGTGTGTCTGATCTGCTCAGCATGTAGTAGTTGTGTCGTGTTACTGACAAACGGTTTATCCAATTAGATGCACTACAAACAATTATTTGTATTTTCCGTTGCGTGACATCACAAATGTAGAAATGACTGCTGCTTGACCACTGAAGTGCAAGTGTTTAAACATTAAACACAGTATATCATGGCTGGAAATCAATAATAATGATGTGTTTGCTCCAATGTCTACTGATAGGTCTTGCCTTACTAGATATATTGACTTGTTGCTTTCAACTAGCAATTCGGTAGTGATAGTTGTAACTCTCTCAACTACTGTCATTACAGATAATAGCAATAGAATGGTTCAGCGAAACATGATTAGTATAATTGTATAATAATAATAATTGTACATTATATCATTATTATTATCAATATAATTATATCTTTTACAAAAATTAATAATAATTTGACGTAATTCAAACACCAAACAGGACAGACCCTCCTTTTGTGTGAGGGTCTGGCTATGCCTGGTTATAGTATGATTACATTCTCAAATGTTGAGTTATGTTTTGTAGTTTAAAAAATGGTCAGCTATAATTGAGTTGTTTCTTCATATGAAGTCATGTTGTATTTATATACTATCATATGATATAAGAAGTATGGTAGGAGTATAGGTATTGATTGTTAGGGTTATATTGGAATGTATTTGTCAAGCATAAGTATTATACTAGTTTGAATGTAATATAGCTACAATACTATATCCTTATATGAAGTAACAAGCTAAAATTATTGTAGTATACCTTTTTTTTTAATTTTAATTACGTTAAGGCCACATTTTCTGACCAAAAGGAGAATTTAACTAACTGTTCATGTGTGTATATGTGTCTGTATGTATCTGTTTATAAATAACAACGGAATACAACAAGACTGGTATATCAGGCATCAGTTGTACTATATGACTCAGAGCATTGGGTACCAATATCTGAACAGCATTCTACCATTGCTGTATTCACATTTTTCCAGTAACCTAGAGACAGTGTCAAATGAAGTCATTAAACACTGTTTGGAATAGTTGTGTAGGTTATGTCAAAATTATAAGAATTTAATAGTCAAAGGCAAATAAGACGCAGCCAATATTAGCACCAAGTTAATTGTGTGGGGCCTTACTGTGTCCTGCATGATTTGAAAGTGCACAGACATGGAAATGCTGAAGACTCATCAGATCCCAACCAGTTTACCAGTTAGAAGTTTTACACATACTATACAGTAAACACATCAATCAATAGATAGCCCTTTTGTTTAGTTGTGTTAGAGCATGGCTCAACACAGAGTTGACATGACCAGACACAAATGCCTTGACAATAGAGAAACAGAGAAATTGTCATAATTGGTTCCTAAGTAAAGGAAGTTGGTTTGATCCTAGAAAGTCTAATCTCAAATTCCAGAGTGTAAAGTTGCATAAGTTTATATTGTATATGAAATATAATAAAGTGTTCATAAACTCCTTACCTTGGGATTGTGGCAGTGGTGGTAGTCATTTTTGGTGGTAATGATAAAGTGATGACTTCAATAGTAAGCTTCACTAGGCCGTATAGGGTAACAACCTCATTGGTGTGTCATTGTATATTGAGATGAGCTCATTCATATTTTCTCATGTTTTATATCAGTGTTGTTGATTATGTCATTATGATCTCCTGTCTGGTCAAGCAACACATTGTTTAGCATTACAAGCACCTTTCTTCAAAGACATTTCCAAAGGAATTGATTTTTTTTTGGTTACATAGAGTATCCTTGATGTACTTTGAATGGCAAGTGTTGATACATAAAATATTTTTTAGACAGTTTGGGATTAGATAGCTAGACTTTCAGTCAAGCCTTTTTTTACTTCCCTTGCTGGTTTGTGTTGCAAAGAGGCAGCAAGAAACAGGACATGTCTGTATGTGTGGGTGTATCTGCTTAACAATGAGGTGCAAGTTATGATAGTGGCTCCATTTTACTTGATGTGGTAATACATGTAGTGAGTAGAGTACTCCCTATGTTTTGAATACTTTTGGTTGTATATATAGCAATAATAATTATTTTGAACACAACAATGTACAATGTATAGCAAATGAATGTGGGCTGTGTAGAACCCTACCTGTTTAAACACTAATTCTTAGTACATGTGTACTTACTGTGCTACAACAGCAAGGATCCCACACAGGCATAACAATTGATCTTATTATTTAGTTTCACATAATTATCATTATTTTCTATCCATGCAATGGTAATTCACATATCTGAATTTCTTAATATGAGGCTACCATAGTTTAGTTTCCATTGTGAATTATATAATTATTTTAGATACAAATAAAATACATCTTTCCATGATTTATGACTCGACCAGCCCATATAAACAGCAATCGTTAGATCAGTGACAAACAAAGCAGAAATTAAAGTAGTGTTGATGTATTGTATAATAATAAACAATATATATATAATTATAAGCTTGTATGTGTTACATCTTAGTCTTTGATCCCTCGAAGAGTACAACCCTTGAAGAGTACAATACCCATATGCAGCATGCTTGGTTCACATGCTGAGCTAATGACTGAATAGGTGGGAGTGATGTCCAAGATTGCCATCAAAGTCACTTTGATACTGATTGAACCCTAACCACAAGGGAACCCTAACCCTACCCTAAATGAACCACATAATGATATTCATGAGATTTTGATGGCAATGTTGGATGGTAGAGCTAGAAAGTGAATGTCGACAATTCAATTGTATTTGTAGTGCTTTACTAGTGTAGACTAGTGCTGGACTAGTGTAGATTAGTGCTGGACTAGTGTAGATTAGTGCTGGACTAGTGTAGATTAGTGCTGGACTAGTGTAGATTAGTGCTGGACTAGTGTAGACTAGTGCTGGACTAGTGTAGATTAGTGCTGGACTAGTGTAGACTAGTGCTGGACTAGTGTAGACTAGTGCTGGACTAGTGTAGACTAGTGCTGGACTAGTGTAGATTAGTGCTGGACTAGTGTAGACTAGTGCTGGACTAGTGTAGACTAGTGCTGGACTAGTGTAGATTAGTGCTGGACTAGTGCAATAATCATGAAACAGGATCTATTATGTTTGGATTTGTCCGGTTGAAGAAGAGAGGTGAAATAATAATTATCAGTGAACTAAGAAGAGTGCTAGTAACATATAGAGTGGGGCATCATGCTGTAGACCTCAGAACGTATGAAAATAATTTTTTGATCACTAACTAATCATCTCGGAAATATTATACAAGAAATTCTTAATGTAAAATAAAACAAGTACATGTAACTATAAGCAAGAAATTTAAAATACATGTAGGTTATTAGACACCACACAAAGACATCTTCAATCTTATATTGGGATACTTTGTTTCATACTTATAGTGTTTGTTTTGTGGTCACACATTTCGTAGTGAAGTAGAATTAGTACTTGTAATATGATTATGTATTATAGTATGGTCATGAGGTACATTAAATAAGCATGCCTATTTGTTGTTAACATTCTATATATGAAGGCTTCTATTGTCAGGTGTATAATCAGGAAGATACAAGAATGTTAGCAATGTTAAACTAAAGTATGTTCACCTTGAGTTGGCACCAAACTCAATGATAATATCACGTAGTTAGGTGCCAACTCAACGTGAATGTACTTTAGAGGTATACACTTTATGTACATGAAGTTGGTAGATACATGTCTTATCTTCAGAACATTTTCAGAGTTAGCAATTTATAAAACCAGGATACACCAATTACAAAACAAAATTGTTTTATATACTCATCATACATCACATGACTGAACAGCAAATCAAGGATTAGACAGCTGCCTGTTTTCCAAATTATGTTCCATCATTAGCTGTCTGTTTGTTCTGTCAGTAAGCTAATCTTCAATATTATTCTACATACTTTGTTAGATGTACTGAGTTAAGATTGGTTAATGAGTAAGAGTGTCACTGTGTGTGTATATTATGTATAGTATATCATAGCACATGTAAATCATAAACTGACAAGAAACAAAACTCTAAAATACGGCAATACTTTATTTGTATGTTTTTATTCACAACAAGTGCTGAATAGTACTATTCCCATATATACTACTGGGTATATAGTATATCAATAATATCAACTAATGATGTGCTTTGCGCTACTTAACTAAAAGATGTTTGAGATACTGTAGTCTCATAAACTATCAATTGTGTTTTGATGTGTATTTGTGACTAATGTGATCATTTGAAGCGAACTTTATAATAAAGAAATAAATAATTATAATTTCATTTGTGTTTAGGTCAAACGTTAACCAGTTACAAGACAAGGTTTCTGTGGTTAAGACACAGATGCAGTACAACTTGGATGCTGCATTGCAGAGGGGAGATCAGCTGGATACCCTTCAATCACAAGCCGGTATGTAAATATTATTAGAATTAAAATTATCTTTTGATATTCCAACGTTTCTAAATCAAGTGTTTTATGATCTCGACTACCTCATGATTATCTTTCTCGCTGCCTATCATGTACTTCATCTTTTACTGGCATCATCGTATTAGGTTCTGAATGAGAGTTATGTTAATAATTTGACTCTTAAACACACTGTCAAACTCTAACATACTCCTCCGTACTATATTTGTGAATGTACACCTACTACTAATACATTTACATTAATGTAGCTAATGAAGAATTATTTCAATGTCCATGATTTTCTAAGATGGTCTTCTTTCCACCTGAGTAGATTAGAATCTCAAGCATTTTCAGCAAACAAACATTACCAGTCATGCACAAAAATCAGTTGTGTGAATTAATTACTTATTACATTCTTCTCTGCAAGGCATCCCTATTTGTCAAACGTCTGTCCATGCGATGGTGTGAGACTTACCAGTATGCTGTAACCTGGTGCATAATGGGCATGTAAAAATTTCAGTTTGATCATTGATCCATAAAGTGCTGCTATTGACCTTCACATAGTCTGCTTATCCATGAAAGTAAAGAAATCTGACTCAATAGAGTCAGATTGCCCAATTATCCAAGAAAGTGTTACTATGAAATACGTGTTACAATGTTGTGATGACGAAGTTACATGACAGCATAATCATACCTCTGTTTTGGGGAGGCCATCATTATTATTTGTAAGGGTAGATATAGATTTTAAAAATAAAATGGGTAATTATTGATAACAGGGAAGGTCAGGTGTTGTGGATGACAGGAGGGGTATGTGTCTTATTTAAATGAATAAAAAACAAAGGGCTCTACTCTATCTACTGCAACCTCAAAATTTTGTTAACTAAGCATCAATTTCAAAAAAAGATTGAATAGTTACGACAATGCTACTAATTGATGAATCACTCTAACTGTACCTTCTGACAAAACTCAACCACATGGCACCCCCAACCCTCTTGTAGTTTCATAAATATATACTAATTTTTTTAATGAATCACGGGTTATAATGAGTTCTTACATTAGAGGTAATTGATGTGGAAGCTAAGCATTTCCAGAAGACAACAACCAGAGTCAAGAGAAAGCAGCAATTCCAACACTGCAAGGTATGTGTAATTTCAGAATAGCATAACTGTACATATTTGTATGTTCTTACGAAACTACCATGATTATTGAGTGAGGGTTTTTCCACCTAGTGATATTTGAATTTAAATGCAATACTGTACAGACTCCTATCATATATATTGTATAGAGACAAAGTCCAACAAAAAAAAACGGGAAAATGTTCCATACGATACGACTATGGTAACAATATAAATACAATGTATATTGACAGACCACTGTTTGTTGATATGTGTCTCACTAATTGTGGGCAGTCCTGAAGTGAGCCATTGTGCTCCTTGATTTCAGAGGTGTTTAGGATTGTACTAATCCCAAAGCTAGCTTCAAACTTATTTTGCTAACTCTCTCAAAGACTTAACTGGCTTAAGTTGAAGAACGGTATCTTAACCAGTAGAACTGAAGCTTAGATATTTCTTTACCAACGTCAGTGAGTGCTGTTTTTCAGTTTTCCTTTGTTTCTAATTCTTTCATGCTTGTGTATCATAATAATATACTTTATGCACACAACCTTGTGTCTGACTTAAAATATCACTATTGGTCACTGTGTATCTGTGTGTGTGTGTGTGTGTGTGTGTGTGTGTGTGTGTGTGTGTGTGTGTGTGTGTGTGTGTGTGTGTGTGTGTGTGTGTGTGTGT
The DNA here is from genome assembly GCA_947044365.1 of Petrosia ficiformis. Classification (NCBI taxonomy): domain Eukaryota; kingdom Metazoa; phylum Porifera; class Demospongiae; order Haplosclerida; family Petrosiidae; genus Petrosia; species Petrosia ficiformis. Next base: position 1,793,165 of record OX345653.1, on the reverse strand, counting down.
GTGTGTGTGTGTGTATCTGTGTGTGTGTGTGTGTGTGTGTGTGTTGTGTACACATAGTTTCTTTCATCTATTCTTATTAATAATTAGTTGTGGCTCCTACTGATCGGAATTGTTGGTATCATTTTGGCGGTCATTATTCTTATTATCAGTGAGTGAATGTTAAGCTAAGGCTTACTGTAATTTGAGTTGTCTGTGATAAGTGCATATTTTAGTTTGCAACTAAGTACCACCATTTGACACGATTAATGCTATAGTGATCTTCAATACTAATACTTGAAGTGAGGGTTCTATACGTGGATTTATCTATTAATGCACTTAATAGCCAACAGACTTACATAATAGTTACACTGCTCTCTTGCAGTGCTTTAATATGGCATGAGGGTGGAGCCAGGATTACATAATGCATGAGTAAAGTCAGTGCAATTGAGATCTTCATTAGCCTCGTACCCAGGGTCTTTGAGATGGTAGAGAAAAGAAGCCTGGATTCACTGTTTGAGCATGGGCTAATTAACGTGCAAAATAACATGTGATCACTAAAAGGTGTGTCAGTTTATAATATGTAATAATAAGGCCAAGATCTACTCCTGGTTTGGAACAAGATTAGGATATCCAAGGTGCTGTACAGAACAAAGATCGGTGGATCTACACTAGCCATATTGATTATACTCTACTTTCAGGTAAGTGAAATGGAAAGATTATGATATTGTCAGTTAATTAGCGTATGCGCCAACAGTTGAATCCAGGCTCTTTTTCTCCGCCATCTTAAAGAGCCTAAGTACGAGGCTAGATCTTCATTGGTCTGAAGTGCCTATGTTATAAAAATTCATGTGCAGTAAAGGGAGATATAAGCAATAACTCTTGGTTCCCACACATGAAATCAATTACAATGCTATTACCTTAAAAATCAGTATATTACTATTACTATTACTAATACCTCCAAAGTTAGTGTAATATATTTCAATTACTATTACCTTAAAAGTCGGTATATCGCTATTACTATTATTAGTATCTCCAAAATTAATGTAATATATTACTATTACTGTTACCTCCAAAATTAATGTAAATTACTATTACCTTAAAAATCAGTATATTACTACTACTATCAAGGAATTACTACAGCATTGAGATTTCTTTGAAATTCTTTAATGTTTTAAACTAAATGACCATTGCATTTGAGTTTCTCAAAAACATAATCAGTAAGTCTGCACCTTTCCAAATTTCCCTCCAATACTAACAAGATATATTGAGAAACAAGTGTATATAGAGAAAAAAAACATCCCTAAGATTGCTTTACAAATTTAAGTGAAGATAAGAGTATCCCTATGACTACTTTGTGGTGTCCAGCATTCAGTAATCATGGCTGACTTTATCAAGCATGAAAGACAACAGGTTATTATTTTGATTATCTACTCCCCTGACGTTTCAAAAGACCTTGAGGAATCTATTTCAGGCAGAATAGCTAGCTATTAGTTCCAGTTTCCACGTAAGCTACTTAGCTACAGGCAGCTTTCTTTCTGCTGATCTGTAGAGCTCGAGCGCGTTCTTTTACGCGCCACACCCATTAATTGACCGAGCCCCCCGGGAATGATGCAACTTCCTTAACTACATATACAACGCATACTCGTGCAAGTGGACATAAGAATATATATATATATATATATATATATATATATATATATATACATTAAACCCCGTGGAAAGCAATCATAGGGATAGCCCTATGGGCCATAAAAAGTATCCCTACAATTGCTTTGTATGTATCAATCATTGCTGATGACACTAGCGTCTCTACCTTTCTGTGTACTAGAACACCTTAACCTGAAGAAGTAAGTGTAACTACAATCAAAGTACACAGATCTTTGATGAAACTGAAGTACTCCTTCAAGGATGACTTCCTTATGTCTGAAACTCAACAACCTATTATACTTACTTGTTATAGATTCTTGCATCATCTTTATACTGTTTCTCTGTTATATACAACAGTTAGTATCAGTTGCACATTCTTCCTAAATCTTCTGTAGCTTGAGCACGCTTTTACGTCCATGCCCATTAATTGACCGAGCTCCCCGGAATGATGCGACTTCCTAACTATGTATACAATGCAATGTCGTGCTAGTGACAAACATATGCATGTATAATTATATGCAAGTTTCATATCTTACATTATTTTCATTTTATATTATAAACACAACATTATATCAATGATATATGCTTGCTTTAGAAATATTTTGATATCGTATTGAATAGTAGTAGAGATAATACCACAAGAATGTATATTTAACTCACTTCTGTATGCACATAGTATTATACTGCAACCACACAATGAATATCGTGAATAAAGTATGAATGTAGTTAAAGAGTAATTTATTACCCCTTTCAATCTTGCACAGACACATATTTGAAATTATTATAACCACACCCACCTTGATCAAGCATAATAACCATTGCTTAGTGTGAGGTGTGACTCAGCATCACAGATGCAGGTTCTTTGCAACTTTCTGGACCTCCTGAAGCAATCTAACAGTCATCCCAAAATTGCTTACAAGCACAGCATCCATTCAAGTCTGCAAGCAAACGCTTATTCTCCCAACATCCCTTTCTCTCTCACTAGAACTAGCTAGAAAGCAAGTCTAAACATCACACATACATCAACATGCCATTCTAATCTCCTTTTGCTAAGCTAATTTCAAAGTGACAAATACTTGAATCAAAGCACTGCCTGACCACATCCAATAAAGCATGGGCGTTTTGGACAATAGAATGCCGACATGCCGCCGCCACATTGGTATACCCTCGTAATCTAAAGTAATTTGGGGTGTGGTACATCCAAGATCCAGTGAATTGCAGTTTAATTTAGTATTCTATTAAGTTGGTTACACTTCCTTTCTGGCAGAAAGTTGTAAAATTACAACCTTATAGAACTCAGTGTTACAGTTTTTTAATTAACTATTACCTGTACTATTACCCCACACATAGGTGTGGAAACAGCCAGTCATGCAGGACATTGTCCGATAAATCTTTTGAATGTCTGGTAAATTAAAACTGAGCTGTATACAAAGTATATGGGGAGTAGGACAAGGGTGTTGAAAATAGGCTAAAATGTCTGGCAATTGGCTCACTATTTCCACACCCCTGACCCCACATCTGCTTGGCTTACATGTGTATTGTGCATGAGTTAAGCAATCTGATTGGGTCTGATGTGCAATAAATGTAGTTAAATGTTTGGTTAGTTATATAGTTTGTGTGTGATCATAATTATATCTGTGTTTATGTATAATCAGATCCTTGTTATTAATATATTTACTTTCTCTTAATAGTTATTTTGGCTGTTGTACTTAGTGGACAGTGAAGAACATATCCAACTATTATAGTGAATAAGTGTACCTTATTACAGCATTTTTTTAATTCAAATTTTTTGTGTTATTAAATACTCAGTAATTTTGTAATTCAAATTATTGTGTGGAATTTCTAATATCTATACGAACGCCGTTGGGGCGGGACCCTCGCCTACGTGGCAAAGTTTGTTTTTGTTTTTTTTAAATTATTATGATGTGTACAAAACGTAATAAAATTGTACCAGCATGTTTGTATAATATTATACAATGTCGTAGTTACTACTTTATAACTGATTTTAGTATCATTATACTAGTCTCTTCTTTGTTTGTACTAAAAGTCTTACATTTTAGTTCTCAAAGAAGAAAGAAAGATGAGTCTGAATCTGTCTGATCCTCAATGAGTCCTGTGAAACTTTCTATGGTCCGAGTCACGTCCGGACATGTCGACGACGTATATATATATCTGACTTGAAGTAGGCGGAGCTAGAAAGTAAGGATGCTTGAAGCCAGTTCTCGATGTTGTAGCAACAAGCTACAATTTTGTTTAGTTTGATGTAGCGCTTTGCTAGCGATAGCCATGATACAGGAATAGTTATATTTAGACGTGTCCAGATGTCCCCAAGAGTCTTCTCAAGTCTGGAAACAGTAACCATGAGTTATAAAAATTGTGATGACTTTATAACCAAAGGGTTTTAGCAAAAGCCTCTTGTTATTTTTGATTCTTTTATAATTTGAAGTCTTCATTGGAGCCACCAATGTTTGTAGTTTTCCCAAAATTTTGCGAACACACAAACAGACACCCACAATAATTAGCCTGCGCCTACGCTTCGCGGCGAGGGTACGTGTAATATGCATGCATGTGACGGGCTGGGTGGGGCTCGTTTTTTCATTCTTGTGTTTCTTGTGTTGTATCCATGGACATGTCGTATTCTAAGTTTGGTATCAATGATCTTACTCCTAGTAGCAGTTCCTCGCCTGCAACTAATGCTTTGATGTTTCGCCATGCTCGATCATTGTCATTTATTGAACAACATGAAGTAGATTGTGTGAAGGCATTCAAAAGAGGTAACCATGAAGAGGCAAGTTACTTCCTTCCTCGCATACCACTTCCAGCTACAGTCAGAACTATCTATAGACCAGAATGGGACCATCATTTTGTAAGTCCCAGAGAAATCACATTGCTCCATCTTGCGGCTCAAAATGGATGGGAAGATATATGTGAAGAGCTCATCCTGAAGTACAAATGTGATCCAAAATGTACAGACGATCAGAACGTCTACACTCCAATGCACTATGCAATTGGTGGGAAACAACTGGGAACTGTTGAATTGTTTACAATAAATGACTTTTATACACCTCAAGCAAATCTCACGACATGCACCCCTCTACATTTAGCATGTATTGTAGGAGCTGATGAAATTGTGGATTATCTAATTAAACAAGGCAAGGATCTGACATGTTTTGACCATATGTTTAATACACCGTTACATGATGCAGCAATTAGAGGACATGCTGTTGTTGTTCGAAGTTTGCTAGCTACAAACAAGATTGATCCTCTATGCCGTAATATTGATGGAGATACCCCACTACATTTTGCATGTCGTAAAGGTCATTTGGACATTATTACCATATATTTATTGAGTGTTGTATCAGATCTTGAATGCAAAAACAATGTTGGTGACACACCACTTCATGATGCATGTCGTCAAGGATTCTACAGTGTCATTGAAAATTGGATACAGCTTAGAGATGTAGGAGGTAATATTACAAACAGTCTTGGAAATACTGTTCTCCACGAGGCATGTGCAAAAGGTCATGAAAACATTGTTAAAATTCTTCTTTCTCAAGCAAACATTGATATCATGTTTACAAACATTAATGGAGACACTCCATTGCATATCTCATGTCAAAAAGGCCACCTGAGTATAGTGAAAGTTTTACTTCTTCAAAAAAATGTCACAACTATGGTGAAGAATCTGAATGGTGAAACACCTTTACAGTCTATTGTCCTACCTCAAGTGAAGGAAGATTTAGCAAAGTTGTTTGAAGATTATGAAAATGAAACATAATTCATAACATTCCTGTAAAAGCATTATTCTGTTTTCGTGTTTAGTAATTATGGTATACTATGACATATATATATATATATATATATATATATATACATGATGCTGATTTGTTTGCCGTTCATTGTTTACCTCAATGAAATTTAACTGTATTTGCTCAATAGTTATACCTTAAATAAGTTTATATAGTGAGGGGTAGTGGGCCTCATATTGAGTCTCACTGGCCAGCTGGGCCCAAATTTCAAACCCTCCCAAATACAAGCTGGCCAGCAAGACCAACTTATTCTCTTGAGTGGTGACATTGAGCTAAACCCTGCAAATCCTTTTTTATCCAGTCATCCCCGCCCTCCTCGCAAGCCACCTTTACTCCCCACTCCCAAATTCCCTTTCCCTTCTTACCCTCCTTCTCTCTTTCCCCCAGCCCCTCAAATACCTCAAACTTCCCATTATCCTCATTTAACTCATCAGCCCACAACCAACAACTCTCATCTTCCTCTTCCTCTTCCTCTTCCTCTTCCTCCTCCTTATCTTTATCCTCCACCCACTACAACATTTCCACCAACATCCACAGTCTCACCAGTTTCTCAATATCGTCCCCTCTTTCTTCCTCATCAGTCCATAACCAACAACTCTCATCTTCCCCTCCCCCCTCCTTATCTTTATCCTTCACCCACTACAACACTTCCACCAACATCCACAATCCCACCAGTTTCTCAATATCGTCCCCACCTTCCTCCTCATCAACCTTTAGTTCACAATCTCATTTCCCTCTTGTCAACCCTCCCTTAGTCCCTCCAAATCACTAAATATCTTTTACTTTAATGATAGAAGTCTTCTTCCTAAGTTTGATGATCTCCTTTTGTTTTGTGTTAGTCATTCCCCTGATATTATTTGTGTTGTTAAAACTTGGTTGTCCCCTGAGATCTCTGACTCTGAAATCTTAATACCTAATTACTTGTTATTCCGCCTTGACCGTAGTAGACACGGTGGCGGCATTGCAGTCTTTGTTAAGTCAAATCTCTCTGTATCTCCTTTTCGCCCCTAATCTTGAATTCCTTCCCCTTTTAATTACATCTCATCATTATTCTTTTACTTTGGGCACTTTTTACAAACCACCTAACTCTGATACTGCTTTTGGCCTTTTCAAAGATCACATTTCTTTTCTTTCTCCCACCATCCTTCATAATCTTATCCTGGTTGGTGACTTCAATATCTCTTATTGACCTAGTGTTTGTCTCTTCTGATCTTTCTTGCCCTTCACGTGTTCTTCCTCCCATCTCTTCTTCTGATCATTTATCTATCCTCTTTTCTCTGCCTCTAGTTCGAAAAGATCCTGACCCTCGTCCAACCAATGGCCGCAAAGTTTGGCTGTACAACAAGGCTGACTTTTACTCAGCCAACTTACTTCTTTCCTCTATTTCTTGGAAGTCCCTTCTTTCTCAGACTGATGTAAATTACTCATGGTTGATTTTTAAAGAAATCTTCTTAGATGTTATGAAACGTACTATTCCCTCTAAGCTAGTTTTTCATCATAAATCTCCCCCCTGGTCTAATGACCATCTTTTGGCATGTATCAAGAGAAGGCGTCGATTGTTTTCTCTTGCTAAGTCAACCAAGTCTTCTTTCTTGATGTCCCTTTATCAGTCTTGTAGAAACAAAACTTTATCTTATCAACGTTTCTTGAAAGCTGCTTTTTTCAACCGTCTTTCTTCCACTGGTAGTAAGTCTTTTTGGTCCCTCCTCAACAAACTTAAAACGAAGCCTATCATACCCAATTTCATCCATAATGGTTTATCTATTTCTGCTCCCATCTCCAAAGCTAACTTTCTTAATGATTTCTTTTGTCGATGCTTCAACTCTTCTACCCCTCCTTTGTCTAATGCCTTCATTCCTTTGTCTCCTATTTCTTCTATTTGTCCTCCTGATCTTCTTTGTTCTCCTACTGATATACAGCATCTTATTTCTCAATTACCCTCTCGCACCTCCACCGGTCCTGATGGTATCTCTGCCACCATGCTAAAAAATACAGTCCTTTCTATATCAGAACCTCTTACAATAATTTTTAACTCTTCAATTATGTCTGGAACTTTCCCTGATGAATGGAAGACTTCCAACATAGTACCTATTCCTAAAAAATCCTCTCCTTCTGCACCCTCCGACTTCAGACCTATTTCTCTCCTCCCTCTTACAAGTAAACTTCTTGAAAGACATCTTTTTAATTGGCTCCAGAAGTTCTGCGATGCCAATAACATTTTGTCTTCCTGTCAGTTTGGCTTCAGGCCCCACTTCTCAACTGAATCCGCTTTATTAACTACAACCAATTTATGGTTTTCTCTCCTCAATTCTGGATCTTCTATTTGTGCTATTTTCTTTGATCTGCAGAAAGCTTTTGACTCGGTGCCTCATGAACCCCTCCTAGACATTCTTTCTAAGTACAATTTACCTTCCACATTACTAGATGGTTTAGAAGCTATCTAACATGTCGCTCTAAATATGTAGTAGTTGATGGGTCTGTCTCCTCTAAGCGTATGGTTACCTCTGGTGTCCCCCAAGGATCCATACTCGGTCCTTTATTATTTATCTTATACTTAAATGACATTTCTACTTTACCGTTTCCTTCTTCGATCTCCCTCACTCTTTATGCTGATGATATTCTTCTTTCATACCCTTTTCAATCTTCCTCTGATTTCTCACTGGCTCAAGGCAGTATTGATCTCTTGTCATCTTGGCTTAAGTCCAGATATCTTACTATTAACATTTCCAAAACCAAATACATGATAATTTCACGTAAATCCTCTTCTTTCTTATCACTTCTTCCTTCCTTACTCCTTGATAATTCTCCTCTTGAATGTGTTTCGAACTTCAAATATTTAGGTGTAATCTTAACTTCACAACTCTCTTGGACTCCTCATATCAATCATATTTGCTCTAAATCTAAAAAACTTTTGGGACTTCTTTTTCGTCAGTTTTATTCCCTGTGCTCACCCCATGTTCTTCTCAAACTCTACTTGTCTTTAGTTCTTCCTCATCTCACTTACTGTTCTTCTCTTTGGGACCCTTATTCTAACTCGAGAGTGTTCAATTCTTTGCTCTTAAACTTTGTTCAAAGCAATGGGATTGTGATTACCAATCTTTACTACTCTCTTTTCACTTACCTTCTCTTCTCTGCCGTCGCAGATCTTCCAAACTTATTCTCCTATACAAGTTTATCTATAAAATCTTATATATTCCCAGTCACTTCATCACATTTCAACCTAGAACCTCATATTCCCTCCGGTCGTATCACCCCTTAAACCTCAAGGTTCCCTATACTCGCTCTTCCTCAACCTTTTATTCCTTTCTTCCCAGTACTATCTCCCTCTGGAATTCTCTTCCTCCCCCTATCAAATGTGTGAACTCCATCAAATCACTCAAATCAGAACTTTTAACTTTTTTAAATTCATCTTAATCATTACTCATAATTATATAATCAACTGTATAACATATAATTATATGCAAATCGTATTAATATTGTTTTAATTTTCATGTACGTTAGGTACTCTTTATATTAGCAATAGCTATTGAGTACCATTGTGTCTTATAAAAAATAAAAATAATAAAATAAATTGATCATGTATATACTGTGGTTATAATAAGCTGTGCAACAAATTCTTCAGTGTTCTAATCAAGATATGCAACCATATATATATGGTATATGCCCCCTCTTTCTCGCAAAGCACGAAAGCTAAAAATTAATGCTCCTAAAGTTTCCTCAGAGATGCATGAGAAATGTGTTCAGTTTGTTGCGGAACTTGCACTACATGCCACATTAGTGCTACAGTGATATGACAATGTATATGGTGGGGGAGCTCAGCCCCTCTGCTTTAAAAGTGGCAGGGTGCGGGGCAGTATCTTTACCACTGCTCTAATTTTTTTTCATGTATATATATTCAACCAGAAAAGTGCCTTTGCTCCAAATATTGGTAACATTCTACCGCCATCCATCTGCAGCTAAAATTGAAAACTATTTGGTATCTAGGTGGAGTTCTCTCTGGATAACAAATTTAGAAATGTGGAGTAATGTTACCATTGAAATTTTAAAAAAAGTTCATATTTTTTTTAAAGTTCACAAAGTTTTCATAAATGTTCACGATAGATTAACAATATAAACCTTTTTTTTCAACGGCAATGTTGTAAATTGTCATTACCACTAAGCAAGAACTACCCATGATTTCTCATGTATAAAGCCATAAAATGCTTATCATAACATAGTCTGAGAATGAGTTTCAATAATGTCATCATTTGCTTTCTTAGTTATTTATTTCAGCATTGTGTTGGTTTTATAATACACACAATCTTGAAAAAAGTTCAAAATAAGTTCATAGATCAGGTGAAATGTTCACAGATTCTTCACAAAAGGTTTATTTACAAGAAAAAAAGTTCACAAGTCTATAAATCTAAGGTAATGCTTAGCGAAGGGTGTTGGCTCGCCAGCGAGACTAACACTTTGAGGTGGAGTATCTCTGGATACCGGTACCGGTACCAAATTTAATATGGGGTGTGGCCAGAAACAGGGCTGCGCATGCGCTGCATGCACTGCGCGCGCGCTAGTGTCATGTCAGTCATGTGAGCACATAAATAATTAGTACTAAAGGTCATTCACGTTCACCTTGTCCTCAGAAAAATGTTCATTACTTTAGTTTGAAAGGACCAATAATCTTTTTACCTGCACCATTTTCATATAATTATCCTTCCCGTTCTTTTCTTGTGTATGTCAAATTTCTTCATTATTGAGTTACAGTATAATCCTTGACATCAAACTATACACTACATTACATATATATATATAGTCATCACATACTAATCTCGAGGTCATCATGAATGTGCACCTGAACAGATTCCAGAAACCCTATCCCTACAATAGTACCATAATACTCTAATTATTTCATGAAGCCAAAAAACATACCATACGTATATCCCAAACACTATATAGAATAATTAACACAAACAAGCTTCAGGAAAAAAGAAAAACAAACAAAAATGCACATCCAAAAAAAAAAAATTAACTAGAACCTTAATTATACCCAAAACAATTAATTAAATATTTTAAATGTTATGATAACAAATTACAATAGCAAAAAAAATGTACATAAAAGTAATACCGTATACATAGGCAAGACAACCTATAAAATGGTAGCATCATTAATAAATTCAATCTACATGTTCTGTTTTGTTAATGAAATTTCCCACATGCACATAATAATGAGGGGTTGGAAAATGGGTGTGGCCTAGTTCCAGATTTTCAGGAAACTGTCCCAGGAGCCTGTGGCAACAGCAAGGCCATCCTCAGTCACTCCAAGACAGCTGACACGATTATCATGGCCTAGAGATACAATGAAGAAACAATCAATGACAATCAATCCGAACAACTATTAATTTCTCAGAAACATGTAATGAATAGCTTAGCTTACCAGTAAGCACTCCAACTCTATCTCCTTTCAGTATATCCCAGACATTACAATTGAAATCATCATATCCAGCCAACAACAGACGACCACTTTTGCTAAAGGCTACACTTGTGATTCCACACACTATCATTTCATTACTGTATGACATCAATTCCTATCACAAAGAGAACTTTCAGTTAACAATTATACTCAACAATCATTGCAACTATATTTAATCTAGCAATTAGTACACAAAAGTATAGATAGAACCTTAAATATTTTTTGGTAATCGAGTATTTGTTTAATGTTTATGCATGCACAGAAACAAAACACGTGCGATTATTAAGAAATTAAATGGCGGTGGGGAACTTTCTTGCTTCATGTTACTGATTTTCTAGGCTTGTAGATCAGAGAACGAACAAATATAAACACAGAGGTTGCTGTTATAAACATCTATTGTAACTACTTCAGTGTTTTCCCTAAAGCACGTCAAACACGTAATTTATGCGTTCGAATTCTGAAAACGGAAGCACACCTCTAATTAAGAGAGGACACGCCCACAATTAATTAACCACGTGTGGAGCTGAAAAGGAGCTAGCTGTCTCTATCCAATGAGTTTCTAGCTGTGCCAACATCTTAAAGCCTTCAAATAAATGTAGATAAAGTTGAGTAGCTATTGTGAATAAATTTCAGCATAGAAGGGCAAAATTTCTTCTAACCATTGGCAATTTAGGATTGACGCATACTTCTTTCATACAGTCATTCACACACATTCCAGATTATCAACCTTCAGAAACAATAATTCATGATGCCATTTTGCAGGAGGTGTGGTCACGTGATTTTTTGGAGATAAAATCAAATATCTTAACTTTTTTAGACCATCTGCAGACTGAAAGCAAAGGCTAAAGAGTATCCATCATCCATAAAATTATAAGTTAAAAACATTAGGGCTAGAAATGATACCCAATTATCTGGATAATTATCTGCAAATTGAACATCCAGATCTGTTTCTTTGTATCCAGGTACTCATTTAATGTTTGGACATGCGTAGAAACCAAACACGTGAAATCGAAATGGCAATAAAATGGCAGTTGATAGTGTCTTGCTACGTTTCACCAGCTTTTTTGGCAGAGTGCAGAATGGTCTATAAAAATACCAATGCTGCTTGTATAAACATCTATTGCAGTTGATAACAACACAAAGGGTGAGATAATACTGTATATTTTAGTGCAAACAAGTCTTGAATTTTTAGAGCAATTATCCGGGTACCCGACTGTTATTGTGAACGGATATCCGGATAGTAGAAGACAGGATCCATTCCAGCCCTAAAAAGAATGAACTGTGAAATTTCACAGCCCACTTTCCTACTAAACATCATTATCATATCAAACATAGCCCCACCCCATTTTACATCCATATATGATTTTATATACCTGATCTGATCTAATGTCAAACAGCCTGCAACTAGCATCATCACTACCGGTTCCAAATGCCTGGCCGTTTGGAAAGAACTAGAGAACAAAAAATCATGCAATAAAAACAAAATTATCGTATGTACTATATATGGAACATGTACATGTATTTATCTGTACATACAAGCACAAAATGTAGTTCATTTAGCATGTCAGAAAAATTCATTTCATAATATGTACAATTTTGTATTATAACTTACAGCAACTGCATTGATATCACTTTCATGGCCAGTGAAAGTCTGTGTACATTGTCCAGTACGAATATCCCACAGCTATAAGAACAAAATTTACAAACTCACAACAATAATTACATGTATATAATTAAGTGAATTTAGAATTACACACACCTTTGCTGAAGCATCACAAGCTCCAGAGACAAATGTGTTTTGATCAGTTCCTAGAGACAAGCTCATCACATCACCAGTGTGACCATTGAAACTTTGCGTTAATTTTCCAGACTCAATGTCAAACAGTGCACTGTAAAACAAAATTAATATTTAAAGCACTATTCTAAAAATTTGGTAAGTTGTGCATACACAAATCAAGAAACATGTGGCGACCATTACTGCTACAACTTTCAAGACACAACATGGCATCAAATATAGTGATGAATTAGGGCTGAGTGATAATATCGATTTATCGTGATATTTTTTGGCAATAACGATTATTAAAAAACTTGTATCGCAATAATACCACATGTGTTTGCGCATGCGAATTTGATAGTTTTTCTTGAAAGCATCTGTAAGGTTAACAGTCACTACAGCTTTTTTGATATCTAGATATAGCTATTACTGCAGTTAGAGCAAGAAATTTTTACATTATGAGCCTGTGTTTGATCGATAAATCACTCGCGGGCAACGCCCACTTTCACTAGCATATTAGCTTTCCAGCTTTCAACTTTCTGTCGAACTGGTTTTCACTCTCACTGGAACTGGAGGCATCAATAAGCTTATAGATTAGTCCATAAAAGTAAGCTAAAGACAGAAGAATGTGATTTAGAATTTTAGCTTACAATGTGTGCGTGAAAAATCAATAACTATTAATAATTGTCAATTAACATTAATAAGTTAGAAAATAAACATTAATAATTATTTTATTAACATGTTACAAATTATCGCGATATTAACGTTATCGCGATAATTTGGCAATTATCTATCGTGATATGATAATACCAATATCGCTCAGCCCTATGATGAATCAATAATTAGATCGGTAATTGGTATTGATGATTATCGGCCATTGTTTTAGTACATGTATCAGTCAGTATCGGTTAGTTTTGAGTGATATAACCAACATTGCAATACATGTACATATAAGTGTACTAATAATGTCATTTCTTTAAAGGCTTTTCGTATCAGATCAGACTATCAGTAGATATCTGAAGCTAATATTGGTAATATTAGTAAATTCAATATCAATGTATCACTAATCAAATAATTGATAATTACCCTCGCCGCGTAGCGTAGGCGGAAGGGTACGGTAATCGTTTTGTCTGTGTGTCTGTGTGTCTGTCTGTTAGCACTTTTTCTGGAAAAATAAAAACATTGACAATTCAAACGGGGTACTGGTAGACTTAAAATTATACAAGGAAAAAAATAATGTAGGAATTCTTCTAAAACCTTTTGGTTCTAAAGTTATGACAATTTTTATAACTCACAGTTACCGTTTCACAACTTTAAGATGAAACGAGGGCAATAACGAGAGTAAATATGGACACACAAAACACAAGTGATCCTGTTTCATGGCTGTCGCTAGCCAAGAAACACTTCAAACCAAAAACAATCGAGGTAATGGTTGCGTTGCTACTACACCACCATTGATGCAAGATAGAAAGCTACCTAGCTCCACCTACAGGTATGTGCATGCGTCATGCACTAAACACGTGGTAGAGGCGATTCAATAGTCAATACATTTTCACACGGAGACTTTAGAGGTCAACTTGAGAACTTCTTCATTGTTTGAGAATTAGATGCAAGATATAATTATATACAAATTATACATTTCATTGATATCCTTATTTTGTCTTTTAGGATATAAAGTTATAACAGTTTTAATTAATGCCCATAAATTTATATTTCTATTCCATGTAACAAAAGTTTTGTTTGTTTCATATACAAACTTATTATATTCTGAAAAAAATTGTAGTGTTTTGTATTACTTTGCCATGTAGGCGAGGGTCCTGTCCTGACGGCGCTCATTATACATGTAAAAATCTGTACTTGACGACGTCTGTTTTCTAATTACACTACTTTGATATAGGGGTGGGAAAAAACTTCCAATGTTCAAACTTTCATTCATTTGCTGTGCATTTGAATGTAAATGCTCCCTTCAAAGCTTTGCAGCCACGCCCACTTTAATATTTGTGCATGTGCACTTGTACACTCTATATGTGTGGTTAATAATGTGGGTGTGTTCCAGTGAAGTTGAGTCTGTGTTGCTGGCTGCTTCTATCTCATTTCTCAGTCCAGTGATGCTAAGTCCAAGTAGAAACAGCGACAGGAACAAGACTAGTACTCGTTATAGAGCAATAATCCAGTTTTGGAGGCTTTCTATAGCCAATGAAGGCGAGAGGAACATTGATAAAAAATTATTAAAAACACATGCGTGAACCTTTGAAGCTTTTCTTAACGAAGCTTCAAATTTGATATTGACTATTCATCCTAGCCTTACTTTGATATCACCTGGCTACACATGTGAATACAAACTAATATTTGTACTTACCAAGTCATATCTCCAGAAGAGGTGAGAATACGAGTATCATCTAAAAACCGACAGCAAGAAAGGTATCCACCATGTCCCTGAAGTTCTCTTGATACTCGTGCTCCACCTTCTCTGTTACGCAGACTGTAGATTGTGCATACATTATCCAAACCACCTGTTAATTTTAGAAGAATGATAAACACACACACACACACTTGTAGTAACAGAAACACAATACAGATACATAGACATTCCATTACCCAACACAAAAGGAAATGAAACTATTTGGTTTATAATTAATTAGTATACTTGTATGTGTACATGTATATATAATACAATAAAAATACTATAGTCACAGTGTACTTGATCATAAACAACATTAAAAGAGTTTCCACAATATAATGTACCATGGAACATAGATGATTATATCTTTAACACAAATTAAAGTATATCTTTATAGTTTATACATGTATATGTTTATCATTTCAGTATTAATATGGCACTCACCACATGCAACAAAACTCGATGAAGGTGCATATGCACAGGCCATTACCCAGCTTGATCTCAAAGGGATAGCATGAACCTGTAAAAATAATGATAATAGATAAGCAATGAATAGAACCATTCATTAATGTCATGTAACATGTACAGCATTTATTGTCAAACATTCCTGGCAATTAAAATATTATTAATTAGTTAACAATAACACATTGCACATGTACATAACATGCCTGTGTTTACATGTACATGTACATAACATATATGCTTACATGTACATATACCATACATGTATATGCTTACATGTACATAACATATAGGCTTACATGTACATAACATATATGCTTACATGTACATTGTACATATACCATACATGTATATGCTTACATGTACATAACATATAGGCTTACATGTACATAACATATATGTTTAAAGTACATACCATATACGGTTACATGACATGTAAACATATATGTTATGTACATGTAATACATGTACATAACATATATGTTTACATGTACAGAAGCCAGAATCACAGGTTATACTACCTGGCCTCACCAACACATTGATGAGTACCATACTCGTTCAAGTGAATGCTCTTCCAAAACATGCATATCAGCACATTATAATTGTAAAGTCATAAACCAGCCATCATTTCTCTTGACAGGAGTAGCCAGTAACACTGATATTGATAACAGTAGCCAGTAACACTGATATTGATAACAGTAACCAGTAACACTGATATTGATAACAGTAGCCATTAACACTGATATTGATAACAGTAGCCAGTAACACTGATATTGATAACAGTAGCCAGTAACACTGATATTGATAACAGTAACACTGATACTGATAACAGTAGCCAGTAACACTGATATTGATAACAGTAACCAGTAACACTGATATTGATAACAGTAACCAGTAACACTGATATTGATAACAGTAGCCAGTAACGCTGATATTGATAACAGTAACCAGTAACACTGATATTGATAACAGTAACCAGTAACGCTGATATTGATAACAGTAGCCAGTAACACTGATATTGATAACAGTAGCCAGTAACACTGATATTGATAACAGTAACCAGTAACACTGATATTGATAACAGTAGCTAGTAACACTGATATTGATAACAGTAGCTAGTAACACTGATATTGATAGCAATACTGAGTCTATAGAAATATTACTGGAAGGTTCTTTTATGAGGGTTTCAATGGCCTCTATTGGCAACTGTCCCTCTGGTTATTTTGTGAGGGTTTGAATGTTGTATTTATATACACGTAATATACATATATAAAAACTCCTTATAATTACATAAAGGCTTTGCTAGAGGTAATTCAAAGGACCAAACAGTACTGACTGAATTACTAACTCTAATTAAAGCACTCCCCAGTAAGAAGCGTTGTTAACTATGTCAACATTTCAGGGTGTGTGCTAATTGGAATGATACTACATGTACTTGACAAGCTATGTGTACATGTATGACTAATTACTCGTGTATTTATAGTAACTCAGTTATAAATAGTACATACCAAAAATTAGTAGTAGCGTATTAATTAATTGGGCAATTGACTTAAGACTGCTATCAAAACATGACATGAATGATAATTATAATCTGTGAACATTTGTTACCATGTTCAAATGATATCAGGCTAACAGAATTCAATTTTAGAAGTAAAGAGATCGAATTTTAGTATAGCAATAGTGACCCCTTTCAGTTATAGAATGACCAAAAAGTTAACTATTAACTACATTAGGTTATTAAATATGGCAAGTCATTAGTGCCATTGCCAAGTCACAATGCCTTACTAAAAAGGATTTTATTTTAGTAGAAGGGCTCAGAATCATATTGGGTTAACACAAAGTCAAATATTGGAAATGGGATATAGTACATAAAAATTCCACTTCAAAATACGTTCAAACAATGATGGTAACATTTTACTGGGAGGTTTAATAACACATTTAGAAGCTTCATTATAAGCAATCTGATAGGTCAATTCAATCTAGTCATGGTAGAATTTTGTTTTTATCTGCTCCCGAAACACATTTTGAAAGTGGTTTCATGTTAACCTAATGGTTTGTGGGTCAGACCACTATTGTTCATATTAACGTAGGTGTATTATTGTTTTGTGGGTTAGACCCCTATTGTTCTCAGCACTAATAGTTTAAGACCAATGAGAATAACTGCTGTGATGAGATACTTGGAACATTGTTGAAATTGAAAGGAAATTAACTACATAGCGTTCTCTTTAGATATAATTTAAGTAGTTGACACTATTCGCTTGTACCATAATGTCATACCTTGGATGAACACTTGTAAAACAGATAACGAAAGAAAATCTTACCTTGTTAGTTGTATATGCATCCCAAACAATTAGTTTACCATCTTGTGAAGCACTGACAAGATTTCTGTGGTTATCAGGGAAAAAATCATACATATATGTATATTCACATACACATAATACATACATGTAATGTAATGTATCTGTGTAACCTATATTCAAATACATGTGTGTGTAACCTATATTCACCCTATATTGGGAAAGCCACATTGTGGCGCATAATACTTTGAACAAACACTTGCCTTCAAACACTTGCTATTTGGCCAGTTGATACAGGAAGCCAATGAAATTGGTATCCAGTTAATGCTCTTCCTAGATACCAAATTTAGTTAATGCTCTTCCTAGATACCAAATTTAGTTGGCTTGCTGTAGGCCAAATAGCAAGGTAAGCATTTGTTCAAAATTATTATATACCACATGTGTGGTGTCCCCATACATGTGAAACCTATATTCAAAATACTTTAGGACTTGCAAAGTTACATATTTAAGTATTCATTATTTTGTCATTTTATTATTATATAAGAGGTTTAATAATTACACTTCTTATTCCAGCCCAATATTGAACCAAACTTAAGAAGTTAAAAAAAAACATCCAGGCATTTATTTCTCTTCTGGACCTCTGTACCCAGCGTCAAAACAAGATGGGCGTTTGTTCTCTTAAACTATTTTAGAACTGTTTAAACTTTCCATACATCATTATCAATCTCATAACTAACAATCTACCCCGTTTAAACTACTGTGTTACTTTCATGAATGCGGACTGGGAGCAGACAGATTCGACAGAGGAGACTGCCAATTCCCAACTTTCTGAAAAGTAAGTGAATAACTAGCTTTCACTTACACTATAGCTCACTTTCAGACTGTTGATCACAAATCCAAAGTAAACTCATAAACTATGAAAAAATTTCTGCAAAACGTATTTGCAGACACCATGCACAGGCCCATTTATTACCATTTCTTTAGCTTTCACCCTGGCGTATAAACAAGGCAGTCGCTTATTTAGGAGAAGCATTTCTTTAAACATATACAGCATGTTTTACAGTGACTTCATTTCTTTGAAAGGTGTTGATATAGCTTCTTTATACAAGTTCAAAAC
Organism: Petrosia ficiformis; assembly: GCA_947044365.1. Lineage (NCBI taxonomy): Eukaryota > Metazoa > Porifera > Demospongiae > Haplosclerida > Petrosiidae > Petrosia > Petrosia ficiformis. Next base: position 1,774,227 of record OX345653.1, on the reverse strand, counting down.
CACCATGTTACTATAATTGTCTGTGACACCTGTAGCTGGAGGAATGCAACTCACTATTACACTTGAAGCCAGATTTTAGTGTTATCATATTTGTGGTTCGTTATCAAAACTTCCTTTTCTATTATTAGCAACCAATCTATTAATAGAATTCCTCTCAATTCAGGTATTATACGGAAGTTCTAGGGTCAGTCATTTCCTTTTTAAGAATGCCTAAAAACTCTCCAATACCAGCAATACATACTTGAAGTGACTACTATGTTATAGACACACTATAGACATGGCAGGTATTGAAAGATAGTTAAAAAATCAAATAGTGTCGCTTAGTGAACACAACAGACTTTTGTTGGACACAAAATTGCAGTATAAAATCTGGATTTTCAGAACGATTAAGAGGTTTGAGAGTGCAGCAGGACAAAATGATGTCTCCTATACTTTTCATTGCTGTTTTCACTCTACTTTGACACTTTAAACTCAACTAACTTCTTAAAGCGTTGTACAATAACTACAAAGTGTTAACTAAGTTATATATATAACAGTAGATAGAAATACATGAGTTTACACTTGTCCAAAGGATGATTATGATAATAATGTCAGGAATAAATTTTAGCAATTTGATCAAACTGCTTCATTAATATTTAACCTACAATGTGAACATGAATATACAATGTACCTATAAAGGTACAGAACCCACATGATTTCTCAAAGTTGGGAAATGATCACCATAACTTTAAAACAAAACATTTTTAGAAAAAGCTGCTAAGACCTTCTTCAAAGTGCCAATGTTCATATGTTTACAGAAAATTTGGGAATACACAGATAAAGAACATACAACAAGTAACCCTCAACTCTGCCTATGTGAGTGAGAGTTAATTACCTTGAATCTGAAGCCCAATGCATTGCATATATCTTGGCTAAATGTCCTCTTAATGTTTTTCTTGTTCGGAGACTAATTCGAGCAACAGGAGGGGTATCCTGGGCAACCTGTATCACACAAGGAAAAATATAACATAATTAAACATTCCAAAGATGACAATACAACATATGTCAAATGACAATGAAAATGCACTGTCATTAAAATACACTACATGTATGTACTGTCTATTCACACATGCACATCTGTAGCACATGTGTGATGCAAAATGCTGATGTAAATTTAAGATACACTAATACCCTCAGAATTTATTATTAAACTCATGTAGGATGTGATGATTTCATACATGTACATCATGTATGTACTAGTGTATAGTATGTAGTATGTACACATTCACGATGACCTCCAAATTACATGTAGGCTGTGATGATTTCATACATGTACATCATGTATGTACTAGTGTATAGTATGTAGTATGTACACATTCACAATGACCTCAAAATTACATGTAGGCTGTGATGACACCTATAGTGTATACTATATAAGGTTATACACAATTACACTGTAACTCAATATCAATCACAAAGCGATGAGTTCTTGAAATTTGACAAACGAAAAAGAACAGGAAGGATAATTACATGAAAATGGTGAAGGTAAAAAGATTGTTAGTCATTCCGAACTACATTTTCCTGAGGTCATGGTGAACATGAATCACATTTAGTAAATAATTTTACTGTTGAAGCAATGGTACACAAGAGTATAGAAATGAAAGAATAAACATTAAAATTGAGGAGGTAAATTCAATGTTACTCATTTCAAACTAAACTTATGTACATACATGTACATGTACATGTACCAAGGAACAGAAGTGATTGTAAATGTATTACAGGAGAATAATATAAAGTATGAATTGTATCCCATTGAGAAACACAAACTTATAGTCAATAATTATACATACAGCATAAACTCAATATCCCATAAGCAAAGCTCATGAATACTATTAGCTTTTACTAATATGTATATTAAATGTTGATATCAGGATGTTCATTATCAAATATTTACACTATATTGACTGACTCACTCTCTCTCTCACACACACACACACACACACACACACACACACACACACACACACACACACAAGTCGTCGGCTGTCTGTCTGTCAGAATACAGGCCAATGAAACCATTGACAGCAAGCACATTAGTCACGCTGCCTCTGTTTGTCAACACATTCTCTTTTTATCCAAAACACACATACACACAACTTCATTGAAAAAACACAGGAATAAATAACAAATGTAATTACCTGTGCAAGCGAGGTATCGCAGACTGCCATTCGAGCATCCTAGAAAACAAAACAAATAGATAGTATCATTACAAGTGTCTTGTATACAAACAATGCATTATAAAATTGTATTTTCACTTCTATTGAAACTTGTATGTTATCCTCACAACAAACTGAAATGACTAACACAGCATTCATAAACACATATAATTAGTTGTACTTATTCTTCTTTATGATTAATGAATATTTGAATGATTGCTCATACATGTATATGCACATGCATGCACATACTAATTACAGGTGGAATGCTAGATTGTATATATATGTACATGTACATGTAAGTGGGTGTGGTTATGTGTTATGGAAGTTTCACACTAACAGTGTGAGCTCCTTGCATTTCTGGACTTGTTCTTTGATACTGAAAGTCTATCAGGATACAGTATAGTAAGTAACTGAGACATTTAAACTTTCAAACCAAAGGTTCCACGTATTTATTCGTCATGAACATTTTTTAGTTCCGAACACTTGTGTAGCGTGCTACGCAATCATGCAGCATGATTACATGTATTCTGATTTGTCAGCTATTGACAGACTAGTGGTTTTAGTCAATCAGCATGCTTTACACTAATAGTCAAGAATTTGGCTCAACATAGAGATCAACTGATTGTAACTATCCACTCCACCAGATGTCATTAATAATTATGATACTATGCTTACAACATTGTGATTCAAACGTCACACGGTTTGTCAATATATTTTTAAACAATGAACATGTTCAAATAATTCCAGAATTATGGATTATTTCTAATGAAATAGAGATTTTAGACAATGTACATTTGTATATCGATGCATCGTGATATCATGATACACTATTACAAATTTTGCATATTGAAATATCGAGAAACATGGTTAATTAGAGAATTATCAATGCCACACCTACATTGTCAACACATCTCTGCCAAAGTTAGCACAAATTAGGTGTTTACAATCATAACTCTTTCATATTGTGTAATGCTAAATCTACACATAAACAACTTACCTTTTTGATTGTCAGGCTAAAAAAAGTAAATATATCTACTACCTAGCTATTGATACAGGTTGTCAGTAGCCTTTATGATACTGTGTATGTGAAAAAGGATTTGTGCACATGACCCATTTATCAGGGGTATGTTTATTGTAACCTAGAGCTTTTAATTAGAGTATATATGGAACTATCCAGTGGATGGGAGTGCATTATTTGTATAGTACCATATATGCTCTAATTATATGATAGGTTATATAAACAAAGAGCCATTTATTTATTAACACCATATAGCTTAACAATATTTTACATATTGGCATTGATCTTCAATCACTGTATATAGTATTCTATATGATAAAGAAACAATAGGTGACCACACACCTATGAATAATTGGTTTGGTACTCATTGGTCCCTAATTGGTGTGGTTGGAATTCTGGAGTAGATAAACCTTACTTATAATTAGCTATTACACAAAATCATCCCACACACAATCATACGTACATATATGATTGTGTGTGGGATGACGCACATTCTAGCCTTTTCAAGTTGTAAGCATTATGATTCTTCTAGTGAACGTGATAACAACTGTACCATAAAATACATGATCGACAATACAACAGTAGAAAGCTAAGCTAATATTTATAATCAACAATAAAATTACACATTCTTGGCATATACATATGACATATGGCATAACATTACACCTTGTATAATTAGAAACAATGTGGTATTGATGTAGTAAAAATGACTGCTATGATTAATTATCATTATCGAGTGTTTATCAATACATATAAGCTCACTATAAATTATTGCTTTATTTATCGATAGTATATCGATGGCATTCTTAATGAATTAACAAGGACAAATTTAGCTTTTCTTAAATCATTACACTTGAAATTGGATATTTAACGAAAGCTCTTCACTGTCACACGACTTCATTAAATACTTAAATCTTATATGAGAAGTTATACTCAACTACATTTTCATTCATAATTGCCTTACACTTTTGTTTATACACAATCTACAATTTTCATTAGGTAAGCACTATTTATAACAAATACATCAAAGTGAATACAAGTTGTATAACCTACCCGCATTTTTCTCCTTAATGTCTCGGCTTCCTGTCTCAAATGTTCTAAGTCACCACTCATCTTTGTTGTTGATTTAAACTAGTCAAATGAAAGGCGTAACAGCAAGAACGTACGTATTTTCTTGTTGAATCCAAAGTGCTTTGTCTTCGGATGAACGGCCTTTAAATTTGTAGTTCTTTTCTATCTGGTTTTTAGATCAGAAAGGATTAGAAATGGCGAATGACTAGCCCTTGGTGATAGTTATTAATAGTATTCCTTATTTGGTAATACACGGAAGAAAGGGCGTGGCAAGTTATGAATAATAATCATGCCTCAAGGCCTTAGCGATAGCATAGCAACGTATTTTAAAATTGTGCAGTCAAGAAAATGTTCATGATAAAAACAAGAATGCATATGAATTTGTGAATAGAGAAAGAAAGTTTAAACATGGTTGCTAGGAGATAAAACCACAATTCTATCACCTGTCCAACCAACTACGTACATAAAACTAGTAAATATTGTACCAATATCCTACTTTATACTAAAGAATTATTGTCTATTCTCTCTCTATTAGTCACCTAGTCTTCGGCTATCTCAACAGCATCAGCAGCCAGCTGCTTAGTTTCATCCTCTTCTTCTGTCTGCTTTGTTCGTTTGGATTCACGAGCTAAGAATTCCTCTCCTTCCTACACAAAATGATTGATACAAACTATTAATAAACATGCACTCACAATCAACTGAAAATAGCATATTAAAATCTGTTCACATTCACAATGACCTCAAAATTCATTCAAACATTGTAAAAATTCAAAACTAATTAGCAACTACACAATCTTCACATTATCTTTATCAGGGTTTCATTAGGCGAAGGGGGCGGGGTGGATGGGTGTGGCATCCCCCTTGGAATTTGTTTGCCAATAAGCACACTACGATAACCTTGTATGTCGTCCCCTCAAAGTCTTTCAAATTCTCACATTTAGCCACCCCCCCTTGACGATTTTCTAAATAGCAATACTATGCTATATATAAAGATAATGTGAAGTTCAGTGTTCCATTATTTTGTCTGTCTGCAGATAATGCAAGCTGTCCTCAAATATATATGAGGATTTTTCTGACATCAGTATTCTACATGTAGTTACAAAAGTGAAGTGACAAGTAATTTCCCCTATTGAAAACAAGAAATGTTTTTAGTTTTAAGTGAAATACAAACCTGAGCTGTTTGAGCCATGGTTGATGTACGTTTAACAGTAGGTTTCTTCTCATCACTTTCAGAGAACTTACGTGTCTGAGAGCGAGTCTTGCCAAGTTCTTCATCACCTAACATTTGCTGACCATCCTGTGAAGAGAAAAGACATAACTGATCATCCTATTGTGGTAGTCCAAATAGAGACATTGTCATGAAAGGACTCTCCAGCATTAAATTTTAATGATGAATTTTTAATTCTGATTTGTGTAAGTACAATGGAATACATGTATGTAGTTCACATATTAGACAAAACAATACAGAAGTGATAGGAAGTGACTAATCTCATCCCAGCTACCCCCACACTGTAGTGCTGGGTAATATATATTTTGATATTAGGATTGTATGGATAATTATATTTACAATGATTATCAATAGCCATATCAACATTTTCTATTGAGTATGTGTATGATTGCTACTGAAGGTTTTACAGCTGTAAAGTCAAGCATGATGAGTAGACACATTTATTCATTCATAGTTTAAGCAGTATAATTTATAATTACAGTACATGTAACTTGATGTAAGTGCATTTTCAGATGGAATGTAGTAGTTGAATAATCAAGATGTAACTCAGTTGTATGGTTTTCTTCAATAATACAAAAAACGCCACTTCATGTAAATCATCATATTTGTGGACATGATACCAGTGCCTCCGACTACACAAATGTTTTTGCATTTATACGACAATGAATACAGAATACGGAAAATTACACTAAAAGTACAGAAAGTGCATGTGCTCTGACTAAAACATGAAAGTGTCTTTCAGTAGTAGTTCAGCATCTACAAAAGCCTGTAGTAGTGAGTCTACAGCTAGTAGTGTAAATTGTGTTACATTTAGTGACTATGTACCTGCCAGAAAGAATACTAAACTTCAATTAAATTTACCAGGATCAGCTGAATAAGTGAACTGAAGCAAATTTTATTCAAAATACGGAAAATTTCATAAAAATACTGAAGATTATAAATATTACACTGAAATGAGTTGGAGGCAGTGTGATACATGTACATATTACACCCAACTTGATTATTTCATTAATAGTCAAGCACTCAGCTTAATTTCTGCAACAACGTTCCAATGCTCAGAACCTAAGCAGGAGTGACATGGGTGATCAATCTCTTTTCAGCTACCAACTTTGTTAATTATAATTATTATAGTCATGGTGTGATGATCATAATTCAACAAACTCTCTCCCCTTATTAAGTTATTAACCGTTGCCCATGTAGGCAAGCAGAGGGTTACTGTAATTGGGTTGTTTATCTGTCTGTCTGTGTGATGCCAAATTTCCATCAAATCTTTGAAATTGGAACCTCAAACGAGGTACTAGCAGACTTCAAATCATCCAAGGACAAAAATAAATAACAATAGACTATACTATTCCTAAAACCTTTCAGTTTTAAAGTCAACAATTTTTTAACTAAACAGTTATTGTTTCACAACTTTCAGAAGACTAAACAAATACATGGAAACACAACTCATCTTGAAGTTTGAAGGTACATGTATCACTACTGAAGCATTGCTTCAAATCAAGTACAATCAAGGTAGTGGCTGTTACAAGATTAATCACTGGCTCTACGCTTTCTGCTATAAACAGTCATTTTCTACATGTAGCTTCACCTACTAATTTCATGCACGTGATTGAAGCTACAAATCTCTGTTCTACATGATTTAGCTTACAGCTCAAATTGCTCTTCTCATACTAGTACTTTTGCTAGGACTGGAGTGTAAGTTGTAACACAAAATAATTATATATATAATTATAAACTGTCTGCAATTATATATTCTGTCGGTTTACAACACTTTGCACTTGTGGCAAGGTTCTGTAACACAAGCACATTCATTAAATATTGCTCTGAAGAAATATTTTTACTATTCATTATACTATACCTCAGTTGTCTGAATCATTGTATTTGTCTTTCTTATCTTGGTAGGTGTGGTCTCTTCTTCCTCATCTTCTTTGGCTGTAGAGGTCCGTCCACGAGTCTTTCCTAATTCTTCTCCCCCTAAAAGCTCCAATCCCTCCTAGAGTGGAGTTTGTGAGAAACAAGACTGAATCAATCATTAATGAATTTAATTCCAAGTACATGTATGTAGAAAAGGGATAAACATGCAGACCAAGAGATACAATTTTAAGCATGTATAGTATTAGCTGTCATTCATTTGTATAATGATTAGGCCTGCCTGGCCTGGTATGATTAATCAAGTGATATTGAAAATTCTGTTGATTATCGATTTAAGTCTGTGATATCAATCATGATTATTCTAGAAGACATACTTTTCAAGCAAGCAACAAATAACGCAAGTGACAGGAAGCCTTTTTGATCATCAAAAGAAAGGAGTTTCCTGCATAATTCACTTTATTGGGTTAAGGTGGCAGTACAGCAGAAGCAAGAAACCATACTATTACCTGTTTATTATATTATTCATATTGTATTCATTTTGTGGTTATAGTAAAATACTATAGAAATGTGTCACATATCTGCTATAATAAAGTAAAATCAGTGGGTTGTACGTAGGTATACATGTATTTTACAATATCTCTGGAACAGAAACAGACATAAGGAAAAGGCCTTCATTGTTTTTCAGATTATGGTGATGCAATCTCATATGGTAAGTCTCCTGTCTTTTCTCTTGTTTGTTTCTGGACAAAAATGTACCTTTGTGGCTTATTCTGCTGATGATCATACACTGTAACTCTTGAATGTAACATGCAAAATACATGAAATTTTTACCAACAAACTTCAACACAGTAATATTGTTCCAAATATGAAAATCATTTGATAAATAGCATCTATGATAATAACAACAAACTGTTTGGCTATGAATATCATTAACACCACCTTAATCACTTCATTATCAATCTTTTTGAAGTTAGTGATAATCTGATTTCAGAATCTAGTCTAGGCTAGCAATATATATAACTACATGTACTTCAATGTTTATTACGCTCTTGTTAAAAACTGTACTTCAGATATTTTTTAACTTACTTTAGCAGTAACGGCCATAGTGGAATCTCTAGGGACTTTTGGTTTTTCTGGAGTAGTTTTCTGAATTGCTTCCTTAACAACAGCAGTTTGTCCCCTAGTCTTCTCCAGTTCTTCACCCTCCAAAAATTCAGTTCCTTCCTACAAGAAAAAAAAATCTCGTCTTGGTTCATATTCACAGCAAATATTAATACATGTACAGATAGTTATGATATGTACAAACATATATGTGTATGTGTATATGTGACAATTAATTAGAAATAAGTCACTAATAAGATAATAAAACTTCTAGCTCACGCCATTCATCAAATTTAAATATAAAGCCCAAGGACCAAATTTACTTCCTAAAACAAGATAATAATGTAATATAATAATTATTACCCTCGCCGCGTAGCGTAGGCGGAAGGGTACGGTAATCGTTTTGTCTGTGTGTCTGTGTGTCTGTGTTTCTGTGTGTCTGTGTGTGTGTGTGTTAGCAATTTTTCTTGAAAAATAAAAACATTGACATTTCAAAAGGGGTACTGATAGACTTCAAATTATACAAGGAAAAAAAATAACGTAGGAATTCTTCTTAAACCTTTTGGTTCTAAAGTTATGACAATTTTTATAACTCACAGTTATTGTTTCACCACTAAAAGATGAAACGAGGGCAATAACGAGAGAAAATGTGGACACACGAAACACAAGTGGTCCTCTTGCATGGCTGTCGCTAGCCAAGAAACGCTTCAAACCCAAAACAATCGATGTTATGGTTGCTACTACATCACCATTGATGCAAGATAGTAGAGAGCTACCTAGCTCCGGCTCCACCTACAGGTATGACGTACGTACGTACGTCCATGCAGCGTCATGTACTAAACACGTGATCCAGGTGATTCAATACGTTTTCACACGTTGGAGGTAGACTTGAGAACGTCTTCGAAGGAAAACAGAGAATAAGATGTAAGATATATATATATATATATATATTAGTTTTTTTCATTACTTCTATTCTTCTGTGTGTATTACACATAGATATCAAGAACCTCAGCTCTAATATATAACTTTAATAGCAACATAATATCTATTATGATGTACACATTATACAATATTATCACATCTACTTTCGATAAACATAATTATTTACAATTACTTACAATTATTTATGTTTAAAGTTTAAACTTCATACATCACACGTTACTACTTAACCACGTAGGCGAGGGTCCCGTCCCGACGGCGCTCGTTTTCCCAGTAACTGATTTTCCCAAATAGGTAAGCCCCACCCCTTCCCAAAACTATTTTTGCTTCAAGAGTCTCAGAAACAATGTGACAAAATATACATGTAGGATAAAATAAAGAGCCCCCTAATACTACATTATGCTTTATCACAATCAAATAATGTTATAACCATGGAAACGTATTACAAGCAAGATGTCTTTTCAAGTACAGTGTGTACTTTTGCTATCTATTGTCATCTTAATAAAAGGCCATCATATATGATAACATGAGGCAACAAATGCTAGCAAAGCCTATCATACAAGTTCCTAAGGCACTCAATTGCATGTATATCCATAACCTCATACCCAAACTCTTGAGATGATGAGAAAAAGATTCAACCGTTTGCGCCATGTTATTGGGTACTACAAAATGACACACCCTTTGATAACTACATGTTGCATTAATTAGCACATGTGCAAACAACCTCTTTTTCTCCATCATCTTAAGAACCCGGGTACCAGGCTAGTATACCTAATCCTGAAATATAATTAAAGACAGAATTCTCAAAAACATTCCACGACTATAAAATTACGCAAACCTTTATGTTACAAAAACAAAATTTCCGTTATAAACACTTCTAGCAGAAGTGTTTATAACGGAAATTTTGTTTTTGTAACATAAAGGTTTGCGTAATTTTATAGTCGTGGAATGTTTTTGAGAATTCTGTCTTTAATTATATATATAATATTATACAATTATTTTATCAATGTTAATGATAACTCAAACTATTTGAAAGAAAGCAGAATTATGAGATGACATAAAAACGGACATCTTTATGACCAGTTAGTAATACACATATGTACACCTTGCAGTTTGTGTATTTCAATCACTCAATGGCACTAGTGAATGAGAACATAATATTATACAACCCAATATAACCATAAAATACCTACATGTATATGGTGGCTAGTTGTTATTTGCTAAGCCATGGTGGCTGCTTTGATATTTTCTAAGCCATTATGGCTGCTTGTTTGTGTGTTTATAAATTACATGTACATGTACATGTATGTTTTATGCCTTTTGCTAGCATGAGACACATGAATTTTCCTGTATACACCCACTAACATAAATACAACATTATTTTGTGATTCTTACATCAACCAACATGCACAAGTAGGTATATATACATGTAATCTATGTTCATATTTTACATTTACTAGTTTACAGGCTAAAATAGTGTATTTGAAAATGTTACTAGGTTGATTAGAAAAGTTAAAATGTAATCTATGTTCATATTTTACATTTACTAGTTTACAGGCTAAAATAGTGTATTTGAAAATGTTACTAGGTTGATTAGAAAAGTTAAAATCTTCAAGTGAAGGATGTGGCAATGCCATGTACCAGACTCTGATCAAAAGTGTATTGCTAACTGATAACCTATCACATGAACACCACAATTTCAAGGAAATAAAACCACAACCAAAGCAGTGTATTATTAACACTTGCCCACATAGGTGGAGCAATTTACTGTAATCAAATATATCTGTGTCTGATTGCCAAAAATAAGAACATTGGCACAAAGAGCTATATAGCAGGCTTCAAATTATATATGGACAAAATGGCTTTTTCTAAAGCGTTTTTATAAAGTTATAACAATTTGTATGGACTGAATTCCAATCTTGAGAAATTTTGGCAGAAAACGAATATACATGTATGAAAACACAATTCATCTTGTTTCGATCCTATCAGTGATAAAGCACTGATAGATAGATAGTGGCACTGCTTTCTACCATTGCAGTTACTTGTTTTATCTACTTCACGTACATGTACATGTGATTATTAATAATTATTATATATGGGGATAGTAATTTAGCAACAAAATTAATAAAGTTTGTTCACATTCACAAAGACCTCAAAATCAGGATTTGATGACTTTATACATAAATAATGTATAGTATAATATCATAAGGTTAATACATGATTATACTGTAACTCAATAATGAAGCAATGAGTTGAAATTTGACATACATGTACATGTACAGATAATTATGTGAAAATGGTGCAGGTAAAAGAATTGTTGGTTGGTCATTAAAAACTAAAATTATGAACATTTTTCTGAGATCATGGTGAAACATGAAGGACCTTCATATAACCCTACATAAGTAGCTATAGTAAACTGCAACATACTATACAATTACTAGTTAGTAGTGTTGTTTTAGTTTGATAATAGTGAGCACTTATATTTTGCGTGGTTCTCAAACTTTTGGTTTAGCTATAAATTAATTAAAGAAACGTATGTGGGGCTTACTAAAAGGGTTAACTAACTACTGCTGCCAATTTCCATGTTTGTTAGTTATAAACAGTAGAATTGCAATTAGCAGGGTTTCTTTCGGGGGGGGGGGGCATTTGCCCCCCCCCCCCCCCCCCCCCCCCCCTGGATATACTGAGAATTCTATTTTACATGTAAATCAATTCAAGCCTTTATAAAAGACCTGACAGATGTAAATTACGTTTGTGCAAAAACAGTCCCAGATTCCACATGCGGATACGTACTTGCCCCCCTTGGGCAAAAAGCTGAAAGAAACCCTGATTAGGTTATAGTTTAATCAACTAAAAGTCACACTGCCTCATTAAAAGGAGTAGTTAACTAAACAACACTAGTAGTACATGTGATTATATAGCAAGTTATAAGTTTCATTTTGTTGCTAAGTTACTATCCATTCCATCTTATTTCTGCATTGTTTTTTCAGATTTGATATCCCTAAATGCTCTTTCAATTTGAAGTGTTTTTTATTATTATTTATTATACTTTATTGTAATGAGGGTTCTCCACCTTGGATGCATGAGTAATATATGCATCCATTCAAGTGAATATCAATTTACACACATCATTAAGAAATACAAGTATTGTAAGACTTCTAAATAGAACATCTGGAGGATAACACCCACATATTATTCCATAATGTGGTTTCAAAATGAAAATACCCATTCATCAACAACCAAACATGAAAGAAAATTATTCAATCCTACATGAACAGACGGTTATAAAAATGCCATTGTGTGTTTGTGTACATTAGAATGTTCTCCCAACAAAACAGAAAAGAATAATATTTTCCTCTGTACATGTAATTAAGATAATAAATAATTTCTCTTGAAAATAAATGTGTATTGTAATAATATATTTGCTTTCTTTTATGAATTTTGTGAATCAATGTTAATGAACATTAAAAATACAAGATGGTGGTTTTTCTATATTACATACCTTGGCAGTCACTACCATTGTACCCTCTCTGGTTACATTTGGTTTATCACCTCCATCTTCCCCATTATTATCACCATTATCAACATCAGTATCTCCGTTAGTAGTACTAGTAATCTGATCCAGTTTCTCTTTCTGACCTCGTGTTTTCACATCATCATCGGTAACTTTTAATCCTTGATTCTCCAAAAATTCTTTACCTTCCTGAAAAGTCAATAGCACACATCAACTTGGCAAATAAATCATTGTGTGACATATAATTATAATTTCCTTTTCATTTATAATAAGGACATATCAGGAGTAATTTACAAATTATATACCAGATAGAAATTTCACTGTACTATTAACAAGTTGTGTGTTAACAGTAACTAATTGCATTATGTAACAGTAAACAGAAAATACAATCCATAAAATTACACCAAGTTAAACTAATTGATTGCTACACAAACAAGGGTTGTCTTCCCCTTTCTTCTGATGAATTAGAACGAGTTTGTGTGTTCCATAAATACTTATCCTAAAAAAAAAAAATAAATTAACCGCCAGCTGCATTTCCAAGAAAAACCATGAGACATATTCTTCGCTGGTAATCCAACAGAATTTTATTTGGGTTGTTTTATTGTATCATACCTATACCTTGGTTGTAACTTCCATCGTCCCTTCACGTTTAAGTTGTGTTTCTTCAGACATCTTCACAGTATACAAGACAAGATTGTGCGTAATAGATCGACTGATCGACTATAATAAGCGCCTAAATTTTTCTGACACAAATCTGTTCGAATTGAGCATGCGCACAATTAACAGGTGTGTCTATGACATCATACACGTGGTATGGAGCTGGGACTCCACTTGTTAACCTCCAAAAACCCATGTCAGGAATAATTTTGATGTAAAAAGTTGTAGATTGCAATAAACAACTTTTAAGATGCGAACCAGCCTCTCGTTTTTTGACAATTGGATGCCATCCATAGTCAAGAAGGGGAGAGGCTTGTTCACCAGACTAGTACATGTTCTTGTCACTCTAATATACTTAGTACATGTACCTTTACCTAATTAATTTTTGGAATCTCTAATTTGATATAATTATATAATATGTAATTGTGTAGTAGCTCTTGAAAGTAAACTATCAATTCCAGACTTTTCTAGTACTATTAACAGTACACACACAAGTATGCAAACAATATTGAGATGGGTAACACGAGGTACTTAAACGTTTTATGGGCTCCTCGTATAATCAAAGTCGTGTCAAAAAAACAAACCACAATTATATACATAAAACCCTACATAAGGACCAAAGTTGCTAAGAAGCAAATACCTACGTATGCAGTTACACGGAAGTGATTTGTTTAATATTGTTGACACTCACTTGATTACACCTCCTGTGTTGCCTACGTAATCCTGATGACATAATCTCATTGTCAGTTACATCAAGAAACACAGTATACATACATAGATACATACATAGATACATACATAAGCAATAACTAAAGTATTATTGGGAGGAATTTTAAGTGATTATTATCAATATTCAGGTAGACTCTAATGACATCAATAATTATTATTTTGGCCTGGATCTGGGGTTTAGTTTAGTCTTGGCATAGCCAAGACTTCTCGAAATAATTTGAGTATATATGGTGCTACACTTAGCTATATAGCAAATTAGCAATCACAGGGGTTTCTCATCCGTAGGGGTAGGGTTTGAATTTGAAAGCAAGTGGGTGGTGCTGGTATTGCAATCAGCTGCCAACTGTGTAATGGTGAATCTTATATTTGCTACAAGTGTTTCTTTGCACAGCAGAAGTAGTCTCACCAAATCACTCATTTATTAAAGCTGTGTCTGTTTTTGCTGTGAAATTTTTTAGTTTACTGTGAAGTTTTTTTCTGAAGTATCTTGAAGGAACACAGTAAGTTTGGTATCTCACTATATTATGTAGTTACTCATTGAGCTATTTTATAACTAACTAAAGTATGTTCACAATCACCTCATTTTTATGTAATGTATAGTTTAATGTCATAAGGTTAATACATGATTATACTATAACTCGATAATGAAGTAATGAATTGAAATTTGACATGCAAAAAAAAAAGAAAGGTAAGGATAATATTATATGAAAATGGGTGTTGTATTAAAAAGAATGTTGATCATTCTGATTAGTCTTGTGTGGTCAGACCTGTCCTCTTCCAAGTGATAAGTATGGCCATGACTGACTACATTCCTGTTAAGGACACTTTTTTGAAGTCAAAGTGAACATGAATGACCTTTAGTTTATATGCACATTTCACACTTTCTACACTCTTAACTAACCCCTGTAACTACTTTACCACGTAGAGTGAGTTTTTTTTTTATAATAAATAAAATCGTTATAATTTCATTACAATGATATGCATATTGATACTGGGTATATATGAGACGTTCTGGATTGAATTCCTGATATTTGTGTTTCTAATTCTCTCATGCCTATATCTCATAACATGCATTGGCTTTTTCACAAAACCACATTTGACTCTTAAAATTGTATAGTAAAATTACTTTATAATTGACAACAAACTTGTAAGATATGTACTATTGTATATCATCATTTGCCATAGGTAATGGCTACGGAAGAGACATCTCTACTGGTCACTTATCCTGGCAATGAAGAATCGATCGACTATTCAAAAAAGAGTAATAACTTACCAGAACCAAAAGGTCCATTTAGTATCAATGATGATAGACCTAGCCACAGTTATGGGGGTCTTGAAGATAACATCGAAGCTTCACTGATATCTAATGATCCTAACACAGTTTTACATGCCTTAGAAATGGCTGTTAGTGTGATTAGAGGACAGGTTGAAGAAGACGAAAGAAGAAATCGTATTAAAAGGTAAGTTGTTTATTGCTTTTTGCATATTGTAAGTGTTGGTTTAGGTGAATAAAATTTAGCAGTACATTGCTGACATGATCATAAATGTTTTACCATATGTAGTTCATTTCTTTGGCTTGATTGGACAAATATTGATTTTAACATAATTATGCTAAAGAAAAAAAAGCGGGTTTCTATATCTCTTTCCTTAATCTTGTGTGGCTTGATCTTAGGTCCTTTTTTGCAGGGGGATGCTGCCAGGTCAAGTAGGTTAATTTTAGCTATTAATAATCGAATTGCTTGGTCTGAGAATGTGTATACGATTGAATGAGGCCAAAAGGGTGTGTTCAAAATTTGCCGAGAGGAGACAAAAGTTGAATTTGAAAACTATGGAAGTATTGTGCTGTTCCTATTGGCAAACTAACCTTCAAAGTATTTGAGATTCTAGCAATCCCCAAACGGAACCCTGATATGGGTGTGATTTGAACCTTGTGGGTGTATTTTTTATCCTAAAAATTTATTTTTGTATGAATCAATATTTTGCTTAGCTGTTAGATTCATAGCCGCCAGGAGGTTGGAAGGCCAGGGGTGATATATATGGGCATAGTTTAGACCTTGTAGGTCTGTCCTTTGCCAGAGTTATAAATTGAGCTGTGAATGCATAAGTATGATCAGAGAGGTCTGGCTTTAGCACAGTTGAGTGTAATCAAATTTTATATGTATTTTTGTATCGATATTCTTTTTATATCACACATAATATTCATAATAATCATTATGTGTGTTTTCTTAATTATTATAGTAGGAGACCACTCCTCCCCTTATGGCTGACAAACCATATCCTACTTCTCACATTTTTAATACAGGTATATATGATAATTATATCATAAGTATACTAAAGGTCATTCACATTCACCCTGACCTCAGAAAAATGTTCATAACTTTAGTTTGGAATGGCCAACAATCTTTTTGCCTGCACCATTTTCATTTAATAGTCCTTCCCGTTCTTTTTTGTGTATGTCAAATTTCAATTCATTGCTTCATTATTGAGTTACAGTATAATCATGTATTAACCTTATGATATTAAACTATACATTATATTACATATAAAGTCATCACATCATAATTTTGAGGACATCGTGAATGTGAACTGACTCTATATATCCCAATATGGCAAAACATCAAAGGACACCACAGGTTTATAAATCAGATCTAGCACCCTGTGGTCAGATATAAAACCTGCTGTCAACACAGGCTGTAAGAAAACAACTCTTACCTTCTCCAAAGTGAAGCGAGAAAGGTAGGAAAAGCAACAGACATCAACAAAGGTTTTGCTTTTGGGAAATATATTAATTAAACATGCCTACTCATGCTATATCAGATTATAATCACCTCATAACACCTTGAGATAGTTTTTATTTGTCATTCAGACTATTTTACAGTTTTGATAACATTGTTCTTGTTTTCTGCCTACTCAGGTACTTGGTGTGGGTGTTTTGGAAATATTCCATGCAGTTAATAGCAATAAGAAAACCAACTCCACTCCTAGAGCTGACAATATTGTTTTCTATTCAGTGAGTAATAGTGAAAATAAATTTTGCCCTATATGTGCATTATTTGTGATATATTAAGATAATGACTCTACTTTCAACTTCATATAACATCATCGATATCTTGATGCTTTCATACATACACACATACATATTATAACATACATATACATGTATTATTATACATACATAAATACATAATTACCTACATAAATACATATTATAACATACATATACATGTATATACATACATAAATACATAATTACCTACATAAATACATATTATAACATACATATAATCAGGAGCCCTCTCTCGTTTTATGGGCTCCTGATATAATACATAATACATACATAGTTACTATTACCTTAAAAATCAGTATATTACTATTACTATTACAATTATCTATTTCTATTACTCCATATCTGTATGTATGTTTTCTATGAAATACACGTATTTTTCATATACTTTTGTATTTAAAAATAGAATTGACCTCAGTTGATAGCAGCCACTCAGCCCTTCATTTATTCAGTTGATACTGTAATAGCAGAATCTCCATCCTTGACTTTTATTAATTTATACCTTTTGTATGCATTAAACAATCTGAAGTTACTCTTTTTATGGTTATAAGACTCAGACCCTACAAATGAGCAATAATATATACATAATACATAATTATTATGATCTTTTTGTGTTATAAATAATTGTTTTACACATGTGTAATACTACTCAGCCACATATGTAAGGGTCTGATCCCGAGGGCACTTGTTGTAATAGTAATAGAAATATACTGATTTTTAAGGTATACATGTGATAATAATAATAATATATTACAGTGACTTAGGAGGTGATAGCAATAGTGATATACTGATTTTTGAAGTAATAGTAATAGTATTATATTACATTGCATTGTGATTGACCCCATGTCTGATATATGCATACATATATACATATATACATATATACATACATACATACATACATACATACATACATACATACATGTACATACATACATACATACATGTACATACATACATACATACATACACACACACACATGCATACATAGTTACATACATATGCATGCAAATGTACATGCATACATAAACCATGAGTTTTATTGTTCCACTAGTCTTTCATTTCTTTCTTTGTTATTAGGGTGATGGTATTCTGTGTCTTATAGAAGCTGTTCATCTCATATTGGTTGTCTTAGTCTCATGTAAGAATAAAGTACATATAAAAGTGTTATATAGAGTTGCTATATACATGTGTACATGATGTTATCGGAGATGTAGAAAGAAAGAAAGAAAGAAAGAAAGACATCTGACGGAAATGGAAAAATGAAAATGAGAGTTGCCTCAGGTGGAATTCGAACCCACGACACTCTGTACTCCAGACAGATGCTCTACCAACTGAGCTACCAAGGCAGCCCAGCTGGCAGGGTCCGAATCAAACATCTCATACGCCTGTATGAACAGGCTGACTTAACACTAGGCATTATGTACAATGTAGCTCTGCCTCATGTATTTGTGATGAAACAATATATCAATACACTTGTTTCTGAAGATCAATATTTATTGCAGTCAAAATTTGGAGAGCATATTCCATAAGCAACTTCAAAAGACACACACCAGCCTTTTTTAAACTTTAATTTGTACTGCAATTATAGATTTAACAAGATATATTGAGAAACACTTATCCCTATAATTTCTTTGTGATGACTATGTATCAATCATTGCTGATGTTCTACCTTTCTTTGTACTCAAAAACTGTGACCTGACGAAATAAGTGTAACTGACTGCAGCCTAAGTGAAGTACTCCTTCAAGGATGACTTCCTTTTGTCTGAAACACAACAACTTATTATACTTACTTGTTAAAGATTCTTGCATCATCTTTATACTGTTTCTCTGCTATATACAACAGTTGTTAGTATCAGTTGCACTTTTACAATCTTCCAGCTGGTCTGTAGTTCAAGCATAGATTATATAGACTACGTATAAGGGATTGGAAACGGCGCATGTGATCCCATAGTATCAATGCATAAGTCTGTGACGCACTCCGTGTCCCCAGAAATCAATTAAATTTTATTGCTTGGTGGTGAGGACTGATCACCGAAAAAACACTATTCCTTGCTGAAGCTGGACAATTTAGGCGTTTTTTTTATTGATACACATGTTGCTATTGTATCGTTTTAACATCTTGATTACTAAAACATTAGCAACAAATCGTGTACGATGTTAAAAACTATTGTTTTTTAGTACATATCATAACGAAAACGGGTTTTGGGACTCTTACTTCTTTTAATAACAGTTCTATTGCAATATTCCTACTTAAGTTTTGTTACTCAATAAAAATACATGGGTTTAAAACAAATATAGAGAAAAAAGTTACCGTTTAGATGTAGAAAATCCAGTTGAAACGGTTACGAGGTACTTACACTTTGGGGACTCTAAGCAGTGTGGTAGGTCATATAGTTCAACACTGCAGTTTTCTAGCTGAAGGTATAGCACTCCTATGTTGGTTGGTGATATTATCAATTAGTTTAACAAGAGTGTTCTTTAATGATACACGATTTAAAACAAGTTCTTTACCAGTCTTGCATGCATAGCGCATTGTCTTTAGAGGGGAGGGGCTAATAGGGTAATACGGTGGGGTAACGGAGTGTACGGAAATGCGTGGGCATTTCCAATCCCTTATACGTAGTCTATACAATCTATGGTTCAAGTGTGTATTCTATTATGTGCCACGCCCATTAATTCACCAAGCCCCCAGAATGACACAATTTCCTTAACTATGTATACAACACATAGATCTACTCACAATAGTGACACAAGTATATAGATATTAAACCCCATCGAAAGCAATTATAGCGATGTCCCTGCGGGCCATAAAAATTTTCTGAAAATTAATAAGGATGACAATTGAGTTAATAAACAAAGAAAACTTACTTCCACTATCATGTACTATCCCTCTATGGTTGAAAAACATTTCAGCAGTTACCACACAAGCTAAATGGTGTCTTTGCATGAACACTTGATCAAAGAACTAGTTGGATTACAATAGAAAACCTAATCTACTGAATCTGGATGAAAATTCCAAAAATTTAGTTTGTGAACAAGTAATTTTAGTTTCTGAGTTATGTGTGCGCTCAGGATAAAGAAAATAAGTCACTTTTGACATTTTTTAATTCCTTGCTATTTTACACAGTGATCGTTCTTTTCCTGTTTGAATTACTGTTTCTAGGGGTAACAGAAGTTTCTAGGGGTAACAGAGGTTGCTAGGGGTAACAGAGGTTGTAAAATCATTTTTTTCCATTAAAAAAAATATGTTGTGACTGTTACTGTTTTTCAAAATTTTGAACTCCAGCAAAATCAAAAAAATGTGGTTCATTCCTACATAGAGAGCGCAGTCAGTACAATATATAAAAAGTCAACATATTGTTTCAACACTAATACATTTACTGTATTTATATTCATCTGCCACTAATCCTATCATTCATTATTATGATGAAAGTAGCATCTGTTATTTCCTTTTATGCAGTCAAACTTGGCAAACAGGTTTTACATCACACTGCTTCTGGTACATTTTTGGCTCAGTGTTACCTCTCAACTGTTCTGTTGTTTGCTGGTATTTACACACTAGAGTTTAGATTTGATGTGAGTGTATTTTTTTAATCTTTTTATGTGAAATATAACACAAATACATATGTACTACGAAAATGTTCTGTGAGTGCATACTAGTGATGCACTGATAAATGATTGGTAATCGGTATCAGTTAGTATTGGTATATCAGCTATTTTAGAAGATGTAGCCGATATTGTAATAAGTGTACTAATAATGTCATTTCTTGTGATTATAACATAATTAATCGCTTATAATTAAATAATTATTATACTCATAATTATTGAGAAAATGCTCATTTTCATTGAAAGAATCAGAACCCAGAAGGGAGATCAGTTATTGGTATACATGTATATCTAAAGTAATGATCCGGTTTATTAGAATATCAGTAAAGCTAGTGCATACAGGTCACATCTCACTAAATGTGAATTTGCAACTTTTGTAAATACCTATCATCTTCAAATAAAGTACTAATACTAGTATTCATAATAGACTCTCCTTTTTGAACACAGTAAAATATTGAAAAGAACATTTGGCCAAAGGCATTCATACTAAATAATAAAAATGTGATGACACTTTCTTTTTATACAGGTCACGTCATGGGAAAAAGTCAATGCCAGCACCTCCACACACCCTGTCATTGTCTATCTGCGAATGCTATACTTCTCTGTATCAACAGCTACTTTATGTGGTAAGAGTACCCCTGGTAATGTTCATCAATTATTCTCATCTTGTTGCAAATCTGCACCTGTAATATCATGTGTTTTTAACTTGAGTTATTAAAATGGATAAGTGTAGAAGATGTATGAAGGTAGGGTGTGGAGGGCAGTTAATTCACTTGCTCATAACAATAGCCTTTTTCCACTCTACACCTATAATTATAATTAATTAAAACAAGATAATTATATTTATGGAGAATAAGGGAGTATTGCTTTACTGATGATGACAATGCATAAGGCTTTGTCATTTGTTTTTCTTACTTTTTGAAGTTTCTTGTATACCTTTACAATGTCAACAGCTATTAGTTACAATTTCTACAACTTGCTTCTTTCTAGCACTTCTGTTGCTTGAGCACATGTTCTGTTATTACCATGCACAGAAATTGTCCAACCCCAGTAGGCGTGTTATAATTAATATATTTCCCAAAAGACAAAACCTTTATTGATGTCTTTTGCTTCTCCACCTTTCTGTCTTCACTTTGGAAAAGGTAAGCGTTGTTTTCTTGTAGTCTGTGTCAATGACAGGTTTTAGATCTGACTAAAGGCTGCTATATCTGCCTGTGGTTCACTTTGATGTTTTACCATATCAGGATATATGCATATAAACATTAGCTTCTAATGAAAGCAATCGTAGGGATGGTACTATTTTGTCTTAAATTATAAAATCAAATATATTCAATTTTAATGTAACTCATAAGTGTAGGAAAGATAAAAGGAATGGGGGCACCAAGATACTAGACACAAATGGGATATTTGTCAATATCTGTATAGATATTGTGGGTAGGGGGTCATGTGCCCCCCTGGTTCCTCCACTTATGATGTGGTGTTTATTCATTATATTAACATCTTGTCTCCAGGTACATCTACAGTTGAACCATTATTATGGTATTCATTCATGACAGTTGGCATACAAATGTTGCTCAGTTTTGTGTACTTTGCGTCCATCCTTTCCATGGCTATCCTTCCTCGAAAATCATCAAAAGTTGGACCAGTACCTGTTGTAAAAGAAAGATGTAAGCAGTTAGTATTTAAAGTCTGTTGTACATATATGTACTCACTACAAGAGGTAGTGTTTCCCCCAGGATAAATATTAAGGGTTGGGGAGTGCATCAGTGGTACATGACATTTGGTCAACAATGTTATGTTATAAAAGTGTTTTTTCAGAATAAACTTTTAAATTAAAGGATGGGGTGTGGCATGGTACCACCCTTCAGAGGAAACACTGCAATAGGCATATTTTGAATTGGTTGCCAATTATTTTGATAATGACTTGGAAAATGGAAACCTGTTTGTGTTACCTTACCTATGTTACTTTTTATTTTGGTATTTCTTGTTTTGCATCCTTACAAAACTAATAGCTTTATGATATGATGTCTAAAAAATAATTATTAAATATTGGTAAAATCTCTTATCAGTGAATCACTTGTAATTGGTAACATACATCTTATTCTTCACTTTCACATATATGCTATTAAAGCAATGTGGTTGGTTGGTTAACTACAACTAAAACTAAAACCCCTTTTAGTAATGCATTTTGACTTTCAGTTAACTAAACTATAACTATATTACAAGTCTACTGTAATAACCATAACTAACTAAATGAAAATTGGCCAATAATGGGCACTTTTAGTTATTTAACTAAAACTAAAACCCTTTTAGTAAGCCCAATATAATTAAATTATAACTAAACCAGGCATACTATAACTATAACTAAAAGTAGTAATTTTTTTCAAACTAAAACAACGTTACTGAGTATTAAAGAGATGTGTTTGTTTAAGTTGTGTTCCTGGTACTATCACTCACTTGACAAAACATGCGTATAATGAATGTACATTGTGTATTTACTATACAGACCCTTCCCACATCAAAACACGATAAAATCATGAAACTATATTTTAATGATTCTTTTATTTTCTCTTTTTAGCTATATCTCGATTGATCAGAAGATGTTTAAAATGCTGTGCTTCATACTATGAATGACAATTATAATAGGCCACCATTCATTTTATGACTCTTGATTTTGTAATTCAAAGGCCTTGCGGTATACTAATTATTATTATTTTATTGTTTTGTGTTTTTATATAATACCTGGACTATAAATACATGTATACAATTCTGACTGTATTAATTAATTTTGAGGGCGTTAACATCACCATCAGCCATCACAATACACACATAGTAGAGACACGTGTTGTTTATGATCTGTTGTTGGTTGATTGAATCAAGAAATGGAGGAGAATTCTTTACCTGATTCACAGTCCAGTGATGTGAGTAATTACTCACTCCACCTGAGCCAAGATACTCTACACAAAATTTTAGTTGCAGGAGGCAATGGGTGAGTGAATCATTATTAAACATTATGGCAGCACTTTATCATAAAATAGCCAATAAAACAAGCATGTGATAAGGTATGTACTCTGAGGTAGTCTCGTGTAGCCACACCCAACCCCTAACCGTTTAGGCTTGGGTGTGGCTACACAAGACTAACTCAGGTATACGAAGTGGCAAATATAGCACAATATGGCTGCTGTAACTTTGTAATTTTTAAGTTTGTAAAAGCGTGTCGTGGGCTATGTTAGAGATGGGTGTGGTTTTGTATATACATAACCCTGCTACAGATATTCACTGCTTAAAAATTAGTTAGTATCTATGAATTGAGGAGGAAGAGGTCAAGCATGACACACTAAACGAAGTGCCCATATAACAAAACCACACTTCATCCTTACAGCTATACAGCCTAGATTGGACTAATATACCAAGAAGCACCCAACAAGATGTGTCTAGTTGTCACCAGATCCTATTTATATCTTTATTTGGTAATGTGTTTGGAAGCTTGTAACATAATCAATGAATGTCAAGACCCTCACTACTTGTGGGATTGGAAAACACACATTCCCAATTGTTATTGACACAAAAATAATACTAGTATATGTGCTATCCCTCTTAGTGTAAGGAGAGTACTAAAAACAAGAACAACTTTCATGTGTAGAAAGACTTATTTTGACTTTAATCATGTGATATAGGTGAGCTAAAAGTGACTGTCATAGCATAGCAGAAAGTTTAGAAGCCGAAACCCTCCTGCCACCCACAAGTGTAGCATACTTGTGCAATATACATGTACTGTTATTTTATGTGTGCATTTTCTGGAGAGCCAAAGACATTATTTGTAATGTAAAGTGCAAAATTGTTTGTAATCATAATCAAATGAAAATGACAGTTACATTTTCAATCAGTTTTTAATTCACGCTGAATGCAAAAAACTAGAAACATGCTTGAAAAGTAGAGAAATATTTTGTGTCTTGATGTTTTTTCTTTCAATTACGTGGATAATACCAGTAGTATACTTTAATTCATTATAATATGATATACCAGTTCAGAGTTCTTTGAAATAGATATCATATTTCAAAACCAGAGTACTAAGGAGAATACTGACAAAGCAGAACTGGAAATTGACTAAGCTAAAAGTTTACAATTTCAAATATGGTGAAATCTCTCTGAGCACTTTTAGCATACTTAGACTTACAGTGGGTTCAATTGTGTCTACAGCGAACCTGTCCTCTTCCTTTAGGTGTCTCTTTAGGAGTATTTCACGCTCTAGTAACCTGACTGATTGTCAGCTGGTTTAAAAAACCACGATGAACTGATTCAGGAATCACTCCTTGGAGGCTTTGATTGACCTTGGATTATTGCGTTGCCAGATTTACAGTAGTTGCTGGACATGCAGTTGTTAAACAGTTTAACAACATTTTTCAATTTAGAATATTTTATTAGCATGTGCATACAGATATCCAATATTTCAACACAAAAATATTATTTTACATATTACATTAAACAAAAAGATGTTTCCTGTTGTGCCATCCATTGATGTGTATCACATTAAAGAAAAAGACATTTCCTGTGTCCCATTGGTATATATTTACATTAAAGACAAAGACGTTTCCTGTGTCCCATTGGTATATGTATTTACATTAAAGAAAAAGACGTATCCTGTGTCCCATTGGTTACATTAAAGACAAAGACGTTTCCTGTGTCCCATTGGTATGTATTTACATTAAAGAAAAAGACGTTTCCTGTGTCCCATTGGTATATATTTACATTAAAGAAAAAGACGTTTCCTGTGTCCCATTGGTATATGTATTTACATTAAAGAAAAATACGTTTCCTGTGTCCCATTGGTATATATTTACATTAAAGACAAAGACGTTTCCTGTGTCCCATTGGTATATATTTACATTGAAGACAAAAATGTTCCCTGTGTCCCATTGGTATATACTTACATTGAAGACAAAAATGTTCCCTGTGTTGTGGCAGTGATTATTATACTATATCATTTGTGTGGTTGTTTACAAATCGTTTTAGTATATAAATATGCATTTGTTGTCAGTAATTAATAGCCATAGTATTGATTTAACAAAACATTTTAAAACTGTTACAGTCACATGTTAGAAGAATTCCATTATTGTGATGATGAAGATTCCTTAAGCACTGATGCTACAGAAGGGCCTTCGAGTATTACAATACAACGAGCAATCGTTGTACCTGCTAGTGGACATAATATCAAAACAGTGAGTTATAGTTAGCAATGAATTTTGTGTATGTATCACCATACTGTGATCACTGTCACTTCATTAAAATTAAATTCACATGTACACCATGTATGTGGCACTTTGATATTACAATTCAGTATCATTCCACTTGATGGTTCTTTCACTTACTGTTTGCTCAGCATTCTTTTTGTATTTCAAATCACTTGACAGTTACTGTTTGCTCAGCATTCTTTTTGTATTTCAAATCACTTGACAGTTACTGTTTGCTCAGCATTCTTTTTGTATTTCAAATCACTTGACAGTTACTGTTTGCTCAGCATTCTTTTTGTATTTCAAATCACTTGACAGTTACTGTTTGCTCAGCATTCTTTTTGTATTTCAAATCAGTTATTGTTTGCTCAGCTTTCTTTTGTAATTTAGCAGTATCTTTACAATATTCGCTAGCCACAACACACAAACCCTCAAAAGAAGCTATACATGTAACAGACTATGCTAAGTCAGCACTAAACTTGTGATTACATCCTGTGAGGTAATCGATTAAATATAAACAGACTTCATGCTTAATTAAGCTCCATCCACATGGATGTATTATTGAATTAGGTTTGTGGTTGAATTTGCAGTAGATATAAAAGCCTGCAAATTCAACCTACTTTTAGTTTTTGCAGTGATGAGCTGGCCTCCTCCTCATTTTAGTTCTTCTAGTGCTCCATTTGTCTGCTATGTGGAAGGCAGCAATGATCCTGTGTTTTCAATTGCAGCTGGATTGGTAGAGGTAATGCAATGCTTATGTAGCTAAATTTGTCTTTAGTCTCAGCACAATGACTTGCAGCTTCATTGTACTAACTAGTAGTCTAATACAGTCGTTGAGAGTGATGAGATGAATTATAGTTCTCACTTACTCAACACTGTACTGTAAGTAGTTATCAGGTATTTTGTATTTACTGTACTCTGCAGTATTAAACAGTTAGTTGTTAGATCAGTATTAAAATAGTGTGGTGCTCTTGTACACTTTCTGAAATCTCTAACTCTCTTCCACATACTTTAGCAACATACACATTTATCTTTTACTTATCAATCCCATTCATCACAAGCTATTCAACTCAGTTTTTTTTATTTTTGCAGAATCCTCCACCTCTCTATAACCTACATCACCATCCTCCGACACTTCAAACACCCACTCAAACACCACCAGTAAGTGATATACCTTTGAAGTGTTATTATACTCAATTAATTATTTCATTAGTCCAGGATGTATAATTGTAATTAGTCTCTGTTTTTTCCTTTTCTTGTTATTGTGTGGGCATTCAAAGAATCAGGGCCTGTTTGTAAAATACAATAGCAATAATATTGCCATATTAATGTAATCTGAATAACTAGACTGTATATTATTGAAGTAGAGAGACACATGTCCAGAAACAAATATGTTACCAGCTAAGAATTTGAACCCAGGACCTTCTGGAATTTGCCTGCCCTAAGTAGTAGACATTGTCTATGAAATGCTCTTCCTCAACCTGGCTCCAGTAGCTCAAATACTAGAGGATATGACTAGCAATCAGCTGTGTGTCTCTCTACTTAAGCTAGATTCACTAGTCAAATATCCACAAACTGCTACACATGTACTTCTTTCAAGGTTGACCGGTAAGACCAATTCCTCTGAACTGGACCCATGCATAACAAACTGTTGCAACTGCATCATCACCAGCTATACTACTTGGTATTGGATGTAAATACTCAGGAAATAACTAGGCTGTGTATTATTGAAATTGATTATTATTGACTTTAATCAATTATTATGCCAATTTTGTTTTCTTTGTGCTACTGTAACAATTTATGATAGTACAAAGTTACATGGAGACGGTATAGAGCTTAAGAACATTATTTGCAATCATACATGTAGATCAATTTTAATGGATATTGTATGGACCACTTGGCTGATGAAGAAACCTGCAAAGCAATTCATGATTTTAGCATTTGTTTTGTTCAATCTCATTTATTATTGTAGCATGTGATTGCAAGCCATCTAGTGCAGTGCATGCACTACCATGCTTTAATTAATCAAAGTTGTGACTCAACTTTACTTTCAAATGTTAGTAAAATTAAATTATTTCCAGAACTATGCTAGGGAAGTGCACTCATAGCTCTAATTTAATCACGTGCCATGAAATATGATAGGAAACCTGTTATTCACCTTAGTATAGTATCTACCCCTCTACTGAATTATCAAGCCTCATGTATGAGTATAGAATTAACTCATTGTTTTTGAAAAGCTCATATGGTGCACCACTGGCCCCAAGAGTTTCTCATTTGGTGCCACACAGTTCTCATTGGACCAGATGATGCAGTTAATATTATCACTAACAGCATTAACTGTTTGTTAATTGGCTCAAGGGGTCTTTCCAATGGCACACACACTAACCAGTGTTGAGCCATTTTGGCCCATGCTTCAAATCATATCAAAAACTCTGAATTTACTCTAATATGCATCAAATTTATAATGATTGGAAACCTGTTTTTATAATCTCTAGCTCTCTATTGAATCATCAAGCCTCATGTACATGTATGACTGTCGAATTAACTCAGCATACATAATTACAAATCATTCCCAGAATGTCTAATCCCAAAATGTCTAAATGAAAATCCTAGACCCTGGACCCTAAACCCTAGACCCTAAACCCTAGATCCTAGACCCTAAACCGTAAACCCTAGACCCTAGACCCTAGACCCTAGACCATGTAGACATTTTGGGATTGGACATTCTGGGAAGCACCCGTAATTACATATGCATACAAATAAAATGATCTATGTTACATCAGTTTTGGTATAGATTTTATTGCATCACAAATGTATGTTGGCTTAGTTCAGATTAATTTGTCATAGTGCTAATTGTTGCATAATTTCGAATCATAATAATTTTTGTATGATTGAAATACTGTGAGTTAGAAGAACTGTAATACACAGCAAATAACTATAATTATTCTACTTTTATAATCATATAATTTGGATATTATGATTCAATCTTGTTATAATGATGATGTAAAATCTCTGCTGATAGTACTTCCTTTCTCCATCACTTCTCCTTTTTTAAATACATTTTTAAGCCTGTTAACAATAATTTAGAATAGTGATTTTTGACTATTAAAATCTCACACCTGTTAAATTGTTAATTTACCGAGCCATGATGTAACTTCCTTAGTCATAAAAAAAGCAACTGTAATTTTTGTGTAGAGCACTATACACACAGCAGTAATTATAAATAATTAATGTTGATTGACTGCTGTAAATATGAGATAAGAGCTGTTCTCTGTTTGATCACAATCATGAAACCGTGAATAATTAATTAATGTAAAATAACTATTAATAGATTCCAGTACTCACTGTAGAATTATATAAATTAATTATTAATATCAAGGAATGATCTACAATGAATCATTAGCTATGCATACAATCATATTCATTGTGGAGACTACAGTGACAGAATAAAGATGTTATTGAGAGAAGTTTTTGATCTGAGAGTATTTAAGCTGAAAATGATCCACTTTTTAAAGAATATTTTGCAACCCTCTCTCTATATATAATCACATACATGTATACAATTATAGCACTATTGTGTTCATTGACTGAAATCTTTTGCAGTAGTCCTTAGCTATACTTAGCTAATTAGCAGCATTGTATGAGTATATCATGTTTTTATCCAAATGGTGACCCGTTGACTCTCATTGAATTAGTTGTGGTAGACCAAGACATTCAACTGCCTACTAAATGAATTGGGGGAATTTTTTGAGAATACCATGCTTCAAACCAATATAGTATTAGAGTATTAGTATGATGATCTCAGTATTTATATATGCACATGTTAATGTAGCTACAGGAAATATTAGGTAATTACCATGTAGTCACCTTTCTTGTAGAAATGCAGTTTTTTTATGCTATGGTTCCAGAAACAAAATTTAATATTTCCGTTGTTTGTTCATTATCAGATATGAATATTTAGTACTGAACTAATTATTGTAGTTTGGGATAGGTAAATCCCCGATTCTATAAAATAAGTTGTAGGGTTGTAA
Organism: Petrosia ficiformis; assembly: GCA_947044365.1. Lineage (NCBI taxonomy): Eukaryota > Metazoa > Porifera > Demospongiae > Haplosclerida > Petrosiidae > Petrosia > Petrosia ficiformis. Next base: position 1,743,961 of record OX345653.1, on the reverse strand, counting down.
CAACATGAAATTGCTCTGCTCAACTGTTGACTTATTTTCTGACCTTATCTGCTTTGACCGCATTCATTTTGAATGTGCAATCATTCGTGGAGTAGTGGTAGCTCGATGGTATTTGACTCAAGCCTATGAAACTTACAACCTGTTGAGTTACCTTCGCCATTCAATTTTGTAAAGTATTTCCAGTGGACAGCATTCTATTTGAGGCAGTCGAGAGTGTATGAACTCAATACAAAGCTTCTTTCAGAAAAAGGCTGAGTTATTTTCGGATCAATGCAGTTATAATGTTGCTTCCACCAGCATATAATGATGGACTATGGATGCAGCATTGACCAATTAGTCAGTATGCAAGAACCATAGTTGACAGCCTCAATTCTGTTTACTACTAGTGATATTAACTGGTTTGAACTTGATTGTATGCAGTTGTTATAATGATTGTGTAATCAATAGTAAAGTACAGCTGTCTAAGTAAATTAGTAGTGTGGTACAATTAGCAGTAGTGATTCCACACACACTGGCTAACATTCTGTTGTTTTCCATGCTTTTAGCTGCATTATATGAGGTGTGTTTGGTTTGTTTATGTATAACTTGAAAGAAAGCAGTTATAATTACCTTTTGTTGTTTTCTTCTGTGTTACCTAGTTAAATTCTCTTCTTTATCTATCATGTCTTTTCATCCTAACCATCTCTCTCTCTCTCTCTCTCTCTCTCTCTCTCTCTCTCTCTCTCTCTCTCTCTCTCTCTCTCTCTCTCTCTCTCTCTCTCTCTCTCTCTCTCTCTCTCTATCTCTCTATCTATCTATCTATCTATCTATCTATCTATCTATCTATCTCTCTTTCTCTCTCTCTTCAAAGGGTGGTAGTCCTGTTTTAAGCATAAGGAGCGATTGTAGTTCTCTACAAACACAACCATTCATACCAGAATTCAGAAGTACTTTACCCTCAAAGTAAGTGCATTTGTAATTAACATGATTATAAATGTATTTGAATTTCTGAAACCTGTTAAAAAAATTATCACTCTAATGTCATCCATCATCTTATATAATGCACTTGGCACTTATTCTATCTATGCTTGCAGTTATAAAATTGCAGGCATAAAGTAAGTATTTGTACTTGTATTTGGTTCTACTTAAGTACATTTTGATTGTACTTTGTAAATAAGTCTAGTACTTGTAATAGTACATTATTAAAATATCTTGAGACCAGTACATTTGTAGATCAATAATGCATTGAATAATTATTACATGTACATGTACAACATGTACATGTACATAGTGATAATAGTACTGTAAGTTTGAGCATAACATGGTGCATCCTGAATTACATGTATGCTAGCATAGTACATAAATTTATGATTAATTGTTACATTAACTGCCAGACATTTGCTACATAACTGATTTAACAAGCAGCAGTATATATGTACCAGTTTAGAGAATTATAATTATAGTGATATGAATATGACTATGAATACAAAGGAACCTTGGTCCTTGGATAATAAATGATTGATCAAATCTTTAACCACTTGCTGTTTGATCATTTGGGAATGGGAACGATACCTAACATGTACTTGACTCCATCTACATAGCTACTTGTGCCTGTACTTAAATACAAATTTTGTACTGCTTGTATTTGAGTATCTTAAGTACTTTAAGTGCCAAAACTCCCCTCATGTTTGGTGTGTATCGCACCATGAATGATGTCAGCTATCACATGTCTGAATATTGTAGATTAGTCTAATCAAGGAATTGTAATATGCCTTTGAAGTTTAATGATAATTATTCCAAGCTAAAGTCATGATGCAAGGTTCCTTCAATAAAGTGATGATATAATTCTATTGTGTTGACTAGAATGTAGTGTAAGGTCACCGAACAGATGGATAAATCATTATTTATTTAATTCTATTTATAGAATGCAGTTGTGGAAGTTTAGTGACTCCATATGCATAGTGTATGTTTAATGTATTACTAATATAACATATATTGACGGGTTTAGCGGATGTGGTTATTGAAGTTTGTCATATGATTTAATGTGAAGTTTATGTGATCTCATATGACCTAACTCTTCACTTATCCCCTGATTAATCCCACGCTTCTTTATACTGAACTGTGCATAAAAGAGTTACAGTATAGTGAATATTATATTTTAGAGCCATTGGAACTAAAAAAGGATACTAGTAATTTTCATAGATTATTAGAAATATTTGTAGCTTCTATTTAATAAATACACTAATGCTTATTAATGCGAGTGTGCATCTACTAAATGTAATTTTTAATTAGCAATAATAATAATTATGTATAATTGATTCTGAAATGTTCATTAAAGTCACAACCATGGGACTTCACCTTGTCTAGGATTATACATTATATAACATGAGATCATTTGTCTGCATGGTAAGTGTCTCCACTTTATAATGCTTCCTGACTGTTACATGTGATTGCTTATGTGTATACATGTGTATATATACTACATTTACATGGTATAAGGATTTCCTTATATGTACATGTACATTTTGTGTATATATAGTACATGTACATAGTATAAGGATTTCCTTGTATGTACATGTACATTTTGTGTATATATAATACATGTACATAGTATAAGGATTTACAATAGAACCAAATAGATATTTAGTAGTACCATTATCTCTTAAATCTTCCAAATTCATGTTTTTTGTACCATTCATCATCTTTAAGGATACCTATATAATTGAAAATGGTGGTTAAAGATGTGTTGTAACTTGTAACTTTGTACTATGCTCTGAAAATTTGTCATCAATAATTTTGAATTTATAATTTGAAGCTAGTCCAGTACAGCTAATTGATGTTAATAGATAGACAATTACTGAATGTGCATGTGATGAAAGCAGTCATGGAAATATAATTAAATATTATTGAAACTATTAAGTTTACAAGTTCGATAATTTTATTTTCTGCATACAAGCTTACCTGTTACCTTACACGGTACCTTACACGGTACCTTACACAACATATATTCAGTTTCGAGTGCCTCAATCAAATATTTTTATATTTTATAAATTAAGTCCCACTTTGTGCAAAACAAACTTATAGATACTAATAATAATGATAATAAAGGATATGGTATATACTACAGTTTATTAACTTATAAATAGAAGTGACACTAGTAATATTAACATGATACAGTAAACAATTAAATTACTCATAAGATCAAGTTAGAGGTAGACCTGCACCATCTTCCATATTGGCCCCACTCCCCATTTAATGCGAGAACCTCTGATATACAGACTGGTCATTCAAATAGTTGCAAACAGTAATCTGATCCTCACACAACTCATTATACCCTGCAATATAGCTTACTCCAACTCAGAGATAACTGCTCTGCTAGCATCATAAATTAGTAATTCATAAGTTCTTGTGTATGCATGTATTTCTAAAGATATTTTGCTGCACATTTTTATCTTGAATACACGATATAATATGACTAACTAGAGTATTCACTAATGAGATTTAGAGTGTTCACTATAATGATGTCAGGTGACACTTTCATTATGTAAGTGTTTAAGGAAATACTCAATTAGTTAGGTAATAACTGAATCCATATATCTTATGATCTTGTTAATGAGGTAGTTAACATTCTTGCAAAATAGAGCTTCTTGCTACATAGATAGTTCAGGTTTACCTTCTGGACATCTTGGGATTCCCTGCTACTATTTATTACCAAATACTTCTTAGTATACCCATTATACATGTCATAGTGGAATATCCAGATCTCTTAACACTTAGTATCCTGATATACATGTACTAATGTACTTTGGTTGTACCACTAGGTACAGTGGAATATCCAGATCTCTTAACACTTAGTATCCTGATATACATGTACTAATGTACTTTGGTTGTACAACTAGGTACAGTGGAATATCCAGATCTCTTAATTAATATCTTATATATTTGAGATGTATGACTAGGTACTCAATGTAACTTACACTTCATTTTCCTTTCTTTTCCCTTTCTCTTTGTTTTCCATTCTTTATAGCATGCCATATTCAGGAAACTTTGATTTCCAAGTTATTGTTAAAGATGATGAGGTATACTTACTATAGTACAATGTATAAACAAAGAATTTATTAATAATTATAAATTTTGTTTGAAAATGAAATTCAAATAACTATACATAGTAGAGAACATTAAGCTTGTTAGGATTCATATCATTGTTATGAATTTTGTTTCCATAGAAACCTGTTCCAAAGACTGCAACATTCACAGTATGTTACAATCAAACAGTTATGCAGATTTGCATACATACTGTAACTATTTATATGCCATTAATATCTTTTTCTCTTGCATTAGTATTCAAGTATTACTGATAGAGTTTATATCAGAAGAGATACCACAGTGGGAATCACTTTCTCCTTCTGTCGTATGTTCAATAATACAATTTTATTATAAATTATAATTGTGGTGTATAATCTTTGAAAAAAAACTTATTTGTAATAACATGAACAGTCTCTAATACTTGCTGTTTGGTCATTTGATAGTAGGAGGTACTCCTTGCCACTGTGACATGATACATCAAATGAATGTTTCAAATTAACTTCTTTATCATGTCACAGTAGCAAAGGTACGTTCTCATAGTGTTAATTCAGAAGGCATTTTTTAAACCAGCTGTAAGGGTATATGGGCCTAAAATGTACATATATATTACTGCTACTTAGATACAATAAAAAGACATTTAACAAAGGAATTCTTATTCTGTAAATTCTATCTATAATCCTGGGAACATAAAGTGCAATTGCTTGTGGAAGCATTTTTTATAGTGATTAAATTATTATGGAGTGCATGCATGTTTCAGAAACTGCTTCTGCTTGTGCTTTAGATCGGTAATCAGTTTCAGTCATTATCAGCCATTATTTTTAGTAGTGGTATCACTTATGTCTGGCAGATGTAACCAGTAATGTAAAAAGTGTACCAATATTGTCATTTCTTGTGATTATACATTGCTTTTATGATAATCATACATGTAATTGAGAAAATCCTCATTTTCATTGAGAATCATCAGAACCCAGAAGCCGAGAAGGTATAGATATAATATTGGATCGATATCAGTCATTGGTACATATCTAAAGTAATTATCATTTTATTGGAATATTGGTAAAATCTTTTATCAGCGCATCACTACTTCAAACGTTGTACTGGTGCTTATGAGGACTTCCATTGTTCAGCTCTTATTTTTTCAATCTTTGTTTTATTCGTACATACATGTTTTTTGCTTCCTTTATGTGTGTATTTTTAAGAATATAAGTATCTTTTATATTCATAGGTATTCCTAATTCTAATGCAATCATTAGAACTATGGCTATTCATAAGACCCCTGAATTAGTAGGAGATGTCCTACAATGCTGTGCCAAACATATCGAGGAACAAAAGAAGAGAGGTATGATTGAATGATTGTATATATTTTGATATAACATTGAATATATATAAAGCATGGTTCTCTCCAGTCTTCAGAGGGCATTTTAGTCTTCTGTCTCTTGAAGTTCTATACTATCGTCCTTTTATATTGTTTGGCCCTCTATTTAATATTAAATCTTGAGAAATAACAAAGTCCTTAAATGACAGAGTTCGGTGGCCTTTCTTTATTTTCCTTGGACATTTTAGGAGACATTCGCCAATGTCAGCAAAGAAGATCACATGTAGACATTTGCCAGACCCATAATCAATATTTAATGAGGTGTTTTTTGTCCCTATTTTTTTACCTCGTTAGAACCTTGATATAAAGCATGGTTAGGAGATTGATATACATGTACCATATATAACACCTCCAGAGTTAATGTGGATGTAACCAAAGGCCCATAGGGCTAAGGGATATAACAGCATAAATCTCTGAACACCAGCAGGTGTTTACATTCAACAAAATTTATATTGCTGATCATGTGACCTGTGGCCAATCAGAATGCTGATAATGCATCACATGATTGAACATTAAATCACTTATTGCACACTTTTGCGTGCAATAAGTTAGTTATTGCACACTTTGCTCACCTCTACTAGCGAAGCAGCTCCAACAACAGTGGTAGTTTACTAGATCATCAATAAATCACTTATAACACACTTGACAGTGCATTGTGTGTTTCAATGTAGCACTTGGGCTGGTCAATAAAGGTCTCGTTTACATAACGCACTCTCCTTCGGCTTGTGCATTATGTAAACTCAACCTTTATTGACCCGCCCTCGTGCTACATTAAAACACGTAATCACTGTAAAGTGTGTTCTAACTATTACTTATACATCGTGTGTATAGTATGCTATTATGGCAACCATTTGATGTGGTGAAGTATATTTTGCATAATTATAAACCTCATCAAAAACATGGCTAATTGATATATATACTGGATATACAATATATTAAATATTGTAGTTATCAATGGTACTGCAAAACTAGAAATGTTTGATAAGATTTGGTCCTTACGATAGTGAAGACATGAACTAGCTATTTCACCAATGTATTCAAGATTATTGGGGTTACTTCACTTTAAAACTTGAATTAATCATTCATAATCTTTATTATACTTCAGGTCATCCTTACCCTCGTCACTTTGTCTGTGGGGCTAGTAAAAGCGAGGCAGTCTATTGTGAAGATCCTATCAGTGGTCGTTTATCGATCACACATTGCATTACATCTCTGCAGCAAAGTAAGAGATGATGATATTTCTACTACAAGTATACTAAGCCTATAATTAACACTATACTAATGCTTACATTGCACTTAAGTCACACATGTATTGTATGTTATTCGGTTTTTTTTATAACAGAACATTTTACCCTGTAAACCTTCTTCAGTTTTTATCAGCTTCTATCAGCTGAAATATTCTGTTATTATGTTTAATAAATCATTATAATTAATACTAAAATATTATAATTTGCCTACTCTTACGAATTTTTAGGGAAATAGGAACATTCTTGGCAGATATTAATTTTCAAATCAGTTTATTAGAAATATGAACTAAACATTTTGATAGCTATAAGACTGTCTTTTTCAGCAGTATAATAGTGAACCTGCATGTAACATTAACTACTTATATAGCAAAATGTCAACCACTACACACACACACACACACACACACACACTTACAGTATTATACATTTGGTTTTTATTGTAATAAACGGATTGGAGAATTAAAGAAACAATCTCTACTCTGAATACACCCAATCATTCAGGATTGTATTTTTATGTTTACATGTACTGTTAATTCATAATTATGTGTTCAATGTAAGTGATATTCATCACCAGAAGAAATTGTCCTCTTCCTGCTCTTCTCTTTCTTTGCCTTTCCTATCTGCTTTCAGAATCAGAGACTACATTACAAGCCTTCTTCACTTTCCCATGTTTTACATCAGAACTTCACAAAGGACATGGACAATTGGCACAACTTATTTTCACATTAGAAATGTACGTTGTTTTGTAACTAATTATTTACTGCCTTATTGGAATTAAGTTACAATGTACTACCAAAGTACTTGTCTAATATCTATGATAAATACATACACTGTATACATACTTACATACATACATAATTATTACATACGTGTACATACATACATACTTACATGCATACATACATACATACATACATACATACGTACATACATACATACTTACATACATACATACATACATACATACATACATACATACATACATACATACATACATACATACATACATACATACACGTACATACATACGTACATACATACATACATACATACATACATACATACATGTACTATAGAGATAGCTACTGAGTTGCATCATGAATTTCTGATATGTACATTAACATAATTTATATAAACGCATTACATATTAGTTTACTTTTTTTACAGAAATGGTCATGTTGTAGGACGAGCTGTTATTGATGCCAGAATTTGTGCATCTCCTGGCAGAGACAGGGAGAATGACGAAGCCAAACTCTCACCAGTACTTCCCTTACATCCACAATTCGGTTCCTCTTTTCCCTCTGGTCCAGTTGAGAGTATTTCATCCGAAGCTCGACGATCTCGTAAACGTACATCATCAAATACAAGTGTTACTCAGAATATTGAGTGTTCAGTCCCTTCGAAAATGAGTTGTATGGAACGTTCCACACAAAAAGAGACATATACTATTGAAGTATGATCTGCTAATCATAATTACTAATCATAATGTAATGGATTATATCATAAATGAAGTTAGCATGATGACTTCCTTAATACAAAATTGAGAAATGAAGAAGATGAATAGAGAGAGTTTCCCATGTACATGTATATTATAAAGAAGTTGATGTTACTACTTCAGCCAAAATTGACTTGTAGATAGGAAGGTTTAAAATTGTAAAATTTAAACTTTATGAAAAGGGCAACGTTCTTTCCTTTTCTCAGTTGTTCTGTTAACAAACAAAGCAAATCTTCATATATGTGAAATGTTACTATAAATTACTATACCTCTTTTCAGAAGATTTTAACAAACAACAAACCTGTTTTATTATTACATACAGTATACATACTTAGGATATCACTTGTGTCTTTAGTTTAGATTGAACTATCACTCTCTACTATTTCTATTCACTAGACATTTCCACAGCTGTTCCCCTTCATTGATGTTTGTGTAAAAATGATGGAAAGAGTTCACGAAGTACGTGTAAAAGAAAACACTGGCCCAGGACTGGAAGAAATTGAGGTTTATATAATAAGTGGATTGCATGAGATGGGATGGAATTGGATGGGATGGATGGGATGGGATGGAATGGGATGGAATAGGATGGGATTGGATGGAATGAGATGGAATGAGATGGAATGGGATGGGATGGGATGGGATGGGATGGAATGGGATGGGATGGGATGGGATGGAATAGGATGGGATGGGATGGAATGAGATGGAATGAGATGGAATGGGATGGGATGGAATGGAGATGGGCATACATGGAGAGAGATGGAGAATAATGATAGTATATTTGATACCTCCCTCTCTATCTTCACATTTTATGTATCTTAAAGTTCATAGTTTAGTACTCTCTTATTATATATATATACTATAATATATAAGTATGCAACTCTTTTTACAGCGAGATGAAGATGTGGCACCTACATTAGATCAGGAACATGTGTCTTTTGACAGTGTTGAAAGGTATTCTATAATTATGTATAAATTAAATATCATTACCTCCAAAACTAAATTAGTATTATAAGTATATTTGTATTCCTTGGATTTGAGAACAGAAAAGTGGCTTTGAATATGGCCAAAGATCAACATATAGATTGTACAATAAAGTGGATGTTGCATTGAAACATTGTTTGATATAAAGTTCAAGTTTTCAAAACGTTTCTCATATTTGTCTCAGCTTTGATAGACAACACTAACCTCACACCAAGAGCCCCTGGTGTCTATTAAACATAAATAAAATTTAATTCATGATGTTTTTAAGCAAACCATTGCAGAAAGCTATTTAGTTAACTATTATTAATAGAAAAAAGAAAAAAATCCCATCCATTAGCTGGGATCCTTGGTTCAAATCATGACTATAGCTAGCTGAGCTGTAGCCATTGTTTTAATATAGACCATAAATATAACACGGAGATTCCATGGAATCCAAAAAATTAAACATTTTTAATTTAGTATAATTAACACCAAACTCACTTGCCTCTTGCCTGGGCATGAGGCTAAGACTATATATCAACAATGTGAGCCATCACAGTAGCACTGTGTTGTATATTATCATGAATTAGTTAAATTACAGATTAGAAGCAGAGGTATCTGAGCTCAAATATATGCTTGCTGTGGTAAATGTAATTAATTACCCTCCTTGTGAACCAAAGGTGGAAGGGTATGGTAATCATATTGTGTGTCTGTCAATTGCAAATTTAAACATTGGTGGCTCATTATTAGCAATATTCTAGTTTCCAGCAATCAATGAGTGAATTACACAATTTGGTCAATTTACAATTATGATCTCATGTTTGCAGTTCCATGTTTTCAGCTATTGTAATAATTTCGTTTTCAGTTGGTTACAACACTTGGACCTCAGTCAATATGCATCTGTACTTGAAGTTCATGGAATATTATTACTATCACAAGTAATGGCACTGGATGAATCAGTGAGTCCATTTATTTTAAGTTTGAGATATTACACTGAATAAGCAAAGCATATCTGGATATTATCAGGAGTCCATAATTTAAAAAAAAACTTAAAGGGAAGGAGTGTGAATCGCCCACGTTGTAACGAGATTTTGTATCAGCGATGTCTCGCTAGCGGATATACTATTTTTAGAAAGATGATTGGCCACGTGGGCCAGAAATGACCACACCTCCACGAAAACATGGCTTTTGTTTCAACTCCACGAAGGGCTATTCGTTCTAATTCTATCACAGTAGCAAACACAACCACTCCAATTAGAGATCGTTTACGAGAGGCGACAAGAAGTACTCCTATTTTAGGCGTTTTATCAATCTTGTATCTTGGAGGTGCGGTCATTCTGCTGGCCATGCGCCAAGCACTTTCTAAAAATAGTATATCCGCTAGCGAGACATCGCTGATACAAAATCTCGTTACAACGTGGGCGATTCACACTCCTTCCCTTTAAGTAATTATGGACCCCTGATATTATTTGTATATGAGTATGTTCATTAATCTAGCATTCTGTGGAAATTCATTAATAAAAAGTTAATAATATTGATGAGTAATCTAAATTATTGATATAAGGGTTTTGTGCAGCAGTTTGGTTAAAGATTGGGAATGATGGATATTGTTTTCAAAGGTCTCAGAGGCCACTAGAAGTAATGGCACAACATATATCTATCTCCCCACCTCCCTATCTAGCTTGTTTAAAATTCTGCATGTGTGGTATTTCCTTATGCTCACAACATACATAAGTATGTATAATTATTATTATATTATTAAAAACATCTATTATCTATCTGGGAGTTTGTAATGAGCAATTTCATGTTTTGCTAATCTTGCCTTGCCTTGCATTGAAAATAAACGCTAAATTCTATGAATAAGGCTGAAAGAGGAAAGTGAAAAAATGCTGGTCACTAGAAATCGAACCCAGGGCCACTGACTTCAGCCACCAGTGCTCTTGCCACTGAGCTATGATAACCAGACAACTATTAACACTTCATAATCCTCTATATACTGCACTAGTGGCACTGAATGCTTCAGTCATGCACCAAGCAATTTCATACCTGAAAAGATTTAATATATATTTTTTATTATACAGGAACTAACCAAATTTGGGATTACAAATATTAGACACAAAGAGAGACTTTTAGAAGGTCAAAATTTAATAAAAATAGCTGAAGATACTCAACTTGGTGATGACATCACTCCATCACAATCATTTTCTCAACAGTCCCACTCTGCTACTCCATTTATTCCATCAATGTTATCACAAAGTTCAGTGAGTTCGGGAGGACCTGTTGAAGTATTGAGAATTCAAATCAAAAAGACTTTCAGTAGCAGTAGCAATAGTAGTAATGAATAATAGACAGTTTATATTCAGTAATTGTGTTTGTTTCAATTAATCACATTATAATTATGTAATAATTATTGTATATGGTTTACATGTACTTTCATCATCGTTAGTTAGTGTTCATATTGAAGATGTGTTCTAGTTCTAGTAACTTCAATTTAATATTTAATATTAAAACAAAAATAAACAAGTGTATTATAATAAATATTATTCCAGTATAATCCACTACTTAAATTTTTGGGTCAATGGTCTCTTTGAAAAGTGTTTGGTACATGTTTCTCAGGTGTAAGTCTTTGTTAATACTATGAGGATGTACTCTACATGATATATCCTTATTAGCAGTTCGTCTGTATTTCTCGTATGATTCTTCAGAAGGTAATCTATGGTAAGACATGAAACAGTATCCATACTTGAAAGATAACAGGTACACTATTTGATATTAAAATAACAAGGTTTCCTTTTATACTTAGAAACCTCCAATTGATCAATCAGATGGTACCAATTAACAAGGTTTATTTAGCCAGTGGGATTACATCAAATTAATCTAGGGTAAGCTGGGTTGGTTGCGGTGTTTTATTTATAGAACTATCGTTACTATTATGATAATTTTATCATTAAAGAAATTGTTTCAACTGGAAAGTCTTCATCGGTTATTTCTGACAAAGAAATTCAAGTTGAAACATCTAAACCTCTATGAAATTACTACAAACATGATTTGAGAATATCTATGACATTAATGTTAATAGGTCAACTCAACAATATCTTTGAAAGCAGTTGTCTTTCTGTTGCATTAGTCTCGTGTTCCTGTCCCAGGAATGTGAGACTAATGGATCACAGTGCAGGTGAAAATTTGTTGAGGAGAGTGGCAAAAGTGGCCCCACCCCTAAATGAAACCCTACCATAGTAGTACTAAAGTTTGCTTTGAACCGAAGTCATGTCTTACAACATGTCTGCATCACAGAAACTGACTAGCCATTAGGGACAGAATATTAGCCACTTGCAAATCTCCGTATTTTAGCAGATATTCACCAAACCGAACAAAGTTGATGTCTTCTCCTCTTTTATTTCCAAGAGCTTCCACTGTCATTGCGGGCTCACTTCTTGGGTTTTTAATGATATTCATGAGGCTAACATCCTGTCCTAACGGCTAGTCAGAAACTGTGCTGTCAACATACAGAGGTACAATATTCATTAGCAGAGATCAGCAAGTGCAAAGTAGTCTTCCCTGGTGAATTTCATTGAACTATGTACAGAAGTTCAAGAGGACAGACAATTAATAGACTCAAAGTGCAAAGGGCAATGAATCAGACTATCTACATGTATATAGGTATGACATTCAATCTGGAATACTAAATGAACAGTGATTTGAGTATACACATATCATACTTGTAGGATATTTGACTAGTACTGGCAAAATCTCCAAATAATTCCAATTCCTTTTGTTTTCTCCACTTTTGCTCAAGTTCCTCTTTCAATCCAAACTTTGTACCCTCACCTAAAAATGTTGAATAGTCAGAGAATGAAGACTATATCCAATGAAGTGACATTATATGACCAAACCAGAAATAGTTTACCAGGAGCTTATGAGCGGTGTGTGAAGCTGCTACTAACCTTGAACTGGATGATCTGATGCTTCAGGTAACCAAGCCATTCTTTTTCCATCCCAGTTACGACTTCCCATTGGATAGCGACGATTAAATGTTTGATCATAAAGAGATATTGTGTTGTGCATGTAGCGATCACCATGATGAGTGAATATCTGGTCCTTACCTAGACCCTGCAAGTATAGAAAAGATAATAATATACCTTCATTAATAAAACATAAGCCAAATCCTATATTTTTAAACAAACACTGTACACATTACACAACTAAACTAGATGTTCCTAAAACACATACCCCGAGCTTAGTCACTGACAGAACAGGAGAATATCTTCAATTTCATGAATGGACTCAAAAATAACATGTTACCATGAATAATTATTATGAAAGGCATGACTGGTCGAAAAAAGGTGGATTATTATAAACAGATAACTCCAGGGTATGCAAATGTTCTTCTATAACTAATTTCAAGCTTTTCAATATGTTTAGAAGATATATAACTATTAGAAAGTTCTATTCCCAAATTGTTTGATCACAAACAGACAGACAGATAGACAGACGGACAGACAGACAGACAGACAGACAGAACCAATCACATAACTCCTTGTGCAGCATACTGCACAGGGTAAATATTATATCACTAACATCATTTCTTAGTAATCCTTTACGTCTGGTTGTAACATCAGGTGAATATGTCTTCGAACAATAAGTTTGAAAAGCCTCACGATTTGTACTGTTACCAAACTCTGTCCCTTTCTTAAACTGTAGAATGTAATTATATTTATATATATAATTATATAGAGAGAGAGAGTTTGCTATCACAAGATTCACGAAACATGCAAACTATACACTGGTGTCAATACTCACTAGATGTTTCATACATTCATGCATATAACTGAATACCTTGTATCTGTCCTCTGCCCAATTTCCTATGAGTACACCTGGAGAGTATCGTTGTTCTATTCTCCATCCTGGTTGTTGCCACTTTAAACCTCCTAAGGTGAAATGACTTGAGGAATTAGAAAGAGCACTCATCTCAGCTATAATGTTATTTTTGTTTGTTGTCATGACTACACATCGACACACCTATGTCTTCACCACGTACGCACGTGCGCCTATGTAATCATGGTAACGAGAACAAATAAACATTTAGCTATGAATGTTAACTAGTCTCTGTTTCTCTGGCTTTTCCAAGATGTCACAGCGAAGACAAAGCAATTCCTCAGTTGAAAACTGGGAAATTGTGAAGCATCAAGGTAGAAGATTTAGAAAAAGCAGCACATCATCTGCTCTTTATGGAGTGACAGAAAGTAAGTTGTTTTTAGGCAAGCCTATCAATAATATTAATAATATATATATATATATATATATATATATATATATATATATATATAATAATATTATATATATATATATATATAATTATATATATATAATACAGTATAGTGTTAGTATTTACATCTAATTCCACTTCAAAGATAAATATAATTATTGTATATATATATTTATAGACATATCCAGCATATGTCATGTATTAGTAACACTTGTGACATGATACCATAGGACTTCAAAGGGACTACCTAGTGGTTTAGACATGATAATATTGTGTCACAGCAACATTATCAAAATTATGGCAACAATTGTCATGCCACAAACACATTATTGACTAATCACGAGTGCTGTATGCCAAATATTGTGCTGTTCCGTCACCAGCGTTCTTGAGACCCTACCCCTATGATAGAAGTGTACTAACTAAGTGTAGTACCATATATACTCTAATTATTTCATGAAGGCTTACATGAAGCATGATACGAATCTCTGGCGTAACCACACCTTTTTATATTCCTGATGTCTTATTCAACATTAAGGAATTATGTAATTACTGTTGACAATTACTGTATGCACCAACAAATATGATGTACATTTTGTATACAGTTTCCAGAATCCAAGCAAAGTGTATGACTATGTCAAACATAATTACAACGGTTTTTTTCTTAGATATATCAAGACCACAACCTTCACCTCCATCACATCACTCTCCAAACACATCTTTCTTATCTCGTTCCATTCTCCTTCCTCCTCCCAAACAACCAACACTCACTGAAAAAGGAAGACCATATTCTGCTACACGTCGAGTTAGACCTCGAAGTATAGCATCACTGAATCCAGCAGATGAATATAGACTTCAATTTGCTTTGAAGGTATGCTGATATTGTAATGATGAATTATCTATTTCTTAGCCATCCTTAACAAAACATTAATTTTGACTATTCATTAATGAAATATTTTTGACTAAATGATCTCTTAAAGTACATTCATGTCGAGTTGGCACCAAACTAAATGATGATATCATTTAGTTTTGTGCCAACTTGACATACTTTACTACATTTAAAGTATGTAGATAGTCAATAGTTTGTATCATTTAGTGTTTGTATGAATTCGAAAGGTTTGTGTGCATTCACTTCATAGTCACAATATGAGCTGGGACCTTAGTACCTTTTCATTTTTTTTTTTTACTATTGATAATATTTTATAATTATTAGGATAGTTAGTTAATGTCAACTTTTCTATCTGATATTTAGTATTCTCAACCATTACCTCCTATTGAAGACAACCATCAACTTTTCTCAAGTGATACCAGTCCAACTTTATATCTTAAGGAACCAAATAAACACACACCACAATTATATGAAGTGGACTCGGCAGTTGATCTGGAGTATAGCTCACAGTGTGGTACTCCTATTGATGTTGTATCCAGTGTACCTACCAATGCACACCTAATTTCTCAGTACACTGGTGACACTGGATCTGTAAGCAATGATCATCAAGTACAAACCACTGTATGTGTAAGTGAGGATAAAGTATTTGAGACCTCAAACTCAACAGTCACTTCTGATATCAGTGATGCAATGAAGGGAATGAAACTAAATGAAGACTATCAGCATTCAAATCATGAACGCCATGCTCAGTTAACCACAAATAGACCTAGAAGTGCTTCAGAAAATTCAAATAGACTATCAAATGTTTCCAAAACTGTTATATTGGGGTTGAAACTGCCTAATGGAGATCGTTTACAAGTTGAATTGCCACTAACAACCACATTATGGGATGTTGTTAGGTGTGCTGAATATCACAGTGGAATGGAACTTAGAGAATGTGAATTATTTACTAATGAGATACCAAGAAGAATATTTGATGATAAAACATTAACTTTATTTGATGTTGGTATCACTGTTCGAACTATACTGCACTTTTCATCTCTATGATAATCATGAATTTATGCTTTGTAAACTTTTATCCTAAATTAGATGTACCATTATTATATGCATTAATTAGTCTTGTTTTCTTGATGTCATATCTTCAGTGCTGATATCACTATTTTTTTTTAATTACTCACTAGTAGACTGTCAACAATACTAATGATTTGAATTGTAAATACGATTATGTACTAAAAAAACCATAATAATAATAATAATTATTAAAAACTTAATTATAATACAGCATAAAAAACTTAATGTGAATGTTATATAATTTATATAATGCAAATTAGTTTTTTAAGATTGAAGTAAAAATCATGAGTTATTTAGTGTTCATTACAGATAGATTGGCTTTCTCCAATGTAATCAATCATTTTTGTTTAACTGAAGGAACAACATGCATTATTCTTTTGTGTGATCGCAGTAAAATTCGAGGTGAAGATACTGATTTTTTAGATAAGAATGTTATCTGACGATTTGAAACGGGCATTGGCAAAGATCGTCGAACACTCTGTTTTTGTGCTTTTGAATCTTCAACGGTTGTTTCATAAGACAAGGGTTGCAATTCATTTGGTTTCGGCAACATGTAATTAATACCACTCTCCATAGATATAGCTTTCCCATGAAACCGACTGAATAAAGCTCTCTTACTCTTAGCTGTCCCATCTTTCTTGTTTGACTTTGATTTTTCCTCTTCCTCAACATGATCGGCTATGCCATCTTTACGTTTAAAATACTTACGTTCATTTGAATGACGTTTCTTGACTAACTTGACACTTTGTTTATCATCTTTTGTCTCCTCTTTTTCCCTCCCAATTTCTTTTTGCCAAACATTTTCTTGCTTCTTTTCTTCTTCTTCAAAAAGCACCATTCGAGATAGTGGCAAAGTAGGAGAATGTTGATCTCTAGTTCTTATGATACTAGATTTTAGAACAGGTGAAGCAGGTACATGTAGATGCTCTTCACTTCTACGAATGTGTGTTGTGAGTGGACTAGGTGGTTGGAGATGTGATTTCCTCTGGTTAAAAGACAGTTCAAGAGAGCTCTTACTACGTCGCAAGTTACTGTTCCGTAGGAATGATGACGAACTTGTACTTTCATCTAAATTTTCATCACTTTCAGTAATTCTATTGAGTTGGAAAGGATTGCGTCGATGTTTATGCCGGGAGTCACCACCAAAGTTACCAAACCGAAAATCAGGCGCCAAGCTCATGCTGCGCTGTCTTTTTGATTCTGAATTATTTAAACATTCACCATTACCCAATACAGAAGTTATATCAGGATCAACTTTAGTTAGCGCTACCACAATGTCTGACATAAGTGACCCTTCTTGGTCAACTAAACTACAACTATGTATTCCAACTGGTGAATGAGGGGATCCTGTTGATGAGCTACATGTCTCACTTTGACTCTGGTTTGATGATGTATCATAATGCTCTTCTGATATTGTGGTTTGAACATTTTCTGTGTCTAACATATAGGTATTTATAATGTTCATATTTGGATTGGAAAGAGCACGATGATGTCTGATGTTTACTGTAGTTGGAGTCATATCTTCATTGCTGTGGTTTGGAGAATGAACCATAGGGAGTGTACATTCTTCTTCGTCTGTATCAGTGTCGAAATCAATTGGAAAGCATAGTCGAGGATCATCATCCAAGGGTTCTGTCTGAGTTGCTACATCTTTGAGTGTGATTTGAAAACTAAGTTTTTTGGGTTTGGAATTATTTGAGTGGATATGCTCACTCTGTTGCCCTAGTAGTGTATTGAGACTCAGTGTTCTTTGCCATTTTGGAGTAATATATGGACTACAAGATGCAGATAATGATAATGGTACGTGAGAATCAGAGGGGAGGTTTGAAAAAGATCTACGATGTCTTGAGCCCTTATTTTGAGGTTCTGAAGTAGTTCTTCCAGGCAGTGTATTCGTACATACTGCATTTCGTCTCCCTTGTTTTGGTAAGGGGTCTTGGATATCATATGGAAATGCAGAGGATGATGTACTACTCAGCACTGACTCGTTTGATGCAACACGACGAAATCCTACCGATGAAGACAGAATAGGAGATCCACATGATTGCACACTCAATCGGTGATCATTATCTTGAGAAATACCATTGAGCGTCCTTTCTTCACGTAATGAAGACAAAATACGCCATGATTGAGCTTTACATTTGACTGCAGAACTATAAAACTCCTAAAAAAATATTATTAGTAACAGTTATCATACATCAAGTAAAGTTCAAATTCAGTCACAGTTATAGTGATGCATTTGGTTAATTACTCACTTGTGCTGCTCCTATGTGATCAACCCATTCCTGTGCAATCTCAACTGAGTGAGCTTTAAGTGTGAAGAATGTGGACACCACACTGAATTCATTCAACACAATACAGGATATACTACCTGCAATATGAAACAACAAAAAAAGATAAAGACGTGTGGACTATTACTAAAATTCAACTATTCACTGTGCTATGAGTTCTCACCTGCTTCTCTTAGGTGTACTTGTACATTACTAATTTTGTAAGGCTATAGTGACAAAGGAAGATAGATTGGACAATGAGAAAAGAACAAGGAAATGCAATCACTTTCTAATTATGATAATCAATTTTCTTACCGGTTTAATAACTATGTATTTCTCTGTTCCTCTGGGTTTAGTAATTAGTAACATGTCAGAGAAAAGAAACACATGAGCAACTATCTGAAAATAACGAAGAGAAAAATATTATTTAAGTAACTGGTAAGTGTAATGATAATGTCATTGCATTGTGATGTGTGTGTACAGCTATGTGTATGCACATATATATATGTAATATATATATCCCGATACGGCGAAACATCAAAGTAAACCACAGGGATATATATAAGATATAGCACCCTGTGGTCAGATATAGCACTGCGGTCAGCAGATATAGCACTGTGGTCAGATATAGCACCTCCCATCGAAACAGACTACAAGAAAACAACGCTTACCTTCTCCAAAGTGCCGACAAAAAGGTAGAAGAAGAATCAGACATCAACAAAGGTTTTGTCTTTCGTGATATATATTGGTTATATCACAGCCACTCGTGCTATATCAGATTTATAAAAACCTCGCCCTTGGGCTCGGTTTTTATAAATCTGATATAGCACTCGTGCTGTGATATAACCTATACATATAGTATGATGGTGACATCATCTCTTTGATGTGGTGAGTTCTATATATTGTGTATAGACCTTCCATGTGCCCACTATGCAGAAGATGTCACCATCATACAATATGTTGTATATAGTATGCTAACAGGTCCTATATACTGCTATACTGCATATAGGACTCGTTTTGTGTCCTCTGATGTGATATAGCCCTCGAAGGCTCAGGCTATATCACATCCTCGAACGCAAAACTCAGGTCCTATATTTTGTATATAGGACCTGTTAGCATACTATATATATTACATATATACATATATATATATATATATATATATATATATATATATATATATATACAATAATTTAAGATTATATAAAAGAGTTTGTATTATTGGTTTTATAATCATGTGAGTCATGTGACTGTGCTACTTATTCATTTACCCTTGTATGTTGATCACGGTATCGTAATTTTCCTTCTAAGACAAGTATCCTAGGTTTAGTGATATCAACGTCAGGCATGGGAGCTAACAAATCCAGGTGTGTGTGTGGTTGAATCAGCTATAAAACAAAAGTAATACAAAGATCAAAACAGTAAGTTACATAAAAGATCAAAGATGCTCTCCAAGTCTATAAATTAAATATTAATTTCTATAGTAGGCTGGTGAAAGTACAACTATAACAGACTATAGATCTTCATGATACATTGTAGTTATTACTATACTATCTCTTCATTGGTATTAAGCGTCATTTTTAAAAAATCTCAGTAGTCAATACTTGACTGCTCCCACATTGTTATATATATTTCACCTCAGGTATTGCATTTGAATATAAGTGTTCTAACAATACATGATTTTCACCTTTAACATTAGTTAATTGCATGACTATCAACATACAATATTTCTTGGTTAATGAAATTCAGATTACAATATTTACTACACAAGCTCAATAACTGAACAACTTTTGTTTTGCAGCATTTGTAAGTAAAAAACAAAACTTGCCTCTTTCATATCACTTGGTATTTCAATTGGACAATATCCCACTATTTTCTTCATAACTTCTTCAACAAGCTTGGTTTCGTCCTGTGCTATCAACACACCATTCACTGAGTCCACAAAGATTGAAATGTCTTCCATCTATGTTCATACAATATATGTATATGAATAATAACTGATAACTGACTATTAATTATGTTAAATGTTCTTAATTTATATTATTACAAATCATTACATCACTTTTTATCTTTTGTGGAAGATTTATTATTTAGTTCACTGAATTCACTCCCAGTGTGCACTAAAATCTGTTCACATTCACATTCACGATGTCCTCAAAATTAAGATGTGATGATTTTATATGTAATATATAGTATAGTTTAATATCATAAGGTTAATACGTGATTATACTGTAACTCAATAACGAAGCAATGGATTGAAATGTGACATACACAAAGAAGAACGGGAAGGATAATTATATGAAAATGTACAGGTAAAATGATTGTTGGTCATTCCAAACTAAAGTTATGAACATTTTTCTGAGGACAAGGTGAATGTGAGTCTAGCTAGCCTAACTAGATTGCTAAAGTTAGATTACAACAATTATAGTCAAAGATCACATCACAACATTACCGAAGCACTGTATTGTATATAAACATGCTTACCATTTGTTCTAGATCTCCCACTTGAGACTGCTCAGTTGTTTTCTTTAAAATAGCTCCAAAGAGTAACTTATACTTGGTCAATCTTTGCATTGGTTTGGCAAGAAAGTCCTTCAGCCTTAATCTGTTACATTCAGGTTGAGACTCACACCACTATAAATATATGAACCATATGAATGTACTTTACATTAAAAAAATTTGTAAAAGCTTAATATTGAGCAGTGTACCCTAATAACATTACTAATCTGAGATGTGATTTCATAAGTCAAGACTGCTAAATGAACAATATCTTATATGTAGATAAAACTTGTTAATTTAATGAAGAGTCTACTGACTTACAGTATCTCATATCAGAGCTGTTAATACATTAATTATTACAAAACCTCTTCTGTATACATGTGATTGGATACACACCTCAATATAAGTCCTAAACTCTGAATCATGCATAGCCTCATCCAGAGAACGTAGATTAGTGGACTCAAATGCACAATGTTGTTCATAGACATTAAAATCACTAGAAAACTGTGTATAGAAGAGAGAGTTATAGTAATTATAATTTATTGATAAATGCTCTAAACAACATGATTGTAGAGTGTATGTACATATATATTTAGAAATTAAAGAGAGACATAATTTCTAAATATAATTATGATAATTTTAGTGTTTAAATACTAAATAGTATATACTGCTTCGATTATTACACATGAAGACAATGGCTTGCAAAAAATTTTCATGGCTATCATTATGAGCATTCGTTATGGCTGTACCAACAATTGTAGTTTTGGTACTCTGCCCATCAGGTACTAAATGTACAATAATCATTTACACACAACATAGGGCAATAGAGAATGAAGTATTTGATCAGGAAATTATAATAGTATAATATCAAAACACTACATATTGATTGAGTGCCTTTAGTAAGAGGAGTGATGAGGATGAGGAGGACTATACATTCTCAACTGATAATGAAAATTTTGCTTGTCACATGTCAAGTCAAAATGATATTGTGACATCATAACACATCATTACTGACTGAACATGATACACAAATGATACACCCAAACAACCAAATTCTCTAAATTCCAATATATCAATGCAACTATCAAGTTGCTTGTATTTCCTCATTTACAAAGATCTTATTCCATTCTATGTGATCAATGTGGGTAATTAGCCACATACTGAACTCAACACCTCATGCAATAAAACATGATTATAATATTAAAGACTACAACTACATGTGAATCAATATTGTTATTGAGAGTAAAATAATTATGAACAATGTTTTAGAAAATGTAATGTAGTATTAAACTATCAGTCAAAAATAATTATACTTGCATTTGGCACAGAAAAAGTGGCTCGCCAAAAATCAATGATACTGTTGGTCAACAATATCACTTGTAGTACTAACAGCATAGTTGCTATCAATATTATTCATTGAATTGTCTGTCTATATTCACTCCCCAGCATGCTATTGCTCACCTCAGTTGGGAATCTGAGTATAATCTCATGAAGATCCAAAACACAATGTTCTATATGTACCTGTATGTGTAAATGTATAGTGAAGTAGTCAGTATAGCTCAGCATGCTATTGTGGTCAATAAATCCATATTTGTCTGTATATGATATCTAATAGTCTAAGATTATTCATTTTCTTACTAGTATACATTTCATCAGCCTTCTGTCCTCCCATTCATCTTGTTACCCTCTTAATTACTTATTTTCAGTATAATTATCATTATTATTATATTAAATTTACATACCCTCTCTAAACATGGATATAGTACCCAATACCAGAATTGTTCATGTGACAAATAAATGTCCTCCATGTATCCAAAAATATTGTGATAATTCACCTGAGGAAAAAACATTATTTGAGTGCATTCACTACAGAAGCTTATAAATGAGGTCGCTTAAGCATAATAGTTAAAGTCTATTCACATTCATGATGACATCCAAATCAGCATTATATGTAATATGTAATATAGTGTATAGTTTAATGTCATAAGGTTAATACATGATTATACTGTAACTCAATAATGAAGCAATGGATTGAAATTTGACATACACAAAAAAGATTGGAAAGGATAATTATATGAAAAAAGTACAGATAAAAAGATTGTTGGTACTTCCAAACTAAAACTATGAACCTTTTTCTGAGGTCATAATGAATGTGAATGATCTTAATAGCTACTTACCTCTGTCAATAAACCTGTTCTTCGAATGAGTTCCAATGCTCTCATGAATAACTAATAGAAAATACATGATACATAAAAGTATCAGTGTTCTATCCAAGTGATGTGGTAATGAATATATGCTTTGATGCAAGAGGATAGAATTTGATATGCCTAAACTACTCATGTGTAGATAATTATTAATAAACGCTAAATTCTATGAAGGCTGAAACAGGAAAGTGAAAAGAAAAGTAAAAAATGTCAGTGACCCTTGGTTCAACTTCCAGTGACTACCACCATTCTTTCACTTTCCTCTTACAGTGTTATTCATAGAATTTATTGTTTATTTTCAATGTGAGGCGAGATCAGTAAAGCATAATTAATTATTAGTAATATCTAAATCCTGAGTTGACTTGGTTAATTAGTGATTTATAATAAGCTGCCAGCCTGTTGTTTTCACTTCAATCAATCAATCCATTAACATACATGCATAGAAAGTAGCTTTTTATTTATCAATAATGGTGACTTAATTGTGTTGATACCACCAGCTACATGTATTTAACAGCTGGACATGAAGTATGGTTAACTTACCGAATTTACATTGAAATGACCATTTACTTACTAAAAACTAAACATTATATGAAAAATCACACCCTTAGCCAACAATTTAATCAACTTTTCAAACCATTAAAAAATGCTGAAAAAGAACAAAGTGCCAGAAAATGTACTATTCTTGTAACAAGAAATGCATTTAATTAAATGCCTGAACACTATATAACACATGTCTTCCTGTTAATGATTATAATGCAGTGAACTCACATTAATGACAACTTCAAGTTGTCTAAGAAACGAGTGTTCGGTCGCAATTAGTTCCCATAATGTTTGTTGTTGACCAATCTCCTTTGAACTAAGGCACTATGATACAGAAAGATTATACTATTTTAAGTTTGCAAAATTAATAATGAACATACCTTTTTTAACAGTGGATCGATATCAAGTTCATCCCATGATGACTCCTGCAATTATTACAATGATTATCATTACATGAAACTTATAGTTAAACATCAAAGTACACACATTGCTAAACTATGTTTACCACAGCAATTCAATGCCATCAAATCGGTGATCAGGTTATAGTACCAAAATGTGTGATTGCATATGACAGGAATATGACTTAAGATACAATACAGTAGAATACATGTATATTACTGTATAGTACAGTGCAGTACATTACTGTAGTGTAGTGTAGTGTAGTGTATTGTAGTGTAGTATAGTGTAGTGTAGTGTAGTGTAGTGTAGTGTAGTATAGTGTAGTGTAGTATAGTGTAGTATAGTATAGTGTAGTATAGTGTAGTATAGTGTAGTATAGTGTAGTATGGTGTAGTATAGTGTAGTATAAGTGTAGTGTAGTGTAGTGTAGTATAGTGTAGTATAGTGTAGTGTAGTGTAGTATAGTGTAGTGTAGTGTAGTATAGTGTAGTGTAGTATAGTGTAGTATAGTGTAGTATAGTGTAGTATGGTGTAGTATAGTTTAGTGTAGTGTAGTGTAGTGTAGTGTATTGTACTATTTGTAGTGTAGTGTAGTATAGTATAGTGTAGTGTAGTGTAGTATAGTGTAGTATAGTGTAGTGTAGTGTAGTATAGTGTAGTATAGTGTAATGTAGTGTAGTGTAGTGTATTATAGTGTAGTGTATTGTACTATTTGTAGTGTAGTGTAGTATAGTATAGTGTAGTGTAGTGTAGTATAGTGTAGTATAGTGTAGTGTAGTGTAGTATAGTGTAGTATAGTTTAGTGTAGTGTAGTGTAGTGTAGTGTAGTGTAGTGTATTGTACTATTTGTAGTGTAGTGTAGTATAGTATAGTGTAGTGTAGTGTAGTATAGTGTAGTATAGTGTAGTGTAGTGTAGTATAGTGTAGTATAGTGTAATGTAGTGTAGTGTAGTGTATTATAGTGTAGTGTATTGTACTATTTGTAGTGTAGTATAGTATAGTGTACTGTATTGTACTATTTTGTACTGTACTATACTGTGCTGTATTGTGCTGTACTACACTATACAGTACAGTACAGTACAGTATAGTACAGTACAGTACAATAAAATATAGTACAGTCCAATATCCAATACAGTTCAATATAGTACTAAAGTTTTTAATAACTTCAAGTTGAGATATTGATGAGCTTACAATGGGATCTATTGGTGTTACACGTGGTAAATGAAATGAATCTTCATCTGTACTTGTATTAGATGGGAGTTCTTTAAGACCGTATTCCTCAAAATACTTTAAACAGCTTTCAACTGATGATAATTGATCAGGCGAATGAGACTGTGTGCATGTATATACAGTTAGTAAATATTTTAATATTTACACATTATCAGTTACTCACAGCATCACGTTTTTCCATGACATCTTTCAGTGGCTGAATTTCTATCACACTAGCCTGTTTATGTGGTAATTATTAAATAGATTAAGGTAACACAAATATCCTACATGCCTACATCTTCATGACTTAAAGAAACATATTG
Source organism: Petrosia ficiformis (assembly GCA_947044365.1). Taxonomy (NCBI): domain Eukaryota; kingdom Metazoa; phylum Porifera; class Demospongiae; order Haplosclerida; family Petrosiidae; genus Petrosia; species Petrosia ficiformis. The sequence continues at coordinate 1,718,152 of OX345653.1, read as the reverse complement.
TTATCATATATTACAAAAACATGAGGATATCAAATTATTTACCTACATTGTATATTATGGGATGTTATATAAATAATATATATAGGCATTTAATGAAAAGGACATGAATATGTTTCTCTAACTGACCAAATAGTCCATGACTGGTGCATTGAGATCAACAGGCATATAAATTCCTTCCTTACAAGCTGTTATATGATATCGAGTGAAATTGTCCTCCTTTACTCCGTGGTTACGAAATACACAATCCAAGAGATCTCTGAAACGAAGAAGGAGACAAAAAATATTCAATTAGTATGTCAGGCATTCTTCTAAAGTCACACCCAGTACCAAATAAGTGACTGTATAATATGTAACTAGAAAAAGTCTGATTCCTCCAATATGTCTATCATTCTATTTTTAATTTAGAACTCACTCTAGTGTCTTTTCATCTCTGATAGCAACTGTTGTTTTAAAAGATGCATTACTGTCCTCAAGAGATACAGTGACAAAATTACTGTTTATCTAATGAGTGTGTGTGTGTGTGTGTGTGTGTGTGTGTGTGTGTGTGTGTGTGTGTGTGTGTGTGTGTGTGTGTGTGGGAGGGTGCACGTTATAATCAAGATTGAATATAGTATTACAGGTAACAATGAATAGGATTAATAATATGAAGAATGTCATTAGCTTTAATAATGCAATGAATATCATTGACATACATGTACTAAAATATTTACAAAGGGTTTAATTACATCTGGTAACATTATTGTGCACGTAGAAGGTCACTGGTTACAGACCAGATCATAGTCTACTGGAAATATTTTATAGATCACAGAAAGAGAGAGACAAAGACAGACAGAGACAGACAGACAGAGACAGACAGAGACAGAGAGCATGCATAACTATACTCTCAGTATACATTTGTATAGGTTACACTATATTTCTGTGTCGTATCTATATTTCTGTGTGGAGACCCAACCAATTTCTAATCAACTGCAGAATAAACACTTGAAACAATTTATTAAATTTGTATATCAAATTCTATTATTCACAAACAGTAAAATGATCATGAGGAAATCTAAATGGACTCGTGATTAATGAAAAATAATCCGTTCCAAGAAAAGAATATAACTATACTACATACATAGTCGTATGAATGATGACTCAATGATCACACAAGATGATGTTTTGTGCAATAGTTTAGGCATTAAGCATTGGGATATAGTGGGAAAATATGTTCATTAATATAAAACAAATTTGATTTTGCTGTAGCAATCATGTACATTCAAATAAAATTATTTTGCTTTCGTACTATTTAAGAATACTAACTTCTGAGAATAATTATAATCAAATTAAAGTTGAAAATATGGTATAATTATACTTAAGTGTACATTCATTACATGTAAATCAACAAACACTCAACCAAAATCTATCACTCACATTATTGATGGTAGATGCAAGTATATTCTGATCACTATCAAGCAAAAGGGCTGGTCTGCGCATATAAAGTCTCTCTGTTGCATAAATATGTTCTGGACTCCTAAAAGCATAAAAGGTGTATGAATTAATGAATTGTATGGATAGTGTATGGATTAATGAATGGTATGGATAGTGTATGAATTGTATGGATAGTGTATGGATTAATGAATGGTATGGATAGTGTATGGATGGTATGGATAGGGTATGGATAGTGTATGAATTGTATGGATAGTAGTATGGATTATTGAATGGTATGGATAGTGTATGAATTGTATGGATAGTGTATGGATTAATGAATGGTATGGATAGTGTATGGATGGTATGGATAGTGTATGGATTAATGAATGGTATGAATAGTGTATGGATGGTATGGATAGTGTATGGATTAATAAATGGTGTTGATAGCAGATGGATAAAGTATTATACGACATTAATCAATAAATGATGAAAATCATATCTACAAATGACAGGCAAGTGATAATTGAGCTATGTGTTGGTATATCACTGTCAAACATGTCACCATATAATTCACATACTAACTATTCATATTACATACATGTAACGGCATTTAGATGGGGTCACTAAGGCCAAATAGATGCTATTACATCAGAAATATGACAGGTGGTCTAAGGTTCTCTTTCATGTTTACAGATACATATCATTAAAACAGGTCATGTCTGATGTAATAGCATCTATTTGGCTTCGATGACCCTGTGTAAATTGAAAAATGTACGTTGACACAATTTTGGAACCAATCAACATGCATACACATAGGATGATAACTATGGGAGCCAGAACATTTTACTTGGCCATTTTAATGTAGATGATTATAGAGAAGACTCAGAGGAATTACACCTTATAAACCTTACACATAAAACAAGTAAAAAAAAAACTCGTCATAATTGACAATGATTGATCAAAATACAGTTTTCTGATCAGGAAACGAATGATACAAGTAAATTAACTGAAATTACAAGAAAAAACAACCGTTGGAGAAACTAATAAACAAATTAATAAACATTGATGATTAAATTCTAACATGATAGCTGACCAGTTAGTAACTCAATAAGGTGTAAAGTGGTACATATCAAGTTAGTCAACTGATGTAATACAAACCATATCACAAGTTCATTGTTACATATGTAAATGTAAGGTAATATTGTAATTACATATGTATAAAAATATGAGTAAACAAAAAAACAAAATAAGTCAGTATATTATCAATGTATTGATTGATATAGCATGCAAATACAGTACATGTAATATAATAATTTATATTATAATTATAATATCGTAGATGATTGATGTGTAATACGATGGCTTGGTGTGTGTCAGTATTATTATACTGATCTCAAGCAGTTAAAGATACTAAGGTTCGATTATAAACATCATCATTGGAATTATATCCATTCCTGATGCGATCCTAATTATTAATTATGTCTAATATGATGGCTGGGTGTGTGTCAGTATTATTATACTGATTTCAAGCAGTTAAAGATACTAAGGTTCGATTATAAACATCATCATTGCAATTATATCCATTCCTGATGCATGATCCTAATTATTAATTATGTTCAATGATATGAACTAGGAAATGCTGATTAGTTTTAGTCATGCACCTCTTGAACTGAGTCAACTAATCCAACTATGAATACGTCATTAATTCATCAACCTACCAATTCCAACTATTCATTTAGTTTACCAATTGAATGTGTCAATGTCAATATATATACATCAATTAACAAAAAATGTTATTTGTGTATCTGCACAATAACAATGACTTACTCTTTAGTTGAGTTAACATTTGTTGTTGATTTACTCCTTCGAGCAAGAGCTGCATGAACAAAAGCAAAACAGGAATAGAAAAATGAAAGAATGGGTATGACAATCCAACTGCCAAAACAGACATTTTAATGTCTTTGATCTGGTCCAAACTAATGGGCCCTTTTAGGACAGCTCTAATTAAAGAATATGATGGGAATGTATATTTTCACTACTACTAGCTGGCAAAGTAGCATAACTGCAAATTTACTGATATAACATGTGAATATCACAATTAATAGTCAATATTACTTTAGTGGAAGCTTCATTAATTGGTCTCTATGATCAATTTACTTAGGAGTAAACTCAACTAACATATTGTCTAACAATAAAATGACTTAGTTAGTAAATGGTGAATATGGCCTGTATATGTGTAAAAGGAAGGAAAAAATACTATTAATAGTTTCTTGAAACAGCAAAAGTCAACAAACTTTGGAAAAGTTGGAAAATAAATTGTTAGGTTTGATAAACAAATATAGGATATTCTTCTTGTTTGAGAATATGAACTATTGCATGATATTAGTACATAATGACCATAACATGGGATATGAAACATATCTATTCAATTCTTTAGAGTTTATCAAAACACAGACGCGAATGAGAGAGCAGTAAAGTAGATCATGTATCAAACAGACGTTCATAAAAAGTATATAATGTATAGCAGGCTTTGTGACTATACCACAAAACTGATTGTATTACATAACAGGAAGATCAATTGCTATAATGGACAGTTTGTTATATCTGCATGGTTGGCATGGAAACTAATTTATACATAGTAACCACAAATTTAATTGTATACACCAAAGGCAATTTTAGTAGTAGGTGGATAAGCTGTTGTATTTATGTACTATAGTATGTAAGTATATTTAGATAGCAAAGATTTATTCTCAAGTGTCTAGCTAGCAATGTATGCAGACTTATCACTTATCTCGTAAAAGGGGAAACTGAGGTGGAATACGTATAGTGTATGAATGAAGCTTTTACTATTTACACCTTGATTTATGGTAGTATTAATAATTTCATTAACAATACTTATTTATGGAATTTGAACTCAACCACACTGGTATGTGCATGCCTCAAATATCATTACTCACATCTTCCAGAAGCTGTTGTATTTTGTTTCTTACCAGTCATATATTGTAGTATAGAAACTAGAGTAAAATAACAGATTGATTTTTAATAATACTTAATTTCAAATATCAAAATACGTAAGATTGTATTGTCCATCAACACATGTCCATCAATTCAATCCATCATTGTTGTTTCATTTGTCAATCCACTTGCTCATAATAGTTATGCACAGAACTATTATATATTCATCCATTCATCTATCTATCTATCCATTCTATTTCATCCATCTTTTCATCTTTCCAGCAGTCATTGTTTTTTCTTACCCTCCTTGTTACTCTTGCTTCGCTGCACAGGTACATCTCTGGATTTACTAGCAAATCCTCCTGCACTTTTCTTCTTTTTTAATTTAAAATGTCCAAGCTGGAACAAAACATACATGACTGACTAGTGGGTGTTGACAGCTCAGATAACAGTAATATTAAACCAATCATAACATGAAAACTAATAGTCACACTGAATACTCACTGATAAACTATTTAATCAGTAGATATGCAATATGGATGGTTTGGGAATTATTCAACTATGGCATATTGCAATTATTTATTTCGCAATTAATCGTATCACTACTTTATTTATAATATTACAATATCATAAACAAAAGTATTATTGCTATTTTACTAACAAGTATGTTATGTATGAACCATGTAAGAACAGCCTAAGGCTGAATGGTCATTATTCTTATTATAAGAATAATAAAAAAAAACATTTCCAATAAAAATGGAAGAAGAGGTGCTATTTTACTAATATAACACATAAATTAGCTTTCATAAACATTATTGAGGCTGTTTGTTACAACGGCAACTAAGTCTATAATTTTCTGTTTGTACTTATTTGATGCAACTATTACCTCACATTGAGGATATATAATCGCATGAAATTATTGCAATACAATAATTGAATCAAATGTCCCAACCTTAGACTATATTATGATTTGATAGTATGCTTTATCATTTTATAGATTAACAAGCACTTAATAATACATATTGATTTGGATATTATACCATCATATGATACATTAGCTATGAATTGAGCTCGCTTCTAGATGTTCAAAAAACTAGTATTAATGGATTGATGATGTGTGTAACCACAGACATGAAAAGAGATTAACATGTGCACACTGAGCCATAAATTTCAATAATTTGGATGGGTAGTACTCTATTAAGTTTACAAATTTGATTTCTGATATTAATTTCTTATGCAAGTACACTACCAATTAATCAACAATCAAAATTAATTTATCAGACTGACACTTGGTCTGTTGTATATGCTGATTGTTCATCATCTGTACTATAAAACTATACACTAGTTTATAGTACAGATGATGGACAATTATAAAAAAAAGAACACACATATTACCCAACTACATGTATTATAATTATAGACAAAATAATTAATCCACTGTTTTAACAATATCACAGACAGGTATTTAAATAATAATTATACTAACCATATTTTTTGATATCCAATTTCAAATTGTATAAAGCCTTTGTGAGGTGAAGTGATGTACTTCTTCTATAACTGAAAAAAAAGATTAATATACTACATTATTTTATACATTGATCTACATACAATATTTTTTTTTTACAAGATGATAACATAGATGATTTATTATCTATGACAATAATTACTAAAGAAAAAATTTATTGATCACTGATGCGATTATTGGAAGTATAAAACACTATTAGCATCCAGTACATTGATACAGTAAATGAAGTTATGACTGTGAAAGCAATAAATTATTGTTTAGAACTTACAATTCTTACAGGACCTTTAGTAGATGCAGTTTAGAGAATGCTAGTCTGTTTGCATTTCACCAATTTTTATTTGAATGCACCCACGTGAAGGAGGAGCTCATAATATACGGTCTAATTATTTTTTTAAGCCACACCCATAGACTGAAAATGGCTGATAGTGAAGATGTTCCAGGAGAAAAATGGGACCGGTGTATAGCAGATTCTGCAATAAAAACAGGTGTGAGTTTATTCATTTGTATAGTAATACATCACAGTATAATTATGAGAACAATATATGGTGTCAGTAGTGGCTGAGTGGTCTGTCACTCTGTTTACTACTGAAGTTATGCAACATTGAGCAGATGGGAATTGTTCAGTGTTGCATGACTAAGAGTACTGGGTCCAGCTACACCCCAAAAATGGGCCTATACCATTATATCATACACCTCAGTGTACGTACATTGTGTTTGTCAAGGGCATCACTAACCAGTTTGATAGCTGATGTGATCTACCCTATATAAATAACAAGACAACAAAAAATAATAATAATAATAAGGTGAACATCAAATAAACGTTTGACCAAAATGATACTGCATATGTAATTCAGCAAAAATGCAACTTGTACTTTTGATTGGGTAGAGAAGCTGGAATACTTGCTGTCAAAAATATTCACCTCTGGATACATTGTTCCAGATGACATGCCAGTGCTTTTCATCAGTGCACAATATCAGAACAAGCTCTCCTGTCTCAAAACTAAAGCCAGAAGCTAACCCTAAGGCAAAATTTTGAGGTCCTGAAACTGCTATATTTGGTTGTTTTAGAAGTGCTTGGGCTGCATTGACGATAGAATCTGTAAGTGGGGTTGACTAATGTTTCTCCAGAGATGAAATTCAGGAGGAATCCATGGTTTTGTGAGTTCCTTTGGCTGGTGCTGGTCAACATTTGTGGGTAATGATGATCCAGAGCTCAATTTCAGCTTTTTCTCCCTTCTCATGAGCATTTGGTTATATGCAGCTTAGGGCTGGGCAGTATACATATATTTAGTAATTTCACGGTATTTTTTCCTTAGTAAAACGGTATATATTTTCATTTCCTGCAACACCGGATATAGTAATACCTGAAATATCGAAATATAATACGGTATTATACGGTATACCAGTGCCATGTGTACACACACGTTGATAATCTAGCACCTTTCTAAAGAGATGGCGGCAGAGCAGAGTACGATCACACAAACTGAACTCGTGGCCAAACCAGGTACAAAAGCCCTAGTGTGGGAGTACTTTGGATTAGAGAAACACAAAGATGAAAATATTATTGACGACGGTTGTGTTGTATGCCGTGCATGTTGAAGAAAGGTCCTCGCAAGGAATGGAAATACATCTAACCTCCTCTCTCACCTGCGAGCAAATCATGCCAAAGTTTACTCACAACGTAAAGAGAACATGAGAAAAGGCCATCAGACTGGAACAGCATCAAGTTCAGCTTACCAGCCAACACTATCAGAATCGGTAGAGAAGTCTCAGGAGTACGACAAAAAAGGGAAACAATGGATCAAGCTAACTGAAGCAGTAACGTATTATATTGCTAAGGATGGTCGCCAGTGTATACAGTGGAAAGACCAGGTTTCAAAAAATTGTTAAAGACTTTTGACAAGCAATATACGTTACCAAGTCGAAAATACTTCTCTCAAACCTCACTCCCGAAGTTGTACACATCAATAAAAGAGAAAGTCAAGCAGGAACTTTCAACTGTTACCTTTTTCTCTGCTACTACTGATCTTTGGTTAAGCATTGGCTTAAAACCATATCTTAGCTACACTATCCACTTCATAAATTCTGACTGGGAACTGTGTAGTCACTGTCTCCAGACCCAGTTAATACCCGAAGACTAGGGTTGGGCGATACCACGATATTATCGCCTCTACGCGATATTAACACTCGCGATAAATAGTATCGCACTGATTTTCCACAGACGATGTTATCGCTATAATATTATGCGCATGCGCACCTGGCCTTCACGTGCGTTGATACTTCTCAAGCGAACTCCACTTCACTGAAAACAATTTTGTAAAAAAAAAAAAGCCCAACACCAAGAGCATCATCTGGAAGTATTTTTCAGTTAGAGCTGACAGCAAAGGAGTTCCTTTAGAAGGTGAGATAGAGAATCCAGTTTGTGATAATTGTAAGAAGTGTGTTCCAGCAAAGCATTCTAACACAAAAAATCCGGCTTTGTGTTTGTGGTACCAGTGTACCTTCCAAACGCCTGTTTTCACAGGCTGGTTATTAGTTAATAACCTGAGAACCAAATTAACGCCAGAACATGTTAATATGCTTGTGTTTTTAGCAAAGAACTTGATAATGTATGATTTATTGATGAGTTTAAATATTTTTAAACAATAATTGCAATATATTCCTTTGGCAATAATCGCATTTGCAATTTTCAGTATCGCCCAACCCTACCGAAGACCATACAGGGGATAATATTGGTGAAGCTCGGAAGTCAACGTTAGATTCTTGGGATCTTGATGTTTCCAGTCAAGTCTGCCTAACAACCGATAGTGGGAGTAATATGATAAAGGCTGCCAAAGATCTTGGTTGGTTGAGATTGTCCTGTTTCGGCCATAATTTGCATCTGGCAGTTACAAAGATACTTAACAGAGATACCCAATGCAGTCATGCTCTTAGTGAAAGTCGTTAAATTGTCAGTGCCTTCTCTATGAGTTGGAAGCGAAAGAGAGACCTAACAAAATCACAGATTAATCTTGGACTTAAGCAACATGCTCTAGTTGCAGTAAGTTAATGACAATTCGTTTTGGAATGCATACTTTTTATTTCATTATTGTTTTTATAGGACTGTGCTACTCGATGGGGGTCCAAGAATTTTAGAACAGGAAGAAGCCATTAGATTGGTATTGAGCTCTGATCGTAAAGCAGTGCATGCTCTTGAGAAATATTTACATCCGAAAATGAATGAGTCCAAATAATACTTGCAGAATCTTGGACTCGGTTATACTCGATCTTGAAATAATGCCATTCCGACATATCTGTCAGACAATGAATGACCTGTGTGAAGTTTTTCACACAATAATAATTATGCTTGTATCATAACTTCACATATGTAATATGCATATATATCTTGGTAGTTCTTTTCATTTGCATTACCCTTTTCTCAGTTTGGTTATCCCCTCTTCTTTCTCTTGCATAAACTGGCTTCTGCTATTGCAAACTCAACTTCTGCCTCACTGTAACGATTCATCCTTCTAGTTATTACGTAACAAGCAAAACATCTTGCCACAAAAATCCTTGGATCTAAATTGTGTTATTACAAGGTGCACATCGCCTGCACAATGGCATTTTCCATGGTGATGTTGTCAAGTATCGGTTTTATAGCTGTGCATAAAAATTTCACGTGCTCTTGAGAAATATTTACATCTGAAAATGAATGAGTCCAAATAATACTTACAGAATCTTGGACTTGGTTATACTCGATCTTGAAATAATGCCATTCCGACATATCTGTCAGACAATGAATGACCTGTGTGAAGTTTTTCACACAATAATAATTATGCTTGTATCATAACTTCACATATGTAATATGCATATATATCTTGGTAGTTATCTACATGTATACATAGTCCTAGTTATATATCTGCAAACAGGAGTGATATACCTCCTACAAAATCAATTATGTTGCTATGACAACATAGTATATCTTATCCTATGTCAATATTGTTGTGGATATAAATGTTGGCATTCACAATTATTTTTATTACATGTATAATATATTCATCATGACTATTAAGATTCATTAGATATCTACTCATAACTTTGCATTACTCTTTTCTCAGTTTGGTTATCCCCTCTTCTTTCTCTTGCATAAACTGGCTTCTGCTATTGCAAACTCAACTTCTGCCTCACTGTAACGATTCATCCTTCTAGTTATTACGTAACAAGCAAAAAATCTTGCCACAAAAATCCTTGGATCTAAATTGTGTTATTACGAGGTGCTCATCACCTGCACAATGGCATTTTCCATGGTGATGTTGTCAAATATGGGTTTTATAGCTGTGTATAAAAATTTCACGTGCTCTTGAGAAATATTTACATCTGAAAATGAATGAGTCCAAATAATACTTACAGAATCTTGGACTCGGTTATACTCGATCTTGAAATAATGCCATTCCGACATATCTGTCATGACCTGTGTGAAGTTTTTCACACAATAATACGCTTGTATCATAACTTCACATATGTAATATGCATATATATCTTGGTAGTTCAAAGGTATTTGGGGTTTATATTCATAAAGTATTATCGGTGTTCTGATACTCCTTGTTCCTTTCTGCGGCTTATAGAAAAAATTCAAACAGTCATTCCTCTTTAAAATTACATGCAAAAATAAATTATTTGTGTATTGCCATGCAGAAAAGCATGTAGTTTGGCCAGTCATGTGACCAAAGAACGGAGATACATACCTTATTATGGCCCGTAGGGCCATTCCTATGATTGCTTTCCCACGGGTTCGAACTATATATATATATATATTTTTTTTTTTTTTTATGGCCCGTAGGGCCATCCCTATAATTGCTTTCCACGGGGTTTAATGTATATATATATATATATATAATATAATTATATAATTATATTCTTGTGTCACTTGCGCGACTATGCGTTGTATACGTAGTTAAGGAAGTTGCGTCATTCCCGGGGGCTCGGTCAATTAATGGGAGTGGCGCGTAAAAGAACGCGCGTTTGAGCTAACAGAGCTACAGACCAGCCAGGAAGATTCAGAAAGGATGTAAAACTGCTAATAACTGTTGTATATAGCAGAGAAACAGTATAGATATTATGCAAGAATCTTTAACAAGTAAGTATGATAAGTTGTTGAGTTTCAGACACGAGGAAGTCATCATTTAGAACCTTGAAGGAGTACCTCAGTCAGTTCATCAGACATCTGTGTATTTAGACTGCAATTAGGCTTACACTTACGTCTTCAGGCCCCAGGAGTACACAGAAAGGTAGAGACACTAGTGCCATCAGCAATGCTTAATACATAGTCATCACAAAGCAAATATAGGGATGTTTTTTTCTCTATATACACTTGTTTTTCTTGTGTCCACTTGCGCGAGTATGCGTTGTAATTGTAACGGTTGCATACGTAGCTAGTTAAGGAACTTGCGTCATTCCCGGGGGCTCGGTCAATTAATGGGTGTGGCGCGTAAAAGAACGCGCGCTCGAGCTCTACACGGGTCTACAGAACAGCAGAAAGAAAGCTGCCTGTAGCTAAGTAGCTTACGTAGAAACTGGAACTAGTAGCTAGCTATTCTGCCTGAAATATATTCCTAAAGTTCTACAAGGTCCTTTGAAAGGTCAGGAGAGTAGATAATCAAAATAATAACTATAATAAGCTGATGTGTTTTAGGCATGATAATTCAGCCATGATTACTGAATGCTGGACACCACAAAGCAGTCATAGGGATACTTTTGTCTTCACTTAAATTTGTAAAGCAATCATAGGGATGTTTTTTTTTATGGCCCGTAGGGCCATCCCTATGATTGCTTTCCCACGGGTTCGATATATGTTTATATATATATATGTTTGTGTCACCTACGCGAGTATGGGTTGTATACGTAGTTAAGGAAGTTACATCATTCCCGGGGGCTCGGTCAATTAATGGGCGTGGCGCGTAAAAGAACGCGCAATCAAGATCTACACACCAGCAGAAAGAAAGCTGTTGAGCTTACGTAGAAACTGTAACTAATAGCTAGCTATTCTGCCTGAAATATATTCCTAAAGTTCTACAAGGTCCTTTGAAAGGTCAGGAGAGTAGATAATCAAAATAATAACTATATTAAGCTGTTGTCTTTCATGCTTGATAAAGTCAGCCATGATTACTGAATTCTGGACACCACAAAGCAGTCATAAGGATACTTTTATCTTCACTTAAATCTGTAAAGCATCATAGGGATGTTTTTTTTCTCTATATACACTTGTTCTCTATATACACTTGTTTTTCCTCTAGTTATACATGCACCCGCTGGCATACCTCATTCAGTTCTGTGTAGTGCTGCTTTGAGGTATGGTTTACCATACATAATAATGACTTCAGTAGGAGTAATTACGTCTCTCATTCCTGTTCCAGTAGTGTTCATTGGCAGAGAGTAAACTATGACCAGAATCTGTTTCCTTCTCCTTAAGTTCTGCATGCAGCTTAGTATCAACGATAGCAAAGTAGGATTGGAGGCTTCCTTCTAAAAATCTGTAAATCTATCCATAGTAAAACATCAACAACCTTACTTAGGCCATAGTCCCGCCATGCTCTACTGGCTTAAGGAATTTGTGTAAGCTGAATTAGGAAGAGAGCACATTGTTTTGTTGTAGAATATAGTGTTAAGTGGTAAGAAATCACTAGTACATGCATGTATTGTTGCAACCCATCAATCACTGAATTGTTTGACTTGGCATACAATATATATACTGTAATTATTAACACTAGCTTTACATCAATATTATCTTCATGTTGCGAATACATCAAATTGAATACTACAGTTCTCCATGACCTTAACAGACCCAGTGAATATAGCTGGTCTTCTATAAGGTGTTGAACTTCTAATGTGGTACGGCATCCATTTACTCCAGCTTCTAGTTAAAGTGACACTGTCATCTTCCAGCTGAGGCGGGATGTTGTCATCTTCCATCTCAGCTTGTATAATATCATGTTTTAGCTGATATGGGATTGTTCCATCTTTAACTGAGGTGGCTCTTCTTCCAGTGAAGTCACAGTGGTTTTACCTATGTATGTTGGGAAATACAAATAGTTTCATAGCGCAATATTTTTGCACCATAATTATATATAAGCGTTTGATGATCAAAACTACCTTGAGGAATTACCTGTAAAGTTTGGTACATGTACTTGTGAGTTGCTCAAAAAATGGTTTGCAGAAGTATGGTAAAGCTTCAGATGATTGCTGCTGACAGGCTGCTTTAACTGCTTTCCATAGTTGTTCTTCAGGCTGTATGTTCCATGATCTCAACTGGCTCCTTCTAACTCCAGCTTAATTTTCCACCCTTCTGCATGTCTTTGTGAGCATTGTAAACCCAAACCTACCAAAATGTCCTCCTAGCTTGTCGACATGACATGCTGTGATTGTTTTCTGCTAGTGACTTTGGTGCCACAAAACAAGGATCATGAAGGACAGTCATCATTTAAGGAGTTCTCAAAAAATACAAATATGTATATATTATGATCATGTATACAGAAACAAAATTGGGATACTTAAAAATACTTTTGTTCAATCAAAAAACATGTCTGTAAATCACTACTAATTACATAATTATTTTATTGTTTTCTATAATTATATTATGATCAGGGTCATACAGAGGAGGGGAAAACCTGATATTCCCTTCCTCCACTAAAATTATGAGAATTTTAATACTAATTACAGTAGTGCAGCTCATTGTATATAATGTTTATTATTACCCATATAGCTGCAAAAATAACAGTAATGGAGTGGGCAAAAAATGATCACTGGTTCCACTTTTCCCCCTGCATACAACCCTATTTATGAATACACCCTAATGATAAATGATGATTACAATTATAATGAATTGTAATTAACCTCAACACTGTTAATGATACTAAATTATCAACAGTTCTATATATCCCTCAAGTTTGATTATTATACTTGTGAGTAATTAATTGAGAATGAGTATGAATGAATGGTTCATTGCTGTATTTTATAAATGATTCATTCTATAGGGGTTGGTTTCACATTAGGAGCTGTGTTTTCGTTACTTGTCTTCAAACGTAAGTTAGATTCTTTTCCATTTTTATCATAATTATAGTTATACTATACACACTTGCATACTCACATAGACTGTAACCTCTCTATGAACAAGTTTGTGTATATACTGTCTGCACTATATATTTATTACCCCGCACAGTATACTGCGCAAGGTGTTAGTTAAGTGATAGGTTCGTTCTGTCAGTCTGTCATGCAAAAACATCGGAATCAATACTTTAGAATACTTTAAACATCATCTAAACAGTCAGCTAGATAATAGTCGTCATAAAGGAACGTATGAACACCTTGCAGAAGCTAATGCAGTTCACATTATCCGCAATTCCTGAGTTTTCTTATTCTAAGTTTAGAAAAGTCCACCATTTTTAAGTCAGTCATGCCCTTCATAATAATAATTATAACACATATTTGGAACTAATGATGAATCTTAGAAAACAAAGAAAGACATTTCCTTTAAAATCTCTGGGAACTGCTTGAAGCCAAAGCAGATTAAAAGAAAGTCAAGAGAGAAGACGGGTTTTAAACACTTTGGCTCATTATTGCATGGGGTAAGTGTTCTCATAACATCTAGTTGCAATTGTATCTATGCTATTAATACTACAAAATTAATAGCATAGATGGCTATCTACTAACACAAAAAACTTCCTTGTAGAAACTACTTTTGATGACTCTTTGTCCATGAAACCTTTTATTAAAACATATATTTGCTAATTTGATGCAGTCTGAAAATAAACCATTGTTCAATGATGAGACTACTTTTACTTTTACTATAAGTAATAATAATCATAAACACTAGTTGTTTGCCTTTGTGAATTTTAATGATGCAAATTGGTGATTTACACAATATTATATTCACTCAGGTCGTCCTTGGCCAATTGCATTAGGTACGGGATTTGGTTTAGGATTTGCAGTGTCTAATTGTCAACATGAATTCAAGCGAGTGGATAGTTTGTACCTACATCCCGTTAAATCTCAGGTATAAAAATGTTTTACTATCAAAGTACTTCATTTTTTGTTGCATGATAGGGATAGGATTAAAATAACGGTATTTAAAATATCAGTATTGTTTGAGTGATTAATGTGACTTGTAGACCATTGTCATCAAAGTGATGGTACTGGAGATGAAGCCTTTTACCCAATTAAGGGCTAAAGCACAAACACTGATAAGTTAGTATAACAATATCCTTCTTTACCTGCTATGTATAATGTACCACTAATTGAAGAGATTTTAATTACTATTTTGAAGCAGGAGACATTCTGTCCATTACTAAGATTACTTCACTTAATGCTAAGTAATCACTAATGGTTAGGTATGTTAGAGTAAGTGACACCAATTCTAATGAAAAGTGGTTATGGGAGGTGGTAAATTAGACATTCATAGGAAGTGTTATAAATGGAAGTATGAATTAGTTACTTAGTGTAGTGATATGTTCTAATTATTCAGTGACAATCTGAAAGTTCAAGCCAGAGTGCCTAATCTAATTCTCATTATACAGGTTCCTTCAAAAGAGAAAAGTTAATTGACAATATTAGCAGAACAAAAGGAAATTATAAAACACATTGTTCACTTGTTTACAATTATTAAAAGAGATATCATTGTTTCAAGTGACACATCTATTATTACGTTTTGTCAGTAATGTAGAATGAAAGCAGTTGAAAGATTTATTCAGTCATAATAATTATAGTAAATAAATTTTGATAAGTAATTAAGATAATTACTTCAATTACTTTACTACATAAAGTATAAAGTACAGTACATAATTATAATTGGAGGTGTTAGATTACTACATACTCCATCTAATTGACTATAACTATAGTCAGTTAATTAGCACTTTAGAAGGTGTCTGTACTGATTGAGTTTCATTATCTGTGGTTACATCACAGGCTGTCATAGGTTCGAAGCATTGGTAGTTCTAATGGAATGTGAAGTATATATAAATAATTTGATTATTCAGTAAATGTATTTGTTATGGTAATACTTAATGGTAGAGTAGCTGATCCCAACATACCATTTCAGATTAGGTTTGATATATATATATATATATATATATAATTATAGTTCCACTAATTGGTGATGATGTCCATCTCTAACTGTGACTTTTGATATGCCTTTATTACAGTCGATTAGATTTCTTCTTTTTTTCTGTCATCTGTCCAAGTATAACTCTTCTCATGCTCACTATACCTAGATGTGAAAACGTGTTTATAATTATTATTTTGAAGCATGCAATATGTTGAGTGCTTTATTTCTTAAAAGAACTATGTATGCAGTGATATAATGTATGCAGTGATATAAAGCAAATCAGAAATCTAAAATTTTGTTTCTATACTTCTATGATTAGACATGGAGCTTTATATGCTACAATTTGTTAATTTATTGGTTAGTACAGTTGCAAGGAATAGTGGAAATTGTAATTTAATTGCTTGTGTAGGTTGTTATGACTGTATGGTGGTGATATTATATGTAATTATAGTCCAATAATTACACTTTCAATTTCCCTATTCTGATGTACAAAAAGAAGCAGAATAAACTGATGTTTTAATTAAATCCTTGTAGGTTTTCAAACCTTCTTTGTGCATCTAATATGGCATGATATAATTGATTACAATAATTGGTATACATATTTTTATGTATTTCATACAAAGTAACTATGTTGATGTTGTATCTTGAACAACCAACTAATTATTAAATCCTTGCAACTACACTAACCAATTACCAGTACATTTATTATTTCAACAATTCTATTTTTTTAGTGTGTTTTTAAGAGGTACAGTAACTAATACTATAGACAGCATGCAGTAAATATAGACTATAGTTTATGGCAAAGTAGTATCATGTTATTCTAATAGTATGTAATTGCTATATTCATAATTGCAGGCCCGGAGGAAGCAATTTTGTATTGGTCAGGCCACAAGATTGTGACTACACAGCGCACCATGTAGGGAGTAGGGGACATGCCCCTCCCCCCCCCTGGGAAAAGTTTTCATTTTTGTTCTTTTTAGACTGCATCTAGTACATTCTGAGAGATAATACCATGCATGAAGGAAACAAAATTTTTGGCTGTAATAATGGAAAAGTACACAAGAATTATTTTACAGTTTAACATCACTTTTTCTCAAAAACAAATTAGAGTTGCATATTCTATTAGTATAATACACACACACATACACCTACACATGCCATAATTATTGATCAGGCTGACCTGACCAGCTTGACCACTTCCTCTGTGCCTGTTACACTGGTATAAACTACACAGTTCTATCATTAGAGTCTATTATATGTATATATGTATGTTCATGGCTTTCAACATTGTTTATAGTAATTATGTATATCAATCATGTTTGCACACAAATGTTACACTCATGTACATTGTACTTTGACCTGAAAACAGTAATTCATAGGTGGAGGCACAAGAGGCACAATCTGGCTCCCACATATTTGGTAATGTGTTATTATATGCCTTTCCCCAAAATCATCAGGCATACACATATGCAGTGGAACTTAATAATATTATCTAATTTGAAGAGTCGTATACTACCAGAAGAGGATGACATACAAGTGACACCATTGCTTAGACGCTTTATTTGACCATTAAAAGTTGGTCACTATTCAGATTTTTATTTTTCTTTGCTTCCTGCAGGAAAGGTACCATGCCTTCCCCACCAAT
Organism: Petrosia ficiformis; assembly: GCA_947044365.1. Taxonomy (NCBI): domain Eukaryota; kingdom Metazoa; phylum Porifera; class Demospongiae; order Haplosclerida; family Petrosiidae; genus Petrosia; species Petrosia ficiformis. Next base: position 1,700,542 of record OX345653.1, on the reverse strand, counting down.
GAATATGCCCAATCATTCAGATTGGATGAAATACCAACTGATAAAACAATGGCAAAGGAACATAAAGTTTGGAAATGCACTTGTTATGAAATAAAATATTATTTACTTTGAAAGTACAATGTAAACATCATTATAATTATGTATCACAGAGATATTATTCCACAACTTCCTCATGAAGTAGATGTTCATCTTCAGAACTTTCTAAAGAAAGAGGAAGTCTCCATTCTCCTCTCCCTGAATGCTTCATATTGTAGTACTTCAACGCAATCATCAACAATGTGTAGAAGATAAACATTCCAACTCCAATAAGCATCAAATGCCAAATATAGGAAGCTATGATAAACATTGTGTTATTATGATTATTTCTGTCCCACTGTGAAGGTCCATACAGTATTACACCTATTTCAATCAGCCAAGTACCTTGAAGAGTGAGTGATAAAGCTAGTGTAGCATTAACAAGCAAATTAGTAGCACAGTACATTCTCAATGCAGCAGACATAAAACAAATACCAATTGTAGCTACTAGTAGTTGATGAAGGATCACATCAAGTGACTCCCGATCTTCAAGATGGAAGTAGAATACAACACCTTCAGCAAGTAGAGCCAGTGACAAGAACAATTGAGAAGTATGCTTTGGATATCGAATGCAAAGACACACAAGATCAATAATACCTGATACAATAAAACATAAATGCATTGTCATATGATGGAGTTTCACTAGACTCTTAAAAGATCCATCGTCATTGTACATACTCCAAAGCACCACTGTTATATGGTCGGTTCCATCTTCATTGGGACTATTTGTAAAGAATTCTTCCATGATTATTCCCATTGTTGGGAAAATAATTTTCAAAATGGGTTCTATTGGCACTCGTGGACATCCAGGAACTGGTATATATGATTTTGATTCGATGTTAACATCAGCATATTTTCCAGTTTGTCTGCTATTTATTTTTAAAGTGGTAGTTAGATACAGCCAGAAACTAGCAAATATCCACCAACCACCATACACAATGAAGAATATTCCAGGGATAACATGACCACCAAGACTTCCCATTGTCAAACTGCACAAGTGAAGTTTGATTTCAGAGCTCAAGGTTGTGACCTTAAATGATTATAATTACTGCTTGTAGAAAGTAAGTATTGTACAGCTTTTTACAGGATTCAATACTGTAAATATGGTGTACATAAAACAAGTAAAGGAAATAATTCTCTTGCTCCTTCTTCAGATAGACTGTCCAAATAAAGAACATTTTTTTTAATTTAGCAGAAAGACAATAAAGAAGTATGCAAACAATGTTGAAGACAATGATTTAAAAAATAGTGAAAATAAATAAAAATATCATAACAAAAAATAACTCGTAGATAACAATTTAGCAAAAAATAGTAGCCAAAACATTGTGTGGACTCCGCACAATGTTTCAGCCTTTTACAGCCTTCTTCACCAGAAGAAGGCTGTAAATAGCCCAAAACATTATTGTGAGCGAGCCACTATTTTCTAAATAAAATAATGAAACTAAATTTGTATCTCAGAGCAACTGTTGTTGTAATTGTGTTAACTTCTCATATATCAGTACATCGGATATTAAAAGTATAGATTCATGTACTAGTTATTCTAATATCTGTACATCAGATGTTATTTGCTATTATAAGTACAAATGGATGTACTTAATTACGCTAGTTATTCTAATATCTGTACATTGGATATTATTTGCTATTATAAGTACAAATTCATGTATACATAATTATGCTAGAATGAGCATGTAACATCTATTGTGTTCATAGATGTGAGCATGGGAAAATAATAATACACGACAGGTTACACCTATACTATTAAACATTGTATTGTTATTATGCTTAGTATGACATGTACTTTATATATACTAGTCAATATCAAATGAAACAAGTACTTTTAAACATAGCTACCTAGTAGGAAAAACAAATCAACATTGAGGAAAATAGAATTACATTTAAACTCCTGTAATCAACTTAAAGTTAAAATAACTCATTGCTTTTTCTTGTGGTTAATTAAGCAACATTTGGGAGTGTTACGTTTTAGCTTCTGCACTTCGTAGAAAAGGGGGCACATCCCCCTTCCACACCCTCTCCCTGGCAGCTGTGATGCAGCCGCTATTGTCATGTTGCCAATCTTTGTCAGTACCTTAATTCACTTTGAACACGTCGTCTCTAATGACACAAACACATAAATATACATAGTTCGAACCAGTGGGAAAGCAAGATAGCCCTATGGGCCATAAAACAATAGCAGCTTCACAATGAAAAAGAAGGCTGTAAATAGTTGAAACATTGTGTGGTGTCCACATAATGTTTCAGCTATTTACAGCATTCTCCACACAATGTTTCAGCCATTTACAGCATTCTCCACACAATGTTTCAGCCATTTACAGCATTCTCCACACAATGTTTTAGCCATTTACAGCATTCTCCACACAATGTTTCAGCCATTTACAGCATTCTCCACACAATGTTTCGCAGCTTTCTTCACCAAAAGAAGGCCAAAAATAATTATTACTATTCTTTCTAAATAATTATATAAAACGTTTGGAAATGGCCTAGTCAAGTTGTCAATACATTTGTATCTCGTAGAAACTGTCATAATTGAAGTAGTCACAAAGGAAGAATTCCTACATAAGCAGGCACCATAAGCAACAAATGAAACAATTTCATCGGAGCAATTCAGTATGTATGTATGGATGAATTAATAATTCATCAGATGGTCATCATTGTCTCTACTATACCTAGTATCAAATAATCAACTTCATTTTTAGTTTTGCTTAGTTTTGCAGGGCATAAACAATAATTAGATTCATAATCTCATACCGGAAATAATTGTCACGGAAATATAACCCCACAAGAGCTCTATACTAAATTCAAGATTGCATATAAAAAGGTTCAAGCATATGCGCTTTATAAGGTGGTCCGGAAAGCAGGGTTATCTCAGCAGAATTATCTGAAGAACTCAACTTCGTTATTTCCTGCTTCACATTTGACCACTTTTTTTTTGTGTGTGTGTTTCACCAGCATGATTATTTGAATGCACATTATGTTTTGAGGTCATCTTTCCTGTATATTCGCAACATGGCGGCAATACATAGTATTGGGGTCATCTATTATGGAATTTCTGTTTAGTGTGTCTGTTTGTGTATGAACACATCTTGAAAATTAATTAAGTAATGAAGATCATTTCAAACACACTACTAGCAGACTTCAAATCAGTTGTTAGGAAAAAAAAGATCTCTAAAACGTTTAATTCTATAGTATAGCAATGGTTGTGCACAATGGATGCTTTGAAATTTTTGTTTCGTTTTCCCCATGTACTCCTTAAAATGTACATTATGTACTTAAATAATGATTATCATTTTAATGATCTCTGGAAATGGATCCACAATGACACAGGAAGAGCCTGGAAATAAACTAAAAGGGCTGGCCGATAACGGATGAAGGGTGTGTGTCATTATAATAAGAGTTGACTCAGTTGAGTACTGAGTACGCATGCGCATAATAATCTTTCTAGTTTCTTTCCCTCGTGAGTAACTGATTAGCATTAAAATCTACTTACATCGTCCTCTACAGAATCAGGTATAGATCTACTGTTTGATACAAGATGCCGGTTAGAGTAAGTTAAAGTTTGACAGCATGCTGTGCTAAAGTATGACGATTTATCCACTTATTTAGAGGAAGCAGCCAGCGAAGAAGCAGAAAGCTAAAAATGTTACACTTCAGTTCTCTATTGACTGTTCTACTCCAGTAGAAGATGAAATCATGGATGCAGGAGCTTTTGTAAGACTAAAATTAACATAAGTAATACATGAAGTACATGTTAGGTGATAAAACTCAAAGATTTTAGTAAAGCTGAAATATATTATATTATATATATATATATATATATATATTTCAGCTTTACTAAAATCTTTGTATGTATGTATGAATCAAATATTACGTATTTTATATGCCGTAGGAATCATAGTATCTCAGTCAAATGAAAGCAATTGAGCACTCATGTGGCATATTTAGTTTTGTGTCGCCAGCATTAGTCGTAAATTTTATTTGGGAGCAAGGGTTAGGTAATGAAGAATAGCACCTTCCATATTTTGAAAGATCTTTCATCAAAGGTTTTATTTTGTATTATTTACCACACCTACCCGAGGTGCTGTTCTTGTAATACTTGATCCGGCGCAACAACCACATTGGTGTTTCTTGACAGTATGGTGTCGACCCAAGGCACTTCAGCCATATCTGATTAAATTACTACACCCACTTTGGATGGTAAATATCCTAGTTGATTTGATATTTCATTAGGAGTATTGATAAATCACTTTTTCACAGGGATGTTTCAGTCCTCTATTTACTTTACTTAGCTATATAGATTATTAGACACCTCAGTACAACTCATAGAGATATTAACACAAAAATGTGTATTTAGTAGTGTTGAAACGAATATTGAAATATTCGGATATTCATTCGTTATTAAAGATATTTGAATGTATTTTTTGGTATTCGCTTCATCCTAGCCCTATGATATTATATCTACCTTCTTGTTTCTGATTTTTTCGATGAAAATGACCATTTTGTCAATAATAATTATGAGTATCATAAATGCAATTAATGATGCTATAATCAACAGCCCAAGTATTTTTTAACAATCTATTCAATACCATACAGGTATAGAAAGCTGGTAACACGGAGCAAGAAACTTCTCTTTGGCCATTTCAATGCATTTATAATTTCACATGTTAAATTTCTACACATGTACAAACATTAAACAGATACTAAAAATACATTCAAATACCAAAATAACAAGCGAATATTTACTGCAGCCCTATTGTTGTCATAATTAGTTTTCCTTGCTGCTTCACACAGAGTGTGGCTTTTTTTTTTCAAGGTGAAATAATGATCTCGTTATTGGGTTAGGGCTCTCTTCCCTAGTCCCAGTATGTGTGTATTTTTGTCTCCATATTGTAGGAGGATTTTCTGAGGTCTCGTATTAAAGTAAATGGGAAGACTGGAAATCTTGGTGAAGAGGTAGAGCTATCTCGTGATAAGAATCTTCTCCAGTTAAAGGCAAAAATACCATTTTCTAAAAGGTATATTTTTGATCAAAAGTAAACAAACATTCATTGTTAATGCTGTGATACTCTGAGAACTTGTACAGTTCAATATTTCTGGCAGGTTTGGCAAATGTTGGACCACTTTCTCAGAGTTTTATTACGTAGATTTCCCAAATTATAAATTACAGTACATGCGGATGTGTTACATCTTAAGACAATTTTCATGTACTATTCCCTTGTTGATAGATGTCACCTTATCTCCCATAGCTAAACACTGCTGCTGTAGTTTCATCCCCAAATTGTCATGCCCTCTACGAGTAAAAGATGGTCTCTTGTTGGTCTAATCACTAGTAATCAATATACGTTGGCATTCCAAGATTTGACTACATTAAGATAGATTACGCTAATTAACTGAGACTCCAAAGAAGAATTACACGTCCCAGTTGCATTGTATGCTTGCTTACCTTCCATAATCTCACATCTTGCTGGGTACATTTACCTATACCAGTATAGGTACAACACTAATATATGTATCTCAGTTCACAATGTACAGACTAATTAAGAAACATAATAACAATACTATTATTCAATTTACTACACGTGATTGTGTTAATAGGTATCTGAAATATTTGACAAAGAAATTCTTGAAGAAAAATCAGTTGAGAGATTATGTTCGTGTTGTAGCAAGTAATAAGACTACATACGAGTTGCGTTACCTTCATATTGCTGGAGCTGACGAAGATGAAAGTGATGATGATCAAGACTAGAGACTTGTTTTGTAGTTTCATAAAATGTTTCAGACCATAATTTAAAATATTTGATTTCATAATCTTCACTTCTGGTGCTAGAAAAAAACTCTTTAAAAAAAATTGGGAGGGGTTGGTACTTTATGGATGTTGTACTAAGAAAACGCTTGTGAAGTGAAGTTTGTGCACAGCACATGACTTGAAGTGGCTGGAACTATAAAGTAACAGTGTTGTCAGGAGCCCATATATAGGATAAGTTCCTGGAAGACTTATCAATGTATGTGTATACAATATTGTGTACACACAGTTCATCACTAAGAGATCTTTGATCTGCATCAAGGGAAACCTGTAAGAAAAAAAGACAGAAACTGCAAAATCCTCCAGAAAACATGAAGACTCGTTGTGTTTCTCATGGAAATTTGCCATGTCTGTAATGGTTCTACCACATTTCACGTTTATTCACAATTCTGTACAAAAAGTGATGTACATACAAACTAGAAAGCTTCGAAACTCTTTCAGTGGTGGGAGTTATATAATATGTATATAATATGTATATAATTATTATTCCTAAAATAATACATTAAATGACTCCAAGGGTTAGGCAAAATTAAAGTGTATTAGTCAGCAGGGATGGATAGTATAGTCATGGAGTTCATTATCATGATACTAATTATAGTCATTGGTATTCTGATTGACAAGTTTGGTAAACTAAGGATGAGTACTGGCTTGCTGTTTTATACATTATATTATATTGTGAATTGATCAGACTGCATTATTTCTGGTATAAATGTGCCTTTGTATGAATTACAGAATACACCACTTCTAGGAACAAGATGGCTTTGGCAACAAAATGAAATACCACTTCCACATAACAACCCTACATAAGTATATATAGCTAGGAAGGCAAAAACACAGAGAAGTGATGCTTAAGTACGGTTGTTATGTGGAAGTGGTATTTCATTTTGTTATCAAAACCATCTTGTTCCTGTCCTTTTTTCGGTTTTGATATATATTCCTACATACTCTTTCATTTAAAAAAATTTTTTTTATTATTCTTAACACTATAGTCTCACATAGTACACTGCAAAAACAAAATTGTTGAAATAACTTTCATCAGTAAGTACAACTGTAAGGATTTAACAATTAGTTGAATTCACACATGCCAAACCCATAACTACTTTGTACTAATTAGTTGAAGCAGTATAATGTTAGGGTGCTGTCTACTGATTTTATTTAATTTACCACTTCAAGTGATTGTATTTGACAACAAAAAGGTTTGGAACAATTTAATTTATTTTAGTGTACATTTTTATACTTGGTGCACATAATGTTATAGTAACATCATGCATATAGCCACAACAACCTGTATGACAGATTAACTACTCCTTGTAACTGTACTAACCAATAAGTTGGTTATTTGACAATATAATTTTTGTAGTGTAGTGTTGTTTAGTTTAAGTATAACTAAAAAAAAAATCCCTTTTAGTAAAATATTTTGACTTTTGGTTAACTAATAAATTACAAGTCTACTGTAATAACCATAACTAACTAAAAAGGAAAATGTCCAATAATGGGCACGTTTAGTTAGTTAAATAAAACTAAAACCCTTTTAGTAAGCCCAATATTATTTTAAACTATAACTAATCTAAACGTTTGAGAAACCAGGCATACTATAACTATAACTAAAAGTAGTTGTTACTGTCAAACTAAAACAACACTATCACATAGACCCAACTTACTATGAAGGAAGGGTCTACTCAAACCCACTGTATTCGACAGTGTTTAACCAGATTTTTGGCTGTTTTAGTGGGTGACAAACTGCTAGTAATATTCATAACCAAAATGAATGCACTTGCAGTGCAGAACCATTGCCACAAGTGTGATTGAACAATAAGAAAATCATTGCAGACATTACTGACTTGACTATATGTAATAATAATTATTATACTGAGATTATATGTGCATGTATGTGTGTGTGTTATATACAACTTACACTCCATACCAGTCCCTATTATATAGAAACTCAGCGTCAAAATAAAGAAAACAGTTTTACTTTTTTTGGATTCAATCATGTGTGCGCATGAAATTAAGTGCCATTAGGTGAAGCTACAAGGCGATTGTCATGGCAGTCTACAACATCAAGCTGGCTCTTAGTCTATGCTTTCTGCAACCCAAAAAACATAAAACTGTTTTTTACTTGATTTTAATTAACGCTGAGCTTCTATATTAGGGACTGGTATGGAGTGTAAATTGTATATAACAAAAAGTGCAATCATGAGTTGTAAAATTTGTCATAACTTTATAACAAAAGGATTTTAGTAAAAGCCTGTCTTTTATTGCGATCCTTGTATAATTTCAAGTCTTTTGTAGCTCCATCGAAGACAAATGTTGTTAGTTGTCCAAACATTTTATTCATATACACACAGACAGAACACCTGATCGATTACAGTAACTCTCCGCTCGGTCTACACAGGTGAGGGTAATAATTATATATTATCTTACAAATACCAGGAAATACCATTATAGTGTAATGTATAATTAAACATGTGTAGGATTCGTTGTTTTTAAACATAATAATTGTATTATCTTACAGATTCTGGGAAATATCATATTGCAATGTCTGGTAGATAATTATATATAATATTATAATTATATATATATATATATATATATATATATATATACATATATATATATATAGTATGATGGTGACATCATCCCTTTGATGTGGTGAGTTCTATATGTAATATATATAGTACACTTACAGGTCTTATATACAAAAATATAGACCCGAGGTTTAGTGTCCAAGGATGTGATATAGCCCGAGCCTGCGAGGGCTATATCACATCCGAGGACACTAAACCAAGGTTTTATATTGTTTTATATAAGAACTGTAAGTGTACTATATACAATATATTGTATGCTGATAGATTAAAGATTCACAGGTCTATATACAAAAATATAAGACCTAACCACATCAAACGGTTGCCATGGTAGCATGCTATATATATTGTATATAGACCTTCCATGTGCATACTATGCAGGAGATGTCACCATCATACAATATATTGTATATAGTATGCGAATAGGTCCTATATATACTGAATATAGGACCCTTGTTTTGTGTCCTCGGATGTGATATAGCCCTCACAGGCTCGGGCTATATCACAAACTCGGGTCCCATATTTTGTACATAGGACCTATTAGCATACTATATATATTACACATCCGAGGACACAAAACGAGGGTCCTATATTCAGTATATAGGACCTATTAACATACTATATACAATATATTGTATGATGGTGACATCTCTTGCATAGTAGAGTGTACACAGAGTGGTCAGACAGGTCTATATTTAAAAATATAGACCTCCTCTTAGGTCTATATACAATATATAGACCTCACCACATCAAAGGATGATGTCATCATCATACTATATATATATTATATATATATATATATATATATATATATATATATATATGTATGTATGTATATAATTATATATAATTACTACTTTTCAGCACTGCTCTAACCATTTATGTTAGAAATGAAATTCACAATCTGTTAGAAAAGATAGCTCAATATATAAGTGATGCTACAGTAAAATAGTACTATAAAGTTTAAAACTTTGGTCTGTAAACTATCTGTATCTGCCCTTTACTAATTGCCTATATATACCTTGGGTATATAGGCTCCTATCAGTTACCTATACACTAGTATATATATTATATATATTTATATATTTATATATATATATATATATGATGTACAACAGTAGTATATAATTATAATATATAATTATATATAATTATAATTTATATAACATAACTGTAAAAGTAACCAATTTGATTAATTATAGCTATGAGTTTCATTTGCTTTTATTTCTTAATTATACATAAAATATCAATAATGACAACATCTTCAAGAAGCTACACTGTAAAAACAAAATTCTTAAAATATTTCATTAATTTATTATTACAGGTTTGAAGTCATACAGTTGTTTACTTGAAGTCCTATTTTGTCATATATTAAGGTCACTTATAAAAATTCAAAGTAACCTTATCATGCCAATTTCATTGGAAAATATAATTTGTACTGTCTGTAAGAAACCTGATTATGTTCCTACCGTAGGAACATAATGATTGTGGCTGCCTGTCAAATGTCACTTATATAGCAACATAACATAATCATTTAGGGTGCATATCCAAACTGAAGCTTGTACGCTTAACGTTACAGTGATGCTACTGCAAGACCCCCCCTACCCCCTGCTCTTAACGTCATGAATGAATACTCCAGTGTATCATACTAACTTGTGCTTCCTTTCTTTTCAATGTTTAGCGCCACGCACACAACCCCCCACCCCCTTAGCCTCACTATGACGTTAAGTGTACAAAGTTCAGTTTGGAAATGCCCCCTTAGCAACATTTGCATGTGCATAAAGTGAACTCTACAACCAATCTATAATTGTTGAAACAGTAAGTAGTTTCAATACCAGTAAGACAAATAATTTTAATAGGTTGTTACTTTCAGACATGAACAAGGGGCAATCAAAAGGTAATGCGACTGGTGCCCATAGAAACATGGAGCATGTAAACCTTAAGCTAATTAATTATTCATGAGGCATGGCTAACTAAAGGTCGTTCATGTTCACCTTGTTCTCAGAAAAATGTTCATAACTATAGTTTGGAAATACCAACAATCTTTTTACCTGGACCATTTTCATATAATTATCCTTCCCATTCTTTTTTGTGTATGTCAAAATTCAGCTTCATTATTGAGATACAAGTTACAATATAATCATGTATTAGCCTTATGACATTGAACTATACACTATGGTACATACACAGTCATTGCATCCTAATTTTGAGGTCATCGTGAATGTGAATAGACCTTATATGTTAATTTATAATAATTATACACAAAATAATTTCGCTTCCTTAATTAAAATGCACCTATTTTTACTCTTTAGAATTGCTTTTACACTGTATTAAGAGTATCGCTTTTGTAGACAAATACTATGAACTGCATTAGCCATATAGGATAGATGAAGAACTATATTGCAGGTATTTACATGCCTTAGCTTATGATATGTGGAGAAAAAAGTATCCTTTGTAGTGCCAACATTCAGTAATCAACTGACTGATTTTTTCATGCTTGAAACAGAACAGCCTTGATTACCTACTCTTCTTACTTTTTAAAGGTTTTTGTAGGACTTTGTGAATACATTCCAAGGAGAACAACTATTTGTTCAAATTTATAAACTGTATACAGCATTGCTTTTTCTTGAGTGCACATTTATTATGAAAGAAGATGTAGTGACACCAAAACCCAAAAAGTGTGTGAACAAGGTTTGGATGGTACTAATGCAGGAGGTTAATGGTTAAACAAACCACTTTCAAAACAGCCTACATAATATAACTACAGCTTTTTGTCTTTGCTCAAAGTTTAGAGTAATGTATTGGTACATATGTAGGGTTATATGTGTGAAGTTTGTTCAATTTTGTGTCCAACATTAGCCTATCATCTTGAACTTGTTCGCATACATTTTGGGTATTTATGTCTACATCTTGAACTATAAAGTACAAACTCTAGGGACATGCAGTATACGTATCATAGTTAATTTTTAAAAATTTGCTTGAATACTCTTTTCAGTACAATGATGTAAGGAAACATATATAGTACCAAAAAAAAAAACGATGTACAGATATATACATATCCATAATTATAAAGGGTTATATGGAAGTGGCTTGTTTAATCTTTATTAATCTACAATCTTGAACTTGTTTGCATACTTCTTGGGTTTTGATGTCCCTACATATTCTTGAACATGTTTTTTTATATAATTATTCTTGTCATTAATCTGATTCATCACAACAAATTACAAACTCTTAGAGACATGGGGGTATATCATGTAAAAATGATAAAGTTAACTAAAAGAATCTCTTTTTGAATAAGATGATGTAAGAAAATGTGTATATATAATACCAAAAAAAAAGAATTCATTATAACAATGATTGTAAACATTTATATATTGTCAATCTCTCAAATCGTATTTTCCTCATTGTGTAATAATTGTTCATCTTCAGAACTTTCCAAAGAAAGAGGAAGTCTCCATTCTCCTCTCCCTGAACGCTTCATACTGTAGTACTTCAACGCAATCATCAATAATGTATAGAAGATAAACATTCCAACTCCAATAAGCATCAAATGCCAAATAAAGGAAGCCATGACAAACATTCTGTTATTATGATTCTCATTGTCCCACTGTGAAGGTCCATACAGTATTACACCTATCTCAATGAGCCAAGTACCTTGAAGAGTGAGTGATAAAGCTAGTGTAGCATTAACAAGCAAATTAGTAGCACAGTACATTCTCAATACAGCAGACATAAAAGAAATACCAATTGCAGCTACTAGTAGTTGATGAAGGATCACATCAAGTGAGTCCCGATCTTCAAGATGGAAGTAGAATAAAACACCTTCGGCAAGTAGAGCCAGTGAGAAGAACAATTGAGAAGTATGCTTTGGATATCGAATGCAAAGAGACACAAGATCAATAATACCTGATGCAATAAAACATAAATTCACTGTCATGTGATGGAGTTTTACTAGACTCTTGAAAGATCCATCGTCATTGTACATACTCCAAGGCACCGCTACTATATGGTCGGTTCCATCTTCATTGGGACTATTTGTAAAGAATTCTTCTATAATCATTTGCACTGTTCCAAAAAAAATTTTCAGAATAGGTTCTATTGGCACTCGTGGACATCCAGGAACTGGTATGTATGATTTTGATTTGATATTAACATCAGCATATTTTCCAGTTTGTCTGCTATTTATTTTTAAAGTGGTAGTTAGATACAGCCAGAAACTAGCAAATATCCACCAACCACCATACACAAGGAAAAATATTCCGGCTATAACATGAGCAGTAAGACTTCCCATTGTTACTGTTACAAACTGTATGCAGCACGATCTTTTAACTATCCATACAAAGTTCCTATTTCCTGCTTCTTGTTTACAACACAGAAATCTGTCACATATATATAATCATTACTTGTATAATTATACAGACATCTGATAGTAGAGTATGCATTCCAAGCATCCCTATTGTGGCACAAAATTTGATCATATGACCTTCATCATGTATACATAATTATGTTGACTTTAATGAAGACCTTTGCATTAGTAGATGGCAGGGCCTATGAAATCTTTCACCATAAAATGTATGTAACTGGAAAATACTTCTGATATATAATTACAATTATTATAATTACTATTCTTACCCCAATCAGGTTGCAGAATTCACACTAATCAACCAAACAAATATTAACCTCAAGCCTGTTAATGATGCTGAATTATCAATGGCTCTATATTCCTCAAGTTTGATTATTATACTTGCATATGGGTTACAGTGGGTAATAAATTGCCAATGAGTAAGAATGAATGGTTCATTGCTGTATTTTATAAATGATTCATACTATAGGGTTGGTTTCACATTAAGAGTTGTGTTTTCGTTTCTTGTTTTCAAACGTACATTTATCATGATTATAGTTGTACTATACATACTTGCATACTCGCATAGACTGGGTTGTGGAAGTGTTTTAATATTTTGGCGAGCAGAAAGTAGTACCTTTTTGGTACAGCTTAGCCCCACAAGCGAGGGCCTCAGTAATTTTGGTATGGCTCTAGCCGTACTGGCCATACTGGTTTCTCCACCCCGGGGGCCCGACTAACTGTACCTACGTATGTTAGGTTTTTTATTAACAAATTTGTGTATATGTGATGTATCTATAATCATGATTATTATTACTATATATAATTAAAGTAAATGTAGTCTCATCATTGAAAAAACAATCCAATCATCAACAATGTGTAGAAGATAAACATTCCATCTCCAATAAGCATCAAATGACAGCATATACACAGATTTGTGTATATGCTGTCTTCACTACATAATTGTGTCCATGCCATTAATACTATAATTGATAATACATAACAGTCATGGCTGTCTACTACCACAAAAAAACTTCCTAATGTTGAAAATTCTGTTGATAACCCTTTGTCCATGAAACTGAAACTCCATTTACCATATATTTGCTAATTTGGTGCAGTTTGAAAATTAACCATTGAAATATTATAATATGAAGCATTCCAGGAGGAAAGGAGAATGGAGATTACCTCTTTCTTTGGAAAGTGCGATATCTATAGTGTTTCTGAATTACAGTTATTGTGATGTGTATACAATCATGATTATTATTACTATACTAAAAGTAAATGTAGTCTCATCATTGAATAAACAATTCAATCATCAACATTGTGTAGAAGATAAACATTCCAACTCCAATAAGCATCAAATGCCAATATAGGAAGGTATGATAAACATTGTTATTATGATTCTCTCTGTCCCACTGTGAATGTCCATACAGTATTACACCTATTTCAATGAGCCAAGTACCTTGAAGAGTGAAATCACCTCTCCCCACTCAGGCCACCAGAGGTCCACAATCTACCACCCATCAATAACAATAACACCAGGCAGTCTCATCAGAGTCAGTAATAATAAATAATAATTATTGCAGATCATGCGGTCACTGAGGCTCTTGCATGTGTCTCTCAAGAGGCAGATCAACCCTTACCTTCCCCAACTCCCTCCTGGGTCAGATTTGATAACTTCACCCCTGCAATCTTAGGTGTGGCAGGTCTTATTACAGGACCACCCAGATCGCCTCCTTGTAGATTATGTCTGAATCTGTGAGAGTTTTCACATTGGTTTTAACTATCCCTCCAGCTTCTGCCACACTGCTCAACACAATATGTTCTCCTCAAGAGAACACCCTGCTATAGTATCCCAATACCTAGTGTCAAAATATCACTTAAAATGGATGCATGGTCCCTTATTGTCACCAACTAATATCCACACCAGCCCCCCATAGGGATCATCCCAAGAAACACCAAGTGGGAAAGTGGCGTCTGATAGTTGACCTGTCTTCCCCCAAGGGCTCAAGCGTCAATGGCGGCATAGACCCCTCCCTTTGCTCCATGTCCTATGTCTCTGTTCAGAATGCAACAGAGAAAATAAGCAAGTTGGGAAGAGGGGCCCTCTTAGCAAAACTCGACATCAAGGACGCCTATAGGATAGGTGTCCCAATTGCACCAGAAAAGGTGGAGGGTCCCTCCACTCGACTCACCTTTCTGGGAATTGAACTTGATACATTATCATGGGAAGCTTGACTTCCACGTGAAAAACAAGTAATAATCCGCTCCATGGTGAAGCAATGGAAAGGACGCTCTTCTTGCAAAACAAAAGAACTGGAGTCCCTTCTCGGCTACCTCCAGGATGCGGTCAAAGTAATTCCCTCTGGAAAGACATTCACCAGGAGAATTATTAGCTTACTTCGTCTTCCAGCAGCAGCAACCCCATTTAGTCACATCCGTCTCAATCGTGGTTACCGCTCAGGCATTGAATAGTGGTGTCAGTTCCTTCCCTCATGGAAGGGAGTATCATTCCTACCACCTACCCACTATGCTCCACATGCTGTCATCACTTCAGATGCATCTGGCAAGTGGGGATGTGGGCATAGTCATCTTATGGTTGGTTCCAGTATAGCTGGCCACTGTGGATATAGTAGCCAAAGAGCTGTTACCCCTGAGGAAAGGGATGGATGGGGAACTCAGTTCTCACCCGATGCGATAACCTGACATTCTGAGATCAGGTTCTGCAAAAAACTGTTATGTACCTCATGAGATGTTTCTTTTTTAAAACAGCATCCTTTTCTCTGTCTTTAATTTCCCAACACTTGCCAGGTTGTAATGACCAGGCAGCCAATGCTCTTTCCCATGATCATCTTCAGGTTGTAGTCTTTTCCGTGGGCGGATGCTACTCCAATCAGTTTCTAGTCTTGCAAGCTTCTTGCTGCATACAATCTGGTTCCATTCTGTATTTTTTGGAAGCCACACCCACCCGGGGGTATAATTATTGGGCCTAAATGTTTTGACTGATAGTTGGCCGTTGGCGGTGGGTGGGAAACAATGGCGGGTAACTGTAGTTGGTCTCTGAGAAAGATCGGAGTTTGATAGTGCCTAGAAATGTAGATTTTATGGTTTCAGTGAAAAGCTACAGAATTCAGCTTTCTTCAGCCTCTTGTAACTATAAAAGTAAAATGAATTTCCAGAAAACGGCTCTATTTGTTTTCTCTAAATGCATTGTACTTGGTGCATGCCATGATTGTGGGCGTGGCTTTCTCCGTTTTGTACTTATTGCGATTACAAAAATGGACATTTTATATATGTTTTATCACTTCCAGGACCCTATAAAGGTGATTAGAAGATATGAAGGTTGCCATTACACCAGGTTAGAGTCATATTATATAATATTCTATTTTGAAACTGATTGGAGTCGCATCCGCCCACTCCCTAGTACCACCTTCAATGTTTTCATTATCTTGCCTCTCTCCATCCACAATTCCCCTCCCACTAGTCGAACTGTTGGTATCTCTGCGTCCAGACTGGACAAACAAATCATGGAGAACTTGGTTTCCTTCTATTTTGCAAAGGGTTTAGCTCCTTCAACAAAAAAGGGATACACATGTGCTCAAAACTGCTATCTCCTTTTCGTTCAGCCAACAATTTACAACCCATACCCCTATCCGAATCATCACTAAGTCAGTTTGTCTCAGTCCTAGCTAGCAGCTCTTGTAAACACCAAACCATCAAATGTTACCTATCAGGTGTCAGGCACCTTCAGATCTCAGCAGGCCTGCAGGACCCATTTACACTGCCAATGCCCCATCTGAAGCTAGTATTACATGGAATTAAACATCATCAGTATGAACTGGGCTCAACCTTTAAGGTACGGCTCTCAGATCCTGCAATCACTTCAAGATTATTGGCTATCCAATAATCAGGGTAATGACACGCTTATGATTTGGGCAGCCTGTAGTCTTTGTTTTTTCGGCTTCCTTCAAGCAGGCGAGATCTGCACTACACATTTTGACCCAGGTTGTCACTTATCTCCTGCAGACATTGCAACAGATCATCAGACCCATCCGAACATCTTGAGGATTTGTATTCAACAATCAAAGACAGACCCATTCAGAAAAGGTGATCAGATTATTGTAAGAGTAACTGGTGACTCATTATGTCCAGTTGCAGCTGTACTGCAATACCTTGTCATCAGGGGAAAGGAGCCAGGTCCCTTACTTCGTTTTTGCAATGGAAGTGCCCTCACCAGACAGACATTCGTCACTTTAGTTCGCAGAGTCCTATCGCCCATTGGATTAGAAATGTCCCTATATAGTGGCCATAGTTTCAGAATCGGAGCACCCACCACTGCAGCAATCCAAGGCATTTGGTGATGCCTTAATAAAGACGATTGGTAAATGGGAGAGCACTGCCTATACCACATATATTCAAACACCATGCAGTCAACCAAATTGCGACAGTATCCAGATGTCTTCTCTAGCTACAATTAAGTTTCTTAGGTGGTTACCACTCATTCATATTGCATTGATCATGTGTTATCAGTACTGATATATGTTGCTTTGCACAAATTATTATTTTCAATTCTTGTATGAATCATTCCGTATGTGATTATTGTTACACTTTCAATTTTCTCTACCTCTTCTTGGAGGATTTCTCCCTTTGGGGGCCAATCCATGGACTTTTGTGGAGGTCATCCTTAAATGTTGACCCCCACTCTTAATTCCAAGCAGAGGCTAGGCTCAGACTCAACCCCAGCGCTACAGGGAGGCTCACATCTGGGCCAAATAAGTACAATCAAGTCTGTCCCTCATCATTTAGGGCATTAAATTACTTTATACTTCACATTCCATTAGAACTACCAATGCTTCGAACCTATGACAGCAAGTGATGTAACCACAGATAATGAAACTCAGTTAGTTATACTCAGGATGGAGTATGTAGTAATCTAACACCTCCAATAATTATGTACTGTACTTTCAGTAAAGTAATCCATTACTGACAAAACTTAATAATAGATCATAGATGTGTCACTTGAAACAATTATATCTCTTTTAAGAAGTGAATAATGTATTTTGCTAATATTGTCAATTAACTTTTCTCTTCTGAAGGTAGAATTCAGGCCAATTTGCACTTTCTTCATGACATCACCCAATAATTAGAACATATCTCAACACTAAGTAACTAGTTCATACTTCAATTTAAAACACACTTTCTCATTGATGAATGTCTAATTCACCACCTCCCATGACAAAGGTCTACAAGTCACATTAATTACTGATATTTCAAATACTATTATTTTAACCTTACCTATCATGCAACAATGAAGTACATTGATAGTAAGAAATTTCATTACCTGAGATTAATGGAAGTAGGTACAAACTATCCACTAGTTTGAATTCATGTTGACAATTAAACACTAAACCACCAAGTGCAATGAGTATAATATTGTGTAAATCACCAAATTGTATCATTAAAATTTCAAATTTCACAAAGGCAAACAACTAGTATTTCTGAATCATGGGTATTATGATGTGTATATAATTGTGATTACAGTAGTTATCATACAGTAAAAGTGAATGTAGTTTTATATCACTGCAAAAAATAAATCGTTAAATAACCATTTTATTGGTTAGTACAGTTGCAATCAATAGCATTAGTTTCAATTTAATTAGATTGTCAATTGTCATAGAAGATGTTGTGGCTACATGCATGTATGTTACTACGACATAATGTGCACCAAGTATTGGAAGGTATAAATTAAATTATGTGGCTGCGGGTTTACAAACCTCTTTGATGGCCAGATACAATTACATGTCTTTAGTATGAATTTCACTAAATCTTTGACATGAAATATAAGTAGACAGCACCCTAAAATTATAGTAATTCTACGCATGTATAATTGAATATAATTTGTACAAAGTATCTGTGGCATTAGATGCATGTATTCCGAACAACCAACCAATTGTTAAATCCTTGCAACTGTACTAACTACTAAATTAGTTATTTTGACTGTTTTTTTTTTGCAGTGTAGAGTGGTTAAGCGTACCTGCGTGCATTCTATTATATTATGAAAAAGATGTAGGGACATCAAAACTCAAAACGTGTGCAAACAAGGTTTGGATGGCACCAATGCAGGAGGTTAATGATAAATCAAACCACTTCCTTATAACAGCCTACATAACTACAGCTTTGTGTTCTAGAGTGATGTACAGGTGTATACATATGCATATAAAGGGTTATATGGAATTCGAAGTGGCTTGTTTAATTTTTATTAATCTACCATCCTGAACTTGTTTGCATACATCTTGGGTTTTGATGTCTCTACATCTTCTTAAACATGTTTTTTATATATTATTCTTGTCATTAATCTGATTCATCACTACAAATTGCAAACTCTTAGAGACATGGGGGTATATCATGTAGAAATGATAAAGTTAATTAAAAGAATCCCTTTTTGAAAACGATGATGTGAGGAAACATGTATATATATATATAATACCAAAAAAAAAAGAAATTTATTATAATAATGATTATTGTAAAATTTATTTAATGTCAATCTCTCAGATCGTATTTTCCTCATTGTGTAATAATTGTTCATCTTCAGAACTTTCCAAAGAAATAGGAAGTCTCCATTCTCCTCTCCTTCTGGAATGCTTCATATTATAATACTTCAACCCAATCATCAACAATGTGTAGAAGATAAACATTCCAACTCCAATAAGCATCAAATGCCAAATATAGGAAGCTATGATAAACATTGTGTTATTATGATTATTTCTGTCCCACTGTGAAGGTCCATACAGTATTACACCTATTTCAATCAGCCAAGTACCTTGAAGAGTGAGTGATAAAGCTAGTGTAGCATTAACAAGCAAATTAGTAGCACAGTACATTCTCAATACAGCAGACATAAAACAAATACCAATTGTAGCTACTAGTAGTTGATGAAGGATCACATCAAGTGAGTCCCGATCTTCAAGATGGAAGTAGAATACAACACCTTCGGCAAGTAGAGCCAGTGACAAGAACAATTGAGAAGTATGCTTTGGATATCGAATGCAAAGAGACACAAGATCAATAATACCTGATACAATAAAACATAAATGCATTGTCATGTGATGGAGTTTCACTAGACTCTTGAAAGATCCATCGTCATTGTACATACTCCAAAGCACCACTGTTATATGGTCAGTTCCATCTTCATTGGGACTATTTGTAAAGAATTCTCCCATGATTATTCCCATTGTTGGGAAAATGATTTTCAAAATGGGTTCTATTGGTACTCGTGGACATCCAGGAACTGGTATGTATGATTTTGATTTGATGTTAACATCAGCATATTTTCCAGTTTGTCTGCTATTTATTTTTAAAGTGGTAGTTAGATACAGCCAGAAACTAGCAAATATCCACCAACCACCATACACAAGGAAGAATATTCCAGGGATAACATGACCACCAAGACTTCCCATTGTTACTGTCACTGGTTGTATGCAGCACTATCTTTTAACTACCAGTACAAAGTTCCTATTTCCTGCTTCTTGTTTATAACACAGAAATCTGTCATATTAATCATTTTTTGTATAATTATACAGATAATTAATAGTACAGTATGCATACCAAGCATCCCTATTGTGGCAAAATAGGCATGCTTGGTATAAACAATGTGTTGACTTCCATGAGGAACTTACACGATGGTAGGGCCTGTCAAATTCATTTGGTCATAAAAGTTTTACCATGAAAACAATACACTTGTGGCAATCCCCCCACTGCTCAGACAAGATAAACCTGTGAACATGAAGAAGTATTTGGATGGGCAGCCATTTTGTTTCCATGCCTTCCCTATACCATAAAAAATGCTTGTTGTTTCAACCAATTTGATTGGTTATAATATGAATTGCTTACATGTTTAGATGTATATATTCATGAGCATATTAATTATGATGACAGGCATGTGCATAGAGTTATATCATGTATCAACAGTTTAATTAGCAGCTTTGAAAGCAAAACTGTCATTTCAGTGTCAGGTGGTGATCATGATAAATGATGTCGTGTCAAGCAGTATGAATAACTTCTTAGGCTTTGTGGTGACATATATGTACTTGGTAAAAATAACAATGCAGTATTTGTACTTTCAATTTCTTAATCCTGTCTATAACAATATTAGACATGATAATTGATATAAGTAAGTTATCATGTAGTCATAACAACCTGTATGACCAATAAAGGTGGGTTTACTGTAGAACAGAGAAACCATACAATTCATTACTAATTCCTACTTTATTCACGATATACATTTTGTGGTTGCTATGTACATATCAATATATCGTTTCATAGAATTGCTCACCCATGTGTTTTAGTTCTCTGTTTAATTTTTCATAGCTATACTGACTATTATAGCATAAATAGGAATGTATACTTAATGCATTTCTGTTCTCCTATGTTCTTTCGAGATATGTAGAGATACATGTCAACTATGTACAATATCTTCAGAAATCAAGAAATGCCTTAATAGAACTGTAGATCCTGGTAGGTTATTCATGTACAATGACTTCCCTTGTGTGCTTTGAATACAAAGTACCTTTGTGGTCACGCCCGTAACTCTTGAATGCAACAAGTGAAATTTTAACCAATAAACAACAGTACGATAATGTTTGTTAATTAAAACAAAATAATCAACAACAATGAAGATAATAATAACAATTTGAATATCATTAACGCTAGCAATAGCACTTGTTAGGATTTAGTTTACATAATTATACAACACAGCACAAGGTTAAATAATTTAGTGTACATAAACATACAGTATACCACAAGGTTAATTAGATTCTTCTCATTCTTGCTAATGTTGTTGTTGTTCTACGTAGCACAACTTCATATAATGATGTATTGTCAGATAAAATTCTATATATGGCTCAGGAATATACAAGATAAGTTTATACTTTGTAGTACTTCCTTTGCTCATTTGTTTATGTTAGCAGACCATGTATTCTTCTCATTCCATGTAATCTTTTTACAGTTATTATATTTCCCTGATGATTTTGTAATTGCTACCCCCAGGTACTAGATCACCAGAATCAAAGTTGATGATGAATTGGTACACCTGGTGATTTCATACCCCCTGGTATTCTGCAAGGTTTTAGTATCTGCTCACTGAAATACTGATTGCCTATGCGCATAACATGTCTAGAAATGCAATACATAACAGTCATCATGCAAAGTCCAGAATTCCAGCTAGTACTACTCCTTCTATATGCCTTTACACAAGGACATTTTTAGTCTTTATCTTATTCTATTTGAAAAAGAAAAAGACAAGTGTTCGCATGGCTATATAGAGGATTGTGAAAGTGCTGATGGGTTGTCTTGTAGTTGTCTGGTTATTATAGCTCAGTGGTGAGAGCACTATTGGCCGAAGTCAGTGGCCCTGGATTGGATCCACAGCATTTTTCACTTTCCTCTTTCATCCTTACTAATTAGAATTTAGCTCATTTCTTAGTTAACTTAAATATAATTATGCCCTAAATGAAGTGATTCTACATCAGCTAAAAAGACTCTGACAGCTATATATAGTGTAAGTGAAAGCTAGTTATTCCAAACAGGTAAGGGTACCAATTTGATGATGCTAAACAATCTTATAGTTTTTGAAAACAGAATTTTGGACAGGTCTTAACAACACAAGGCTATGAGTATTGTTTTTCAGAATATAATTGTAAATACATGTACAGAATTAACCTAAAATTCCTTCTAAGAATGTTAAGTAATCATGATGTGATATAGATTGATCAATGTCTTTTTTTTGGATAGTCTTTCTTTTACTTTGAACAGTAGACTGGTAGGCTGTTTGTGTAAGACGCGAGATAAAGATTTCAGTACACTGTAAAAGAATGGAATGGAATAGATAACATACACAATAATGATTATTGCAGGATAGGGATAATATTAAAATCAAACTTCTGCATCATAGATTCCTAGTGTGTTCTGGAGTGATGTCCAGTATTGCCATCAAAGACTAAAATGATACTGATTGAACCCTTAACCCTACCCTAAATGAACCACATAATGATATTCATGAGATTTTGATGGCAATGTTGGACATTAATGGTGTTCTGTGGCTAAAACCGACAGCACTTTAGCTGGTGTTAACAGGCAGATCATGTACCTTAGCTATTAAGAAGACAGTCTCATGTCCAGCCAATGATACATCTGGATCAAACTTCATGATTGTTCTAACTCTTGAAATTGGTAGTTGTAATGATCCTCGTACTCTCCCTGTAACCAATAAAAATGATTTATGTTGTGTGAAAATTTAATTTTTACAATTTACATTAAACCCCTTCCCACTTTTTTCATTATAGACCTTGTGCAGCTGACATCAGAAGGTTGAATTCTCCAAATATTTACCCACTATGAGTGGCAAGAATGGTTGTTTCTATTGCATTCTCCAGAAAAAGCACACTTGCAATCATGTGCAGACAATATGTTGTTGAATTCCAATTGGGAACGACTAGACTATTGAGATTCATCGACTTTCTGCTTGCAGTAGAGAGAACGCAGCAAATAATGGACACCACTACATTGTGTTGTATAGTATCTTGCCACTCAAACTGGCAGATTTACCGTATATTTCTGTGTTGGATGACATCACTGTACAAGGTCTATACCGGTATCTTGGCAATACAACAGAATATTCTAAGTAATGTGTAGGGGTTTCATGCTCCTTCTCTTTCATCATGTGCTCCTGAAAACACTAATACACAAATGTGACATCTATGCCTCCATCCCATGTATATTATACATGTACCGCATGTATTTTGCACTATAACCATAAACCAAACCATGATCTCATTCACAAGTATACCATATATTGTGAAATTTACACAATATAAAAAGTAGTCTCGCATAGCCAGCCCCTCCCACTCTAAACGAAGCAGGAAGGGTCTGGAACTAGACTGGAAAATTTCTTTTCTTTTTTCTGAAAGCCACCAGATGTCAAGTAGATGCCAAAACCAACTTATGAATGATTCATTGTTAATTAAGTTAATTTCACATGTTTGTTCTATTTTGGGAATGCATAATCCTATTGTAGTAGAGGTGTCACCTGATAAGCCAAATGTTTTTTTTTTTGCTTGTAATGTATTTACTTCAATATTTAAAACATTTGGTACAATTGCAGCAAAGCTGAAGGTCCAACAAGTCAATGTGGACAGAATTATCATATTCTGTAAAAAGTAGTCTCGCATAGCCAGCCCCTCCCACTCTAAACGAAACAGAAAGGGTCTGGAACTAGAAAATTTCAATA
Source organism: Petrosia ficiformis (assembly GCA_947044365.1). Taxonomy (NCBI): domain Eukaryota; kingdom Metazoa; phylum Porifera; class Demospongiae; order Haplosclerida; family Petrosiidae; genus Petrosia; species Petrosia ficiformis. The sequence goes on along the minus strand of OX345653.1, from coordinate 1,676,438 downwards.
CAAGCCACCGAATGTCAAGTAGGTGCCGAAACCAACTTGAATAATTCATTGTTAATTAAAGTTAATTTCACAACTTAGCCATGTTTAATCAAGCTTTCAGAACAACTGCTTGTATTAAAATCTTCCAGACCATTCCCGCTTCGTTCAGGGGCTGGCTAGTCTCACGGGACCAGCCTCCTTCACTTGGTGTGAAAAGGAGTCTGGCCAACTTCAATTGAAGCATTCTTGACAGCGCACTATATAGTGTGGTACAATGATCCTGGGAAAGTCACATGACAATCAGCAGTAAAATATGGCTGTAAGCTGTCTTGAAGAAGTAAATGTTATAATCGATTTTGTTTCGCGCAGACATCAGTATGAAACCCTTAAAGAAGAACAAAAGAAAGTAATACTAAACTTTATTGATGGAAGAGATGTCTTTGTGTGCCTTCCAACTGGGTTTGGAAAGAGTTTTTATTTTGTTGCCAAGTATCTATGATGTTCTACACCACAGACCTGATGGCAATAGCATACTTATTGTGGTAGCATCTTTAACTTCTTTGATGAAAGATCAAGTAGATATGTGTAATCGAGGAATACACACTGCGGCAGTTACCGGAGATGAGGAGTCAAAGCAACATTTGAGTAACATATCTGCTAAAGTTGTTGAAACACTTCCTACACATATAATCATGATCATCTGTAATACTGTTTACAACAGATGCATTTAAATTGAACTCATTGGTCACCATAAGCTTCCAAAAGAGATAGAACTTGTTGATTATCAGTTACTACTCGATGATCTCCTTTAACAGTGACTATTCCATAGCCCAAACACAACCCCGACATATCAACAGCTGAACACGTTGTTTCACGTGTTTGTATGATCATGTGAAAATTGCGTATTTTACGTGACATAAAATTGCTTCTGCATTCCGCTGTCACAAGTGCTCCAATTAAAATTGGCCAGACTCCTTTTTCACCCCAAGCAAAGGAGGCTGGTCTCACGAGACTAGGGCTGGCAATGTGAGACTATATAAAAAAATATTCATTGAATTTTCGGACATCAGTTCTAAATTTAAAATAGTGATAATATTAATTAAGTGATTTAATTTTTGTGGGTGGAAACATATTTTTAACAGCATAAATTTCCCTATCAGTCTATAAGAACCTATGAAGGTCTGTTCTTTACTGACAGCAGCTGACCCTATAGTACCTTTAGAAACTTAATACAGTACTATCATAGTAAGTTATACAGTGTGACTGTGTCTTATCTGATTTACCACTTTTCTTCTCATGACTCATCGGTCTTGAAGGTTCCTCTAACATTTCATCTTGGGGATCCACTGTAGTATCATCTTGTGGATCTACTGTAATATCATTGGACTGTAATTCCTCTGTTGTCTCTTCCATGTCCAGGTTGTTAGATTCTTCGGGTTGATTGCTCTCAAGTGGAATTGTTGTGTCCTCTTCCATACTTTTTGCTAAAGCTAAAGTCAATGGGCGGTCTGTGGGTGTGGCTTTATTCTCTACCATTATAGTACCATACCACGCGGAAAAATGGCAGTTTTACAACCTTATCCAGATTTTCTTTCAATCTCTGATTGGACAAGAGAACCAGTTTCCACCGGAGTGAGTTTAAATATGTTATAAATACTAAATGAAATTTCTTCTGCTAATTATGTATATATATATATATATATATAATTATAATTCTACTGTCATTGTATTAATTCTTGTAGACGTCCATCATGGCAGTGGAATATGATAGAGGTGTAGTGATTGCAGCAGACTCGAGGACAACATCAGGGTAAATTGTTTTGTTAATGTGTCATTGTGATGCGTTAGTCTTGCACAGCCAAATGTTCAATTGAGAGTGGACATAATATTTGATATAGGTCATTTATTACATTCTCTTATTGCTTTTTAATGAGCTTTATTGAAACAATAATAATATCTTCTGGAAAGAATGTTTCTGCCCAAGAACCTTCTTCAGGTATTGATACAAGAAAACAGAAATACACAGGTGTATTTATACTTGCATACATGGCATTAAATAAGAAGGTTGTCCTAAATACATAATGAAGGACTACTGATAACATCATAACCTATCTAGAGTCCACATGTAGTTGTATAAACTGTTTTAAAGCAAGTGTGGCATATTGCAGTATCTTGAAACTTAGTCTTTATACCAAGATGTGAGTGTATCAGTCACTATTCTGTGTTGTACTCTGCATACTTGGTTCTGTAGAAGTGCAACTCCAGTGTTAGTACACAGACTCTTGATGAAGCTCCCTTCGAGGTTACCACCTTTAAAATCAATGCTACAGAACCACTGACCTTGCAATCAGGAGGCCTAAGTTCTAACCACTACGCCACGCTGCCTCCTTAAAAAAAAGTGCCTATCAATCTTGGACATTTTTTGGTGGGAATGACTAATGATACATACACATATGTGTATAGAAGATTATAGGCATTCAATTTGTGTGGGAAACTGATGTTCTATTATTATATACCCCCTAACTTAAAGTGCCGTCAGAATCTGCTGGGTGATAAGTCCCATGAATCGGATGCAAAGATCACAATTTCCAAAGTGGACCATTGTTACCCAGAGCTTGGCCATTAAGACGGTGAAAGTTTCATCTAGTGTTTCGAAATGTCCAGTATATAATTACATGTATGTACATGTAGATACAATCACAAATTTACTAAAATTTATTACAAGTCTCATAATTAAATCAATATCTTACTTCATAATTAAGGGAATATCAACTGAATTAACTTACAATCTCTCATTTTCCATGTTTCACAACATCTAAATATAGTGAAAGAACACCAATACCACTTGCTATATGTATATTTTCTGTTTGAAAGTCTCATCACCCTTAGGCATATATGTAACTTCGTACTACTTATGAAGCTCTTTTTTACAGAGCTTACATTGTTAATCGTGTTACTGACAAATTGACTCAAGTAACTGATCACATATTTTGCTGTCGATCAGGCTCTGCTGCTGATACTCAGTCATTTGCAGATATGGTGAAATATAACTTACAGCTACATACGTAAGTTTAAGTAAGATATGTGACTTAATGTTTGAAAAGGCCCCCTGCCAATAATTTTGATTGTGAATGCTTACCATTAATTGCTCTTCATTTTCCCATTTTGTACAGAAAGTCAATGAAATTTGTATCTAAGAAAATCAATGATACTGTAGCTCTTCATGGATACTATATTTCATTGATTACCTGTACAAAATGGTGGAGTGGTGAGCGATTGAAGTTAAGCATTTGTTATTTAGTGGGAAAGTGTCCCTTTTTAGTCTCATCCTTAGCCACACCCACTATTTGGAGAAGCGTCTGGTGGCTTTATGGAAATTTCTTGGCTGTGCTGACTCTAGTGCAGCACACATGATCATTTTAAATTGTGTGCTGCCACTGACCTGCCAATGGTGAAATATCAGAGACTGGTTCTTTCCCATTCTCGCCACCAGTTGCTTGGTATCAAATAACAATGGTGGACTCACTGCCTGAGACTGGTGAAACATAGGCTCTTTTCTGAGTTGATAAATTAACGAACAAATTTTTCTCATGCACAAACATTTTCAAATATCCAAACATTCATCCTGTCATTCCTGTGCCTTAATGTAGATCTAGTAGCCATCAGCGACAAACAGTTTTAACCAGAACAAATATTTCATCGACATTATCATGCACCCATCACACATCTAATCATATGATATTATTTGATATTACAGCATACTTGAATTTGATTGGTGTGCAGGATTCCCTGCATGCTGAGTCAGCACTATTGTTTGTAAATTATTTTTTTCAGTATTGAACTAGAAGAACCACCCTTGGTGAAAACAGCTGCAAACATGTTCAAATCACTCTGTTATCGTGATAGAGACAAACGAATTGCTGGTATCATTTGTGCTGGATGGGACAAAAGGAATGGAGGGCAGGTACAAATATTAGTTGTAACTACTTGACAGCTTGTATATGTTCCTTTACATATTCTGGGAATCCTGGGATACTTAGTACTTAAGGATGATGTCTCAGTAACATCTTAGGGTATCCCATGGGCATCTTGGACATACTTACAGGACACTATACAATCCATGGGCCTATTGGGCATACATGTAGCAATAGTTAATGACATACTTAACTTGGTGTGTGATGAATCACATCTCGTATTATTAACTGGGTATTCTGTACTAATATGATAGAGCTGACATCTTGTATTATTAACTGCACTGATATGATAGAGCTAATATCTTGTATTGCTAACTGTACTGATATGATAGAGCTGACATCTTGTATTGCTAACTGTACTGATATGATAGAGCTGACATCTTGTATTGCTAACTGTACTGATATGATAGAGCTGACATCTTGTATTGCTAACTGTACTGATATGATAGAGCTGACATCTTGTATTGCTAACTGTACTGATATGATATAGATGACATCTTGTATTATTGATTTTGCTAATACGATGGAGCTTGTTATTAAGTTACAATGAGAACCATGCCAGTTTAGTAGTTGAAATATTAAATTTTGTTTGCGGCACAGAGATTATCACTAAAGAGATTTATGTGCAAACCTCTAAGAAACTTTGTACTGGTTCTCATTTTGAAGTGTTGATTAAATAAATGATATACAGGATTACAGGTATGTATACTTGTGTATGGATACTGAGAAAAGCTATATTTTCATAAGTTCAAATGCACTTGTCCATTGCACAACCTTTCACTATACACATGTAGGTATATTCCATCCCGCTTGGAGGAATGTGTGTTAGACAACCTTTTTCTATTGGAGGTAAAAATGAGATTCAATTTTATAATGACTATACATGTATTAGTTATTCCATAAAGGTTCCATATTGAGTTTTCTGTATTCATTTTGAAGGTTTCTTGACCTTAATTCTAAATAATTATTCTTGAGGGCTGAATCATTCTTTCAAAAATAATTATTTATTGTGTTACTGCTAATTTAAACCTGAAGGCTATATTAGTATTAATCCTTATCATGGAGGGTTGCAGTATGAATAAACTGATTGTAAGTAGGGGATGTGTTGATGCCAGTGCACACATGCTGCGCAGAATGCTCGCAACCATGGTTTAGTAAAGAGTACATGCAGTGAGTCACTCCATGTTACCATGCTTGTGTGTGTAGTGATGATTTTGTTGTTCATATTAGTGTTTGAAGTAGTGCTTGTGGTAAGCTTACATGTATATGGTGTACCATTGACCCCAAAAGCTTCTTATTTAGCGCTGCACAGTTCTTTCTTCACTAACAGCATTAACTTTTTATTAATTGGCTCAAGATGTATTCCCAATGGCACACACTAACCATTGTTGAGGCAATTCGCTCGATGCTTCAAAACATGTCAAAAACTCTGGTTTGAAGGGACTTCCATTTTGCTGTTTATCCATAAATCAATCTCACTTACATTTGTGAGTATTAGTTATCATATTTATATAAACATTTAGGATCTGGTAGTACATACATTTATGGATATTGTGATGCACATTTTAGAACTGGAATGACTAAAGAAGAGTGTATACAATTTGCCAAAAATGGTTAGTTATTAATAATGTGTTCAATGTTAGTTGTTTAATGGTGGATGATTAGATATCGTGAGCCATGCACATCTCGTAATTGACAATCGTATACCTGTAATCCTGTATCAGTGTTTCCCCTAGGATAAATATTAACAGTGGGGGAGTGCATCAGTGGTACATGACGTTTAATCAACAATGTTCAATCTGTGTTATAAAACTGTTTTTCAGCATAAACTTTGAAATTAAAGGATGGGGGAGCAGGATGGGGGAGCAATACTAAAGGGTGGGGGAGCAATACTAAAGGGTGGGGGAGTGCCATGGTACCACCTTTTGGGGGAAACACTGATCTGTATGTCTAAAATGAGTAGTAGAACTGCATATACTTGTCAATTGGTTTTTTTATGGGCCACAGGGCCATCCCTATGATTGCTTTCCCATATATATAATATATATATATATATATATATCCCGATACGGCGAAACATCAAAGTAAACCACAGGTTTATGAAGCAGATATAGCACCCTGCGGTCAGATATAAAACCTGCTGTTGAAACAGACTACAAGAAAATAACGCTTACCTTCTCCAAAGTGCTGACAAAAAGGTAGGAGAAGCATCAGACATCAACAGAGGTTTTGTCTTTCATGAAATATATTAATTATAACACGCCTACTCGTGCTATATCAGAATTATAATCACCTCGCCCTCATATACATATACATATATATAAATTATGTTTATGTTACTTCAGTGAGTATACATTGTTTACATTATTAAGGAAGTTACATCGGGTTGGACAATTAATGGGTGTGGCACGTAAAAGAATGCGCACTCAAGCTACAGACCAGCAAGAAGATTAAGGAAGAATGTAAAGCTGCAACTAATACTAATAGCTTTTGAGAAACAGTATATAGATGATGCAAGAATCTTTAACAAGTTGTTGAGTTTCAGACATGAGGAAGTCATCGTTCAAAACCTTAAAAGAGTACTTCATTTTCATCAAAGATCTGTGTACTCATAGACTGCAGTTACACTTACTTTTGAAGTACACAGAAAGGTAGAGACACTAGTGCCATCAGCAATTATTGATACATAGTCATCACAAAGCAATCATAGGGACAATTTTTTTCTCAATATATCTTGTTTTGTATAATGCTATGCATTCCCTGTTTCATATTTCCCCTGCACATGATGAAGTAAGTATTATGTAAGTTTACCTTATTTTATATTCATGAGGTGGGCAGTGAAAGTGTCCCAGCAGAAAAATCTGGAATTCTGGACAAAGCAATATTTGATCAACAAGTTGTGAATATTGTCCAGAAAAAAGTCTTATGAACCAACACTTATGGCTTATGGGATATACAAGCAAGCCATGACTGCTTGACTAATAGTTAACCTCACTGTGAAGTTACTGTACTTATTATTCTTATTGCAATTTTGTTCAGACAAAGAGGCTAAATGTCTAGAAAATGGCCAATTGCTGGACAGTGTTTCGAGCACTGGAGGTGGGTGGTGGTTATTATTGATTACGATTTTTCTTTCTAGCTTTGGCTCTTGCTATATCTCGTGATGGTAGTTCAGGAGGTGTGATTCGCATAGCATGTATTGAAGAAAGCGGTGTGGAGAGGTTACTGTTCACTGGAAATGATATACCACAATTTTCTAATGAATGAACAAGATAGGAATTTACTAGTCACTAATGTATTATTCATGAGTATATAATTGTAGTGAAGGACTCCAGTAAACATTTAAATAGATTTCAATTATGTATGTATCTTCAATCATTTTTGAAATAACATTAATAATTATTATTCAGTTGAGAAGGAACTAAACATTTATTATAAATGGTTCTATTTATATAGAAGTATTTAAAAGGAGAAATCAAGAATAACAATGTATTACACAACATAGTGTTATTTTAGTTTGACAATGATGACCACTTTTTGTTATAGTTATAGTATGACTTTTTAGTTTAGTTATAGTTTAATTAGCTAAAATAATTTAGGCTTACTAAATGGGTTTTAGTTAACTTTACTAAAAGTGGCCATTATTGGCCAATTTTCATTTTAGTTAGTTATAGTTATTACAGTAGACCTGTAATTTAGTTATAGTTTAGTTAACTAAAAATCAAAATACCTTACTAAAAGGGGTTTTAGTTATAGTTAACTAAAACAACACTAGTAATTATATGACAGTACAATCATGGATTTTTAGTTCACAATGCGACAATATTACTAAACATCATGTATGCAGGGGTGTGGAAACATTGAGCCAACTGCCGGACATTTTGACCTATTTTCACCACTCTTGTCCTGCTCCCCATACACTTTGTATACAGTTTAGTTTCAATTTACCGGACATTCACTAGATTTATCGGACAATGTCCTGCATGACTGGCTGTTTCCACACCATTCTTAATAACTGTGTTCCTTCACAAAATGTTCTAACTTATGACACTTAGTTTATAAGAATTCTTCCCATCACCACAAACAGCTTCTTTGTGCTACCAGCATGACACATAATTGTTATTATAATTATTATTACCAACTACTTATACAACCACACAATAAAAATGAGAATATAATTATGCAACCCGACTATAATCCTAACAATGTTGATACACTTACTATAATTCTTATACCATACTATACCACAATATTTATATATACAACACTATTTATTCATTCCTTATAATTATGAAGTATCTGTTTTCCCATTATCAACAAACAACTTATAATATTGATAACTACACATTCAAAAATTAACAGTGTGTTGTAGATGAATAGTAAATGTAATGTAGAACAATTTAATAAGCACAAGTAGGATTAGTTTATATTTTAATGTTTGTAGTGGATAAAAACAGTGTTAAACTGTCAATCAAACAACATGCTTTACGACAATAGCAGTCACCGCAGCAATCAACACCAAACTCCATATAATAATGAAGGGTAGCCAAGTCTTTAGAAATCCAGTAGTCCTATATCATGATAAAAAAAACAATAATTATTACATCAAAAAAAACCTGGTATCCATTTTAAAAGTTGGACTAAAGGCCACCATACACGAGGCAACAATGTGTATTGTTGCCTGCAAAAATGCAAACATGTTGCCAGTGATCAGAACTCCAGTCTATTCAAAGCTGCTTGTAAACTTCGAAGGATCGACATGTTGCTTTGTGTATGGTGGCCTTAAGTATCATACAGTTACTAGTACTTTTGGTTTTTTTTAGTTGATAGAATTATAGAAGTACCACACATTATCATGAACCAGCTTCGCTGAGAAAGAATCAAGATGTAGACAGTCAGGTTCTTGATGTAACTACACACCTCAAATCTAACTGAATAGGTTATAAATTTGGCTCAATGGCCTCTTTTCATTTAAAAGGGAAGAGTGGGACACCTTGGAAATCTCTATTACGTATAATCCCCCAGAATTAGAAATCACAATATAAGGATGTACAAACCTTCGTATGACATTAGGCCTGACATAATATACACTGGATGTGTGAATATTTAAGTTATTTGATTTCATTGTGTGTATATATAATACTAAAAAGATGTACATAAAATTTGTAACCAAGTATACCACATTTATCAACTACCACATAAATACACATACCCAACAAATTTTCCTTTGAAGATCATTAGAAAGCCAAGATTGTACATATTCCAGGAGGATGATCCACCATATCTCATGAGATTTAGTGCTCTAGCAACATGAGAATGACAGTTATCACAAAAGAGATTGTGCTATAAAAGAAAGGGAGATGAATTATGAAGCCAAATAGTGTGCTTAGCACAATAATTATAGCAATAATGTTACAAGAGCATCTATTCAGACATTCAGTAATGATAAGAAGAGTGCAACATTAATTATCAGTGAGCTACATGTATGAAAGGTGCTAGTAACATATAGAAGGGTACAGCACCATGTTGTATAAGCTTAGCCGGAAGTTCTGGAACCCTACCAATGCTGAATCAAGTTTGTGTTGTATAGGATCAGGAATCCTTTGTGCTTTTTTGATTGATGTGTTCCTAGTGGGATGCATGATTTTGTGCTCTCTAAATGAAATCAATTTCATTGAGAAATTTCCATTCCCCAGGCAACACATATCAATCCATTTCTTACCATTCTATGTGAATATTCCTCTGATGCCTGGTGCACTGCACTATCCCATGATGCACTCTCAGCTCTACCAGGGGTCAGTTGCCAATACCTGTTAAGAATAAATACATACTACTACATTTTTCATGTGTATATTTACTACATTCAGTATATAACAAAATATAGTGGAACTTTTCTATTCTATTGGAATAGGGAAGTTCCACTATAGTTGATTGTCCTGTTACTCCTGTAGTAAGCTGTCTGGTAGTAAATTGTCCTGATTAATGAGGTTGAGCATGTGTGTCATTTCTAGGGCAAATTTGTTTTATAAAGCAAAGTTTGGAACACTTAAGTGTCCTTAATACAGAAGTGTCCTCATTTTTGGGGGTTTGCAATAGAGACTATACTTCAAAATACTTGATAAGTTGTACAATAAAAATTAATAATTATATATAATAACACAAATGCACATAAGAGCAGCACATAATTCTCATGGGTTGTATTGTACATCTATAAACACATTTGGGGCCCCAGATGAAACTCACAAACACTACATTTCTCATCTTTATGGCCTCTTTTCTCACATGCTGTATGTCACATAATTATCGAAAATGAACACTTTTCCACAAAATAAATTTGATCAATGCTAGCCATTCCTCCATTTTATACAGGAAGGCAGTGAAATTTGATAGCCAGGAAGAACTATTATATTATATAAGTCTTCTTGCAAGCAATTGAAGGAAAGTTTTTGATCAAAAATTCAAAATTATTTTCAGGAAAGTGTCCCTTTTTGAAAATTATGTCACATTACAAGTGGTAAATATTCACATAATCAATACACTGTGACTTACATTGTTGGATTTCCAAATCCCATATTATCTTCCTATGGAAAAAAAAACATCAAACATGTGAACTACCGGTAGGTGTCCAGATGCCATCAACAATATGCATATAAATGTGTCTGTGTTAGTATCATGACATCACAAGGTTTAGCCTGTTACATGACATAATGTTCAAGTAGGACACAAAAACATGTCATAACTCAAGGAAAAAAAGTGCAAAAGAATTTTACAGGCTTTTCTTCACAGTGTATAAATAATACTGTTTTCAATTATTTGTGCAGGCAATTACACTATAAAAATCAATGAGTTATTTTAACGCTCATTTGATTACATAAGTTTCAATACAATATTAATAACATGCTCCTGAGACTATATCAATCAAATACTCATTACTAGGTAGTGTTTATAAGTAGAAATTTATTTCTTTTCATATTGACTAGTTTATAAAGTACATGCCAAAAGGAAAATCCTATTCACGTTAATTACTAATTACTCTGAAATAAGTAAGTAACATCTGTTCTTTTCACAGGAAATAACAATACTACACTACAAGTTATACTTATAGTAATACTTTACTTTACTTTATACTATATATTTGCTAAAATACCATCCCAATCTTGTTTCTGTGCTTTTTCAATTTTGATATCCCTACATGGTCTTTCATTTTTAAAATGTTTTTTAAAAAATTATTTTTATACCATACACACAGGTTAATAAACTCACAGATACATAATATATGTACCATTTGTCGGTCTAGATATTTATACTATAGGAGTCATACACACAGGTTAATAAACTCACAGATACATAATATGGTGCTGCAAAATCTCGTATAACACCAGCTGAAGTGCAAATTCCCATGTGTCCAACAAAAGGAATAAACCAACTGTGAGTAAATACATACATGTAATTATTATTATAATAAATTACAGATAGATGTTGAGGCCAGGTATCAAGACATTGACCCAAGAAACACCAAATTGATCCAGAGATCTAAGCACAAGATCTTTGGGATTCCATAATCACATAGATACCATTCACAGAGGCAATTTAGATTATGCATAGCAACAAAAAAAATGAGGTAAGTTTATGATAATTGGTACTGGACAGTCAGATCACTCTTTTATATCAAACCTTGTCTAAATATGTTTTAAAATCAATATACTCACACACACTAATAACTCATAAACAAAGACTTTGTCCCAAGATTATAAAACTCAGATAATAAAACTCAGTTTAGATTGAACTGTGTATATATATATATATATATATATATATATATATAGCATGCCAGAAATACACAACTAGCATTTGTCATAATATGTTACACAAGGTGTTCATATGTCTTAAAAAAACTGTTTGATATTATAACCAAATAACCAACATTAAACAATTGCACCATGATATGTGAGCTGATTGTGACAGGTCACATATGTATACTGAATTCAATTTTCACGCTCATTGCGAAACATTGTTGATTGTTCCTATCCAGTTTTGTCTAACAGTTTTATACACCCATTCTTGTTATAAAACATAAATAGAGAAACCTCTTTGTCATTCAAACAGTAACAAAAATCATATTAGTAAGCTTTTAATCAATATAAAAGTAATTGGCAACTATCAGTATAACTAAATGTGGTCACTACTATTAAATTCAGGTCACATGAAAGTAGTCAAGCAGAGCCTGACTAACAAAAGTACTTGTCTCAAATTATATATATCTACTGTTAAAAGAATACATATAAAAGAAGTTAAAGAACCTTAGTATATAGTACTCTTACGTTATTAATGGAAGAGGAGTCCAAACAACACAGTAAGGATAACGCTGTCTAGACGAATCGATTGTTATTTGATCATCCATTCTTTTTTTCATGTTAATTAATCGTTACTATATACTTACATGACTCCACCCTAACATCGAAGTGGACACACCCTCTTGGACACTTGCACAAGTAATGGAGATTAGTGCTGATAGCTGGTTTACAGAATCGGATAGTCTTTGGCCTGGGCAAGCCTTCTCTTTGCAAATTGAAAAAATTCTGTATAGAGGAAACAGCAAGTTTCAAGATATTTTGGTATTTAAAAGGTTGAACTTCTCAACAATATCATTATGCACAGCCAAATTTGTGGCAAATTCAAGGATCAAGTGACATTTCATAAACCAAGTCACAATATTCTCTAGTGTAGAGGATGTAATGTGTGGGTTAATTTGGTTTGTGTTCTACTTGATCCTTATCACCATCTTAGTGTTTTGAATTGTGGCTGAGTTGATTTGCCACTCGGTTTACTATCAAAACTATGCTACTCTGAGCAGGAACATTTATGATGGTAACTTTTCACTTGCATTATAAGGAGTAATGGCCCAGCTCTACCCCCCGAAAAATGGGTGACCTCAGTGTTTTATTTGGTCACAGAGCATCACTGAAACCAGCTGATGACCCTATATAAGAACAAAAAAGATAACAAACCCTCTTTGTTACGGTCTGGTCCATAAGACTAATCAACATTGAGGATAGTGTCATAACCAGGCCTGTGAGACACTCTTAACAAGTCTGGCTACTAGATGGGAAAGGATGAAATTTATATTTAAAAACCATGAGTTGAACCGTGAGCATTACTAGATTCTACGTGGTATTGACAATTGCTTTGATAAACTAATTAGTATTTGTTCAATGAAGTATGCATGTTTGTTATTTTCTAATAGTTCCTTCAATAGTGTATATTTTGTACTTTCCAATAGTGTTAGGTTATTCTTCACTCATGTCTAGTTTAGCTAACCAGAATCAAGTCTTGTATCTGAAACAGCAACGATATTTTAAGTAGCAATGTATTTACATGTGTGTACTGTGTAGCAATGTAAGAGTGAATCTACAATGTAAGCATGTGTTACACCATTTTGTATTATTAAAATAGTAAATAAAGCTTGTACTATATTAATGACATTTTCTAGTAAAACACATGGCAATGTTTTAGCTCTGGATGGTATTATCCAATGTACAGAAAAAGATGAGTTTGCTTATCAAGAAATGATATCTCATATTCCACTATTTGCTCATCCTTCACCAAAAACAGTAAGTAAAGTAAACGTCATTCACATTCACCATAATCTCAGAAAATGTTCATAACTTTAATTTGGAGTCATCAATAATGTTTACCTATATTATTTATCCTTCCCGTTCTTTTTTATGTTTCAAAATTTAGTTTCATTATTGAGTTGCAGTATAATCATGTATTAACTTTATGACATTAAATTATACAATATATTACATATAAAGTCATCACATCCTAACTTTGAGGCCATCATGAATCTGAAGACTGTAGTATCTCGTATTAATTATTAATGTGTTTATACAGGTACTTATTGTTGGTGGAGGTGATGGTGGAGTGGCAAGAGAGGTAGCAAAACATCCTGAAGTGGAAGAAATACACTTATGTGAGATTGATGAGGTATTATAATTGCATACGTACATTGAAATGCTTGTGTCTACCTTGTTTCCTTTTAAGGCCCATAGGGCCATACCTATGATTGTTTTCCATGGGGTAGATCTGTATATATTTATAAGTTTATGTCACAAACACATATGCATTGTATACATAGTTAAGGAAGTTGTGTCATTCCGGGGGGCTCCATCAATTAATGGACATGGTGCATAATAGAATACATGCTTAGTCACAAGCAGGAAGAAAGTTGCTTGTAAAAACTGGAACTAATAGCTGTTCTATCTGAAATATATTCATGCAAGAACCTTTAAAAGTAAAAAGAGTAGATAATGAAAATAATAACTGTATTATGCTGTTGTGCCTCAGGCATGAGAAAGTCAGCCATGATTAATGAATGTTGGATGGCCACAAAGCAATCAATCATAGGGATACTTTTTTTCTTATAACTTTTAGAAGGTTATAGAAGTTTCAAAAAAGTATTTGCCATCAATGTCTGTTGGGTTTTCATCTCCTAAGTTAACCATCCATATCAAAGATGGAATCAAATTTATGGAAAAGTATTCTGAAAGGTTTGATGTTATTATCACTGACTCTAGTGATCCTATTGGTGAGTGTGAGTATGTATTATTATTTGTGATAAGTAACCACATTCTGACTTTGGAATACACTCTGTAAAACAGTACCATACAAACTAATGCTACATGTCAAAGTGAATGACAATATACATTTCCAAAGTGATATTGTTGGACTAGTGACATCATCAATCATCATCTATTCTATACAGTATGAAGTATACATGTACTTTTTCTTATAACAGGTTCTGCAAAAGCATTATTTGAAAAACCATATTATGAACAAACCAATAAAGCTTTGAAACCAGGTGGTATCTTGTGTTGTCAAGGTCAGTTATCATTAATACACAATTTTAAAATACTTATAACTGAAACTCAGAGTTCTCACTAGAAGGGTGTTACATCCTTCTATATGTTACTAGCACCCTTCTTCACTCACTCATTAATGTTGCTTCCTTCTTTTCAAAATAGAAGAACGAAATCATTACTAGAGCAACAATATAATAATGATGTTAAAATTATCAGAGACCCATTTTACATGTACATATAGCAGATGGCTGTCACTATGTGTTGCCATGTGGTAATTAGTAACCACACCTTTCTATTTGAAAATTCTAATGGAAACGCTTAGTCTCATCCCTAGCTGCACCCCCTCTAAACTCGGGAGAGCGTCTGGCAACAGTGGGCAATATTTTGGGGCAGGATGACATTTCATTATAGAATGCTAGAATACCAATCAGATTGCAGATACCTCAATCAACTACATATTTAACACAGGGATGTCACGTGTTTCTTTGCACACACCCCCAATCACATGATGAAGACGTCGTCCTGTCCCAAAATATTGGCCACTGTTGCCAGATGCTCTCTTGAGTTTAGATGGAGTGTGGCTGGAAATGAGACTAGCAAACACCGGTGTAATAAGCACACAACATACTCTGAAATAGCTTCCGAGCGAAATATAGACTGTTTTTTAGCAATCTAGTTATAGTAAAATTTGCATTATTACATTTACTGTAGTAAATTACCTAATTTTAGCTATGAATTTTAGACGTTTAGTTTTACTTTTTGGGATTGAAAAAATTTCTTGTTATTTGCACCTTTCAGTTCCTCCCTCCAGGACTTTGGAACCAATATTGATACTGATGTTACAAAATACTGCTGTTGTATTGCATGATATAGTTAGAGTAACAGCAAAACACAAAAAAGCTATGTTTATGTAGGGTTTTTGTGGAAGTGGTGTTTAATTTTGTTGCTAAGACACAATCCAAATATTGTTTCTGGCTTTTTCGGTTTTGATATCCCTACGTCCTCTTTAACTTTTAAATCATGTACCGTCAATCTCTATAGGTGAATGTTTATGGTTGGATCTTCCACTCATTAAGAAATGCACTGAACTTTTAAGAACTGTTTTTCCAGTTGTGGAATATGCTTATACAACTATACCAACTTATACAAATGGACAAATAGGTTTCCTGTTAGCTGGAAAAGATAAGGTAATTAATTTTTTACTGTGATGGAATTTGCGTATCTATTATATTTGAGAAATGTTCTTTGTATAGTTCACAAGGCTATGCATTTGATTGATATCCACAGGGGTTAATATGTAATCTCTATAATATTACAGTGGAATTGCATTAAAACAAACACTGTTAATGCGAAAGTCTGCTTAAAATGAACACTTACATCTAGTCCCTGCGAGGCTGCCATATAAATAATACATTTAAATTCTTTTAGCACAAACACTGATAAATCAAATTTCCACTTTACGCAATGAATTCCCTTGAAGTGAGATTAGTACGTCTTTTCGTGTTTATAATTAAAATGGGCTCTATAACTCTCATATTTTATAAGACTCAAGATTTTAACTTTGTTGAAAAGAAGAGTTTTTAAGAAAGCCATTGATGTCATATTTATCCTTCACTATCAGCAAGAAGAGAGCAAGTTGAGTATGTATACATAGCTAATCTTATACTCATGTATACTGAGTGTTATTAATATGCAGTAAAAAGGAATACATGCATGTATGCTATTGTATAGGGTCTGTAGACATGCTTGGTGGTGAAATGCTCAGTGGCACAACACGCAATGTCATTGTCCCACACAAAATGTTTGGATGTTAGTTTATCTGAGATTGCATTTTAATTATACTTTTTATGGCCCGTAGAGCCACCTATATGATTGCTTTCTCACAGGTTCGAAATGTATATATATAAAATTATATTGTTGTGTCATTTACACGATTATGTGCATGGCACATAATAAAATGCGTGGTCAAGCTCTACAGACCAGCAGGAAGAAAGAAAACAAGCTGCTTGTAGATTGCGTAGAAACTGGAAGTAATAGCTAGCTATTCTACCTGATAAATTAAGGTCTACAAGGTCCTTTAAAAGGTAAGGAGAGTAGATAATCAAAATAATAATTATAATAGGCTTTTGTGTTTCAAGCACGATAAAGTCTGCCATGATTACTGAATGCTGGAAAGTAATCATAGGGATACTTTTTTTCTCTATATATCTTGTTTTAAAATTGCATGAATAGTAAATTGAGCAAAGTTGGGAAGGGTAAGCGAATTACTTCCATGAGACTACTGATCAACTAGTGTCATGATGACATGCATATACTCTTCATACTCATACTGTTTCATAAGTGCTTTTAGTCATAATTATAGTTACTGAATTTTGTAATGTACTCTTGAATTCTTCTTTTTGTAGAATACTGTGTTACAAAAACCTGTTAGAGAGGTGACAGAAACACAAGTGAAAGAATTTGGTCTTTGTTATTATAATTTTAATGTTCATTGTTCATCTTTTGTTCTTCCTCAATTTGCACATGAACTTCTAAAAACACAAACTAACAAGTCTATTTCCTATTCCGTTTTGTAAAAATAATAACAATTTCATCCAGTTGCGTAACTACAGTGAGTGTGTAGGAACTAGGAGGGGCTGGCAATTCCCCATATCACAGATGTGAGTGATGATGACAGACCTGGCCAAAGTTACAAACAATTATCAATGGTGCCAAAAGACATAGCATAGCTTCAGATAAATCAAAACATCTGGCAGTTCAGCCGGACTTGAATTTTCCAATGACTAAGTTTGGAAAACAGCCACGTCTTGCAAATCATATAACATTATTTATATGATCCAGTGCAAAGTTTGTGGTCAACAATATGATGGTGAGACTGGCCAAAGCCTTAACAAAAGAATAAACAAATCCAGAGCAGATGTCACACATGAATGAATAGAAAAACCAAAATGCATCATGGATTGGGCATAACATGCAAAATGAGTGGTTTAAAGGTGAATTAATTGACTAGTTTTGTACAGGATACTATCAGTCATGAAGTTAAAGAAACAGGATGTTACTGTATAATAGCTGATGAAACAAAAGACATTAGCAAACGGGAGCAACTTTCAGTTGTATTAAGATATTTTTCAAATTCTACTATGTATGAGTGGTTTATAGGGTATACTAATGCATTAGAGATAGATGCTACTACTCTACATAAGTATTACTATGATTATATCATATCAGCATAGACTTTCTGGACTTACACATAAATGAGTGTGTAGGACAGTGCTATGATGGAGCAGCAGTCATGTCTGGCTGTTGTTCTAGAGTAAGTACTCAGATTAGTAGTATTAATAGTAAAGCTATTATGTGCATTGTTTGCTCACCAGCTTAATTTAGTTCTTGTGGACACAGTTAAGTTAGTTCTAGTAGCACAGCATTTTTTTGCGCTACTGAAAACTCTACAATGTCTTTGTGTCATCTACAATTCATTAAGTATTTCTTATCAAAACAAACCCCATCAAGAGAAATTCGTCTTCAGAAGTTATCTGAGACTGTGGTCATGTCTATTAGAGCAGTGTATAAAACATTTTCAGCTATGTTAGAGGGCACTAGAAGAAGTGGTAAAGCCGAGAGAGCTGTTGAAGCAAAGGACTTTCTACAGCAAATTTAAAGCTTCAGCTTTGTTGTTTCTTTACTCTTATTTGAAAAAAATTTTCATTAACTTTTAAACTTTTAAACTTTTAAACTTTTGCAGTCTTTAGATTTAGACAAATATAGGTGCCTGCCAATATATCAAGTCTACTATTGATACATTAAAGAAGTTTCAAAGTGAAGAGTATATTTGGGATAGACCAAACAAAGTGGCTACTAAAAATAACATTTCTACAAATACTAATAGAACATGCAGATCTAACATTTCAGAAGATTATAATTGTTCTCTACTGGGTATAGACAAATACTGTACTCAAGTATTATGTTACTAGATGTCATATTAAGTGTATGAAATGAACAAGAGATTCAGAATCTCTGTTATTTTCAAATCAATTCATGCTCTTAGCCTTAAATCTAAGAGGTTTTTGGATCATAATATTGTAATGTCTTTTGTGCAACATTATAACATTTTGAAAAAATTGATTGAATTACAGCTAGAAATTATATATATCAAGTGAGATGTGATGGTACTTGGCTACTTGCACATGTCTGCTTGATGTTTACATGTACTCCCCGAGGCATTTCCTAAACTAATTTTATGCTTTTGGATAGCTCTTACACTCACCATCTGCTGAATGCTCGTTTTCATCTCTACGTCACTTAATAAGACTACAGATATACGAAAGTGTATCTGTGATAAGACATATTTACAATTCCGGGGAGCCATGTCTCAAGACAGACTCTGCAATGTAGCTATTTTAACTGAATATAGAAAGAGACAAACTTTGGATGAACTAGTTATCACATTGCTCACGTTCTTTGGTTTGTGAGCTGACTCTATAAATTATAATCATAGTAACAATTATACGTCACATAATGGCCACGCTCTCGCGAAATTAATTAGATAGCGAAAATTTTCGGCGCGCTTCCCGCGCCCGACCTCTTTGCCCTAACAAAGGTAATTTATAAATTATATCGACTGTTCACATAATGCATAATAATATAAAAGCACCTCGCTATATAGTACTGGAAGAGGAGTCCAAACAATGATCATCATCGTCAACGTACACGACTCCACCCTAACCTCGAAGTGGACACACCCTCTTTGACACGTGCATGCACAAGTATCATGGAAATTAGTGCTGATAGCTGGTTTACTGAATCGGATAGTCTTTGGCCTGGGCAAGCCTTCTCTTTGCAAATTGAAAAAATTTTGTATAGAGGAAACAGCAAGTTTCAAGACATTTTGGTATTTAAAAGGTTGGACTTGTCAACAATATCATTATGCACAGCCAAATTTGTGGCAAATTCAAGAATCAAGTGACATTTCATAAACCAAGTCACTATACTCTCTGTTGTAGAGGATGTAATGTGTAGGTTAATTTGGTTTGTGTTCTACTTGATCCTTATCACCATTTAGTGTCATGAACTGTCGCTAAGTTGGTTTGTCGCAATTTACTTTCAAAGTTTAATATGCAACACTGAGCAGGACATATTAGGTAAATGTTCACTGTTGCATTACTAGGAGTACTGGCCCAGCTCTACCCCCCAAGAAATTGGCCACCTCAGTGTAAGAGCATCACTGAAAACCCACTTGATAGTTGATGTGATCTTCCCTGTATAAAGAACAAAACAAGGTCTGATTCACAAGACTAATTAACATTGAGGATAGCCTCATAACCAGACCAGTGAGACACTAACAAGTCTGAGTCTACCATGGGAAAAAATGAATTTTAGATTCTAAAGCCAGACAGGTGTACTACAAGTTGATCCACGACCATTCTTTGTGGTATAGACAATTGCCAATAAAATAATTAGTATTTGTTCAATGAAGCATGCATGTTTGTTATGTAACAGTATTTTGAGGGGCTGGCTAGCAAGACTAGTATTATGTCTGAGTTTAGCTAACCAGAATCAAGTCTTGTATCTGAAACAGCAACGATATTTTAAGTAGCAATGTATTTACATGTGTGTACTGTGTAGCAATGTAAGAGTGAATCTACAATGTAAGCATGTGTTACACCATTTTGTATTATTAAAATAGTAAATAAAGCTTGTACTATATTAATGACATTTTCTAGTAAAACACATGGCAATGTTTTAGCTCTGGACGGTATTATCCAATGTACAGAAAAAGATGAGTTTGCTTATCAAGAAATGATATCACATATTCCACTATTTGCTCATCCTTCACCAAAAACAGTAAGTAAAGTGAACGTCATTCACATTCACCATAATCTCAGAAAATGTTCATAACTTTAGTTTGGAGTCATCAATAATCTTTTTACATGCATCATTTTCATATAATTATCCTTCCCATTCTTTTTGTGTGCGTCAAAATTTATTGAGTTACAGTATACTCGTGTATTAACCTTATGACATTAAACTATACACTATATTACATATAAAGTCATCACATCCTAATTTTGAGGTCATCATGAATGTGAAGACTGTAGTATCTCGTATTAATTATTAATGTGTTTATACAGGTGCTAATTGTTGGTGGAGGTGATGGTGGAGTGGCAAGAGAGGTAGCAAAACATCCTGAAGTGGAAGAAATACACTTATGTGAGATTGACAAGGTATTATAATTGTTTCTTTTTAAGGGCATCCCTATGATTGTTTTCCATGTGGTTAATCTAATTGTTTATATGTTTGTGTCACAAACACATATGCATTGTATACGTAGCTAGCTAAGGAAGTTGTATCATTTCGGGGGGCTCCATCAATTAATGGGCATGGTGCATAATAGCATGTGTGCTTAGTACAGACTAGTCACAAGCAGGAAGAAAGTTGCTTGTAAAAACTGCAACTAATAGCTGTTCTATCTGAAATATATTCATACAAAAATCTTTAAAAGTAAGAGAGTAGATAACGAAAATAAATAATTGTAATATGCTGTTGTGCCGCCTCAGGCATGAGAAAGTCAGCCATGATTAATGAATGTTGGACACCACAAAGCAATCATAAAGATCCTTTTTTCTTCTTATAACATTTAGAAGGTTATAGAAGTTTCAAAAAAGTTCTTACCATCAATGTCTGTCGGGTTTTCATCTCCTAAGTTAACCATCCATATTGAAGATGGAATCAAATTTATGGAAAAGTATTCTGAAAAGTTTGATGTTATTATCACTGACTCTAGTGATCCTATTGGTGAGTGTGGGTATGTATTATTATTTGTGATAAGTAACCACATTCTGACTTTGGAATACACTCTGTAAAACAGTAATTATGTGTGTTTTAGTATAACTTTTAGTAAAGCATTGTAACTTTTAGTTAGTTAACTAAAACCAAAACCCTTTTAGTAAGCCCAGTATAATTACTATAACAAAAAATAGTCTTTATTATCTAACTAAAATGATACTAATGTGTATCATATAAAGTAATGCTGCATGTCAAAGATGAAGGGCAATGTGCGTTTCCAAAGCAGTGCTCGAAATAGTTTTTGAAAGTGTCCAGCAGAAACATCAGGACAAAACAATATTTGACCAACAAATTGTGAATTTTGTCCAGAAAACCAACACTGTACCCATTTATGGCTTATGAGATATAGAAGTAACCCACTAGGCCATGACTGCTTTTGAATACTTTGCTGTGTATTATTCTATAAATAATGAGACAATTTCTCCCATCAAATACAACTTTGTCTGGACAAAGAGCCAAAATGTCCTGAAAATGGCCAATTGCTGGACGTTATTTCACGCACTGCAAAGTGATATTTTTGGACTATAAAAATATAGTCTTTGACCCAGTATTTTGTGACGTCATCTATTCTATACAGTATATTAACATATCAATCATCATCTATTCTATATAGTATATTAAGCATACATGTACTTTTTCTTATAACAGGTTCTGCAAAAGCATTATTTGAAAAGCCATATTATGAACAAACCAATAAAGCTTTGAAACCAGGTGGTATCTTGTGTTGTCAAGGTCAGTTATCATTAATACACAATTTTTAAAATACTTATAACTGAAACTCAGAGTTCTCACTAGAAGGGTGTTGCATCCTTCTATATGTTACTAGCACTCACTCATTAATGTTGTTCAAAATAGAAGAACAAAATCATTACTGGAGCAACAATATAATAATAATGTTAAGATCATGTAATTTGAGTGAACCATTTTACATCTATGTAAAGCAGATGGGTGTGGCTATGTGATAGTTAATTATCGCACCTTTCTATTTAAAAATTCTAATGAGAACACTAGTGTATTAGCATACAACAGACTCTGAAATAGCTTCCAATCATAATAATATTGATTGATATATTTTACTTTTTAGCAATCTAGTTACAGAAAAATTAGCATTATTACTTATACTTTTAAACCTAATTTTACTATGCATTTTAGACTTTTAGTTTTACTTTTTGTATCGAAAAATGTTAATATGGGATACACCCTTCAGCTCAAGTCCCGCTCCAGGATTTTGGAACCAGTATTGATTTGACTACCATATCAAACTCCTAATGTTACAAAATAATGCTGTTATATTGCATGATATAGCTCGAGTAACAGCAAAACACAAAAAAAGCTATGTTTAGGATGTTTAATTTTGTTGCTAAGACACAATCCTAATCTTATTTCTGTGCTTTTTTGGTTTTGATATCCTTACGTCCTCTTTCGATTAAAAAATTTTAATTTTATTTCATGTACAAACATTATAGGTGAATGTGTATGGTTGGATCTTCCATTCATTAAGAAATGCACTGACATTTTAAGAACTGTTTTTCCAGTTGTGGAATATGCTTATACAACTATACCAACATACCCAAATGGACAAATAGGTTTCCTGTTAGCTGGAAAAGATAAGGTAATTAATTTTTTACAGTGATGGAATTTGCTCATTTTTTATATCTGGAGAAATGTTCTTTGTATAGTTCACAGGGCTATGCATATGATTGATATCAACAGTGGTTAATATGTAATATCTAATATTATAGTTATACAAAACAAACATTCGTGCATACTGCAATGAAGTTCACTAGGAAGACAGTTTTGGACCTGCAGATCTCTGCTATTGATTATCATTACATTAACAGCTCTGTACTTTGATTGCTAGCAGTTAGCTTTCTATTACTGTTTCTGTGCTTTGACATTTGTAAGGTGTGGCTTCTGTCTGCAGATATCAGAGCAAACTGTAATACCATTGGGCGAATGGTCACCATCTGTTATTTCCTACACAACTATATTTCACCCTCCCCCTTTGGAATGGTTACTGTAAATGTCTATCTGTATGTCTGTGTGTGTGACCCCACTGTACCTCAAGAACTGGTCACTCCTGGACTTCTGTACTTGGCATGTATACACTCCTCCGAAGTAGCAAGAACTAGCATTCGCTAATATTTTC
This sequence comes from Petrosia ficiformis, assembly GCA_947044365.1. Lineage (NCBI taxonomy): Eukaryota > Metazoa > Porifera > Demospongiae > Haplosclerida > Petrosiidae > Petrosia > Petrosia ficiformis. Next base: position 1,652,631 of record OX345653.1, on the reverse strand, counting down.
CTAGAAGATATCGAAAAGTATCAATTAAGCGTGCCTTCTTTCAGTCTTCCAGACTCTTCCTGCATCTGTTTTAACGGTTCCTCTTTCCAACAAAGCAAGTTAGAATCTTTGAACATGTATACTTCGAAAGTTATAAAGCTGACAAAAGTTTCATGAAACACCCCGCCCATAATTATAAATCTGCAAATACATGTAATATAACAATTAGTGGAGGGTCGTGCAGTTGCTATATATTTGTGTATGTACTTGGAATATATATATATTTGCTATTGTATATTGTGCTGGTGTCTAAAGTTGGGAAGGAGGGGAGGGGGGGGCTAACTATGCATGTATCTTGAACACTATTAATATGCAGCATAGATACATTATGGTATTGTATAATAGGGTCTGTAAAATGTATTCTTTCAGAAGCAATGTCCTTTGATCATAGTCATATTATATGTAAATCTTAAATTTGTCAATGGTTGGAGGCAAAACGCTTGGTGGCAACAACACACAATGTCATTTTCCCCACAAAAATTGTATTTTTTAAATTGCATGAATGAATGGTAAATTGAGCAAAGTTGGGAAGGGTAGGTGAATTCCATGAGACTACTGATCAACTAGTGTCATGATGACATGCATATACTCTTCATACTCATACTGTTTCATAAGTGCTTTTAGTCATAATTATAGTTACTGAATTTTGTAATGTACTCTTGAATTCTTCTTTTTGTAGAATACTGTGTTACAAAAACCTGTTAGAGAGGTGACAGAAACACAAGTGAAAGAATTTGGTCTTCGTTATTATAATTTTAACGTTCACTGTTCATCTTTTGTTCTTCCTCAGTTTGCACATGAACTTCTAAACACAAACTAACTATTCTATATATTTCCTATTACAAAACAATTTCTTATAATAACGGTACGGCGCGGCCAGAGCGCGCGTGTAGGAGGAGTCGGTCGTTACATACCACGTACAATAATTACGAAACGAATATGCATAAATATCCATTTGAACTATGGACATTCGTCCTGGTTGGTTTACAGAATCATGGCCTGAAATAGGCACCTCTGTAGAGGTTGAAGAAGTACTGTATAGTGAAAAAAGCAACTATCAAGACATTTTGGTATTTAAAAGGTTGGTTTACTATATATAATATATAAATTATATATATATATAATTATATACCTAGCTATATATATTTTTGTCTAGCTGCACTATATACTATTAATAAAGCGTATGCAAATATCCTTGTTACTTCCAGTTGAAGGTTGTGTATTTTCGTACCAGGATAGTTGGTTTTTGTGTAGTACTGCAGATTATTTGTATAAAGTTACTAATATTCAATTGGAGCTCCTGCTCTCTTATGCTGTTCCTTTTTTATTATGTATGATATAATTATGTATAATTTTCCAGTAAACTGTATGGCAACATTTTAGTTCTGGATGGTATTATTCAATGTACAGAAAAAGATGAGTTTGCTTATCATGAAATGATATCTCATGTTCCACTATTTGCTCATCCTTCACCAAAGACAGTAAGTACTGTAGTATCTCATATTAATTATTACTGTGTTTGTACAGGTACTTATTGTTGGTGGAGGTGATGGTGGAACAGTAAGAGAGGTAACAAAACATCCTGAAGTGGAAGAAATACACTTATGTGAGATTGATGAGGTATTAATTACAAACATTGAAGTGATTGGGACTACCTTGTTTCATTTTAAAACATTTAGAAGGTTATAGAAGTTTCAAAAAAATACTTACCATCAGTGTCTGTTGGGTTTTCATCTCCTAAGTTAACTGTCCATATCGAAGATGGAATCAAATTTATGGAAAAGTATTCTGAAAAGTTTGATGTTATTATCACTGACTCTAGTGATCCTATTGGTGAGTGTGGGTATGTATTATTATTTGTGATAGCTATAGAGGAAACGTTTCAAATTATAATTTGCATGTAAGTTTTAAAAAGAGACGCTTTCCCACAAAATATTTTAGTTCAAACACTTACCTTTGATTGGTTGTCATTCTACAATTTTGTAGAAGTCAATGAAATTTGGTATCTTGGAAAAGTTAGCATTAGTTTATTGACTTTTAAAAGTAAGCGTTTGATCAAATTATTTAGCAGGAAAATGTTAATTTTCGAACGTCAGGTCACATGTATATATCTCATGAATGTATACAAAATTATCTTGTAATTCGATTCTTACACCTGTTAATGTCTGTTGCAATTATGTCTACTCTCTAATTCAGAAAGTAAAAGGTTATTATGTGTTTTAGACATATCTAGGGAGATGTGCCAATTATTCCAGTATAATTATTATTATATCAGAACTATTGCGGCAATAATCATCACCTGATTTGTAATATAGCATGTGATTAAAACGTTTAACTCTGAATAACACTTTGACCACTTGCTGGATGGTAGCTATATTTCTCATTCACACAGTATAACTACAGCCTCTTCATCTTCATTTTGTGGCATTGTTCACTTCTAAGTAGCCCTGGTTATTTCTTGAATTTGTTTTCTTAATACTTTCCCTTCTACCAACATTTATCTTCTTTTTCTTACAATTTTAAAGAATTATGTGGTAAGTTACACAACGTAATGCAATGACTATATACGTTAGTTTTTGTCAATATTATTCATCTACACAAAACTACGAAGCTCATATTCACTCCAGTATTAAAGAATATTCACAGATGACTAAAAAAAAGTAATTTTCTAGTTACATTTTTTTGAACAGTTATAATTGACAAAAAAATATCCTTTTTAAAATTGCTCTCTCCAGTCCTGAAATCCTGCAAAACAGTCATGTAAGTGCAATTGGGTTGTAAAGACAATTCTAGATATAATTTAATGTTGCTATAACTAAAACCCATTAGTAAGACATTGTGACTTTTATTTAACTAAACTATGGCTGATAATGGGCACTTTTAGTTAGTTAACTAACACTAAAACCCTTTAGTAAAACCCTAATATTATTGTTAATCAACAACAACTATAACTTAAATTATGAAGAAACAAAAAAACCAGTCATACTGTAACTAAAAAGTGGTCATTACTGTCTACTAAAATAACACTAATGACAACAATTTAAAGAACTTTGAAGTTTTATATGATTGCTACATCTCACAAGATATATTGAGAAAAAGTATCCTATGATTGCTTTGGCGATGGCTATCTATCAATCATTGCTGATGGCACTAGTATTTCAACCTTTCTGTGTACTCAAAAAGTACAAGTAACTGCAGTCTATAAGTACACAGATCTTTATAAAACTGAACTAAATGATGACCTCCTCGTGTCTGATACTCAATAACTTATTTTACTTACTTGTTAAAGATTCTTGCATCATCTTTATACTTTATTGTCTATAACACTCCACTAAGATTTGTATATTATTTTTCTAATGACAGGTCCTTCAATAGCGTTGTTTGAAAAGCCATACTATGAACTTACCAACATTGCTTTGAAACCAGGTGGTATCTTGTGCTGTCTAGGTCAGTCTTAGTCTATCCACTACAACTTATAGCTACAATTTTTACACAACTCACATTGGTCAAACAAATAGCTTGCAAATAGCTTGCTTTTATAGGAATTGGCATTATATGCATGTCTGTTGTATTGTATTACATTTTATAGGTGATTGTTTGTGGATGGAGCTTCCATTCATTAAGAACTGCACTAAAAGTTTAAGATCTGTTTTTCCAGTTGTGGGATATGCTTATACCAATGTTTCAACTTACCCTTGTGGACAAATAGGATTTCTGTTGGCTGGAAAAGATAAGGTATTTTATTTCATCAGTTTATGCTTGTGTTTTTGGCATTGTTTTGTCTGTTTTTGCAATACTATACAAGTTGACGTCCATACTATCCAATATGTTGTAATGCAAGCAGAGCCATACATTAATAACATTGCTATTGTCTCTTCAAGCTGCAAGCTTAATTTCATAATCAATGTTGGGTTCAATTTAATTTCTAGTCAGAAAACAACTTTTATTACAAGAAGAAAACCAGGCATTTCAACTGCTTTATAGCAGTCTTCATCAGCAGCATTGAAGTGAATGCATAATGATAGGCTTTTGACAGCTATTTATATATTACATTTTAATCAGAGGAGGTTGTGTATGTGTCACTGCACATCATTAGAATTTAATGCATACAGCGTAATGAATTTATATTACGTACTGATTCAGTAGGTTGAAGCACTTCAACCCTGAATTAGCACATAATATATATACCCTATAACATTGATTACGTTACACGATGATGCATAGCAACATGTGTCCAACTCCTCTACATTTAACTAACAAACATTCTAATAATTATTAGCCTCAGAGTTGGCTATAATTCAATTCTTCTTTTATAGAATACTGTGTTACAAAAACCTGTCAGAGAGGCAACAGAGGCACAAGTGAAAGAATTTGGTCTTCGCTACTACAATTTTAAAGTTCATTGTTCATCTTTTGTTCTTCCTCAGTTTGCACAAGAATTGAATTCATAAATTGTTTCTTTGTTAGGAAATTCATACATGAAAACTGAGTAATTATGTAATTATAACTATTTCAAAGCACAGCTGCAAATTTATATCGACATAAATCATAAATTCATATGTGAACCACAGGGAGGAGGAAAGAGTAGGTCACTGAGGCAAGTGCCTTGCCAATATTAGAGAGTTTCGATCATTTCAACACCTTACCTGGCAGCAGAAAGACTCTCAGACTGACTTTCTGGCTCTATACAGTTTGCATGAACAAAGCAAAATTGTATACTGAACATTATCAATATGCAGCAAAAAAGGAATACGATGGAGTTGATTAATTAACACAGTAGAATTTTTATTTTTATTAGTGTAAAAACTGAACATTTCAACCCGAATGTTTTCTTCAGGTTGAAATGTTCAGTTTTTTAAAATTTTATTATTAATAAAAATTCTATCGTGTTAATATAAGGCTCAATCTCCACTGAATTACTACAACATGGGAATAAGTATCTACAAAAAAAGGAACATATCATGTCATGTATGCTATTGTATAGGGTCTGTAAACATGTATTTTTTCAGAAGCAATGTCCTTAGATCACAGTCATATTATAATTATGTAAATCCTAAATTTGTCAATGCTTGGTGGCAACAACACACAATGTCTCCCACAAAATTTTTGGATGTTAGTTCTTCGCATTGTAAAGTATAATTATTTTTTAAAAGTTGGGTAGGGTAAGCTTTCCCCTTGCATTAATTTCCATTAGACTACAGATCAATTAGTGTCATGATGAGATGCATATAGTCTTAATTCATACTCGTACTGTTTCATAAGTGCTTTTAGTGACTCATAATTATAGTTACCGATTTCTTTTTATAGAATACCGTGTTACAAAAAAAACCTGAGAGAGGTGACAGAGACACAAGTGAAAGAATTCGTATATATTCCGCAATTTCAAGTCCAGTGGAGTCTGAGTACTTGTAGGAGGGGCTGGCTACGTCTATATAATTTGCGAAACGAAACTTCACATGACATACATAAACCATCATTTTGAACTATGGACATTCGTCCTGGTTGGTTTACAGAAACATGGGACGATATAGCCGTCTCTATAGAAGTTGAAGAAGTATTGTATAATGAAAAAAGCAACTATCAAGACATTTTGGTATTTAAAAGGTTGGTATGATATATATACACATCTTTGCCTTATCCTAGCTGCACTACTATTACTAAAGCGTATGCGTTATTTTGAAGGTTGTGTATTTTCAGTACTTACCGGGGTAGTTAATTTTTTTGTAGCACCGCAATGAAAGGAAGTAAAGTTATTAATATTCAATGAGAGCTGCATGCTCTCTGGTAAATTTAATATGTATGATATATATATATATATATATATATATATATACATAATTATATATATATAATTATGTATAATAATACTATTTTTCCAGCAAAGTGTATGGCAATGTTTTAGTTCTGGATGGTATTTTGCAATGCACAGAAAAAGATGAGTTTGCTTATCATGAAATGATATCTCATGTTCCACTATTTGCTCATCCTTCACCAAAGACAGTAAGTAGTGTAGTATCTCATATTAATCATTTTATTAATGTGTTTGTACAGGTACTTATTGTTGGTGGAGGTGATGGTGGAACGCTAAGAGAGGTAGCAAAACATCCTGAAGTGGAAGAAATACACTTGTGTGAGATTGATGAGGTATTTATTACATACATTGAAGTAATTATGACTATCTTGTTTCATTTTAAAACATTTAGAAGGTTATAGAAGTTTCAAAAAAATACTTACCATCAGTGTCTGTTGGGTTTTCGTCTCCTAAGTTAACTGTCCATATCGAAGATGGAATCAAATTTATGGAAAAGTATTCTGAAAAGTTTGATGTTATTATCACTGACTCTAGTGATCCTGTTGGTGAGTGTGTGGGTATGTATTATTATTTGTGATAGCTATAGAGGAAACGTTTCAAATTATAATTTGCATTTGCAAGTTTTAAAAAGAGACACTTTCCCACAAAATATTTAGATCAAACACTCGCCTCTGATTGGTTCTCATTCTACTATTTTGTAGAAGTCAATGAAATTTGGTATCTTGGAAGAGTTAGTATTAGATACAGAATTTTATTGACTTTTAAAACTAAGTGTTTGATCAAAATTGTTTAGTGGGTAAGTGTTCCTTTTTGAAAATTAGGTCACATTTATAATTATAGAATCTGAACTGTATGTAAAATTATCTTATAATCAGATTCTTACACCTGTGAATTGTGAATTATCTTTTGCAATTATGTCTACTCTCTAATTCAGCAGGTAAAAGGCTATTATGTGTTTTAGACATATCTAGAGAGATGTGGCAATTATTTATTATTATATCAGAATTGTTAGACATATTCTCTACTCCATTAATTGATCAAGCCCCCGGAAAAATGAACTTCCTTAACTATGTATACAGCACATACTTGCGCAAGTGACACAAACATACAATAATTATATTGTTAAAACCCGTGAGAAAGCAATTGTAGGAATGGCCCTACAGACCACAACAAGTGTAATCCCATAACTGGCTACAAATGTAGATATAGAGAGTGCTAGCAGTTTGTTCACATGAGTTGCATGGCAGATACAGGATCACAACAACCAGATATGATCATTATGATGTCACATTGGCATTTTTTGGTCACATTTCAAATACCTGTAGGTCTATAGTTTTTGCTATAACACTCCACTAAGATATTATTTATTTATTTTTCCAATGACAGGTCCTGCAATACCATTGTATGAAAAGCCTTACTATGAACTTACCAACATTGCTTTGAAACCAGGTGGTATCTTGTGCTGTCTAGGTCAGTCTTAGTCTATCCACTACAATTTATAACTGCAATTTCTACACAACTCACATTGGTCAAAGAAGTCACTTGCAAATACTGCATGCTGATTAGTGATGTTATAGAAATTGGCATGGTATGCCCTGTTGTAACTATTTTTTATAGGTGATTGTTTGTTTACGGATCTTCCATTCATGGAGGAGTGCACTGAAACTTTAAGATCAGTTTTTCCAGTTGTGGGATATTCTTCTACTACTGTTTCAACTTATGCTTGTGGACAGGTAGGATTTCTGCTGGCTGGAAAAGATAAGGTATTTTATCTCAGCTTTTAGCTGTCATGCAAACTACTTGAGTCAGTCAGTATACACTTGTGTTTTTGTTTTTATTCCATTGTCGTTCTCTTTCATCATTTGTTTTCATTAATAGTGATTACAAACTATGTCCCACGTGATATTGTAGATTTCAAGAAGCCAGCATTAAAAAATGACACTAAATAAATCATACAATTCTCAATGTGGTCTCCTTGCAATACTATACAAGTTGACATCCATACTATCCAATATGTTGTAATGCAGGCAAGCAAAGCCATACATTAATAACATTGCTATTGTCAATTTGATTTCTAGTCAGAAAACAACTTCTATTACAAAAAGAAAACCAGGCATTTCAACTGCTTTATAGCAGTCTTCATATTATGTGCTAACTCACCAGGTTGAAACACTTCAACCTGCTGAGTTAGCACATAATATATACTCTGATTACATTTCATGATGATGCACAGCAACATGTGTCCAATTCCTCTACGTACATTTAACTAATGTATAAATTAACAAACATTCTTGCATAACAATTATTAACCTCAGAGTTGACTATAATTCAATTATTCTTTTTATAGAGTGTTGTGTTACAAAAACCTGTCAGAGAGGCAACAGAGACACAAGTGAAAGAATTTGGTCTTCGCTACTATAATTATAATGTTCATTGTTCATCTTTTGTTCTTCCGCAATTTGCACAAGAATTGAACATGAATTCATAAATAATTGTTTCTTTGTCATACATGACAGACAACTGAGCATATATGTAATTTCAATTCATTATATAATTATAAGTAGATTTATAGTTTTGTTATCATGTATGGACATAAATCATAAATTCATATGCAAACTTTGTGTGAATCACAATATTTGAGAGATTCGATCGTTGAAAATATCCTAAACATGAACAGAGCTTCTAGATTATTGTGTGGGTGTCATTTATGCCATGTGCACCGCACTGTGGGCGTAGGACCAAGCACACGTGTGTCTTTCAAGCATGTCCTGGCTCTTAGGTCAGTGGGGACGCTCAGGAAAGTCTTCTGGTGGACAAGAGGATGGATCAAACGTAACTGATAGTGGAGGAAGTAACAATAACGAGGCCAAAAAAGATCCTTTTTACGTGGAAGAAACAAAGGTCAAACAAACATTGTTAATTATTGTAGTTATAGTACATTAAGGTGGTACTAGGGAGTGGGCGGATGCGACTCCAATCAGTTTCAAAATAGAATATTATATAATATGACTCTAACCTGGTGTAATAGCAACCTTCATATCTTCTGATGATCTTTATTCTCTGCAAGAGTGGGAGTGTTGGAAAAATGTCCATTTTTGCCATCGTAATAAGTACAAAATCAAGAATGCCACGCCCACCATTCATGGCGTGCATCAAGTACAATGCATTTTGAGAAAACAAATAGAGCCATTTTCTGCAAATTCATTTTACTTTTATAGTTACAAGAGGCTGAAGAAAGCTGAATTCTGTAGCTTTTCAGTGAAACCATAAAATCTACCTTTCTAGGCACTATCAAACTCCGATCTTTCTCAGAGAGCAACTACAGTTACCCCGCCATTGTTTCCCACCCACCGCCTGCCCCCTCCACCACCCGTGGGACATGTTTAGGTTTGTTTCTGAAAATAAACTATCAGTGAAAACATTTAGGCCCAATAATTATACCCCCGGGTGGGTGTGGCTTCCAAAAGTTACAGAATTGAACCACATTGTATGCAGCAAGAAGCTGGCAAGACTAGAAACCGATTGGAGTTTCATCTACCCCTTGGAGTTAGCATATGTTAATTTTAGTGAATTTCTGAGCCACACCTAATATGCCTAATAAAATGATCACAAAATATATTATTTAGCGAATACTAATTTTAGCGATTATTACGTTAGTTCCTAAAATCGCTAAAATTAGTGGACACAATTAAAAGTACACTTGAGGTATTAACCATTCAGATTTTCATAACAGCTACAAGATGACTGACCGGTCACCTATCAACAATAATATTTTTGTGTGTGGTTTTCTTTATTTTTGATGTGAACTTTACGAAATATTGTGTCAGCCATTGGTTAGTATGTCCACACTTGAAATTGCACAATAAAAAAATCACATTTCGTATTCCGTAACTCTTAAGTGAGAAAAATAAAGTTATAGTTTGTAAACATGGGTTTGTTGCTGATATCACATATTTATTAAATTATGCAACTGGTTTGTGGTAAACACTCTACAAAAATCATAGCGTATTGATACAGCAAGCTTGACCAGGATTATATTCAAAACCAAAAAAAAAGAACAACACATAAAAAGATTGGTTGAATCTTAACAAAGATTATACTAACCACTTCATACAACAACTCTACTTAAAGTATACTTTAAGGACACGTTTAAAAATGGGTACTAAATTTTGTGGTTTTGGGACCTACTACTTTCGGCTGTTACTAATTTTAGCTATTTTAACTTCGGTGTTACATAATTCCGATTATCAACAACGATTTTATCAACAACAAGAAACATTAACATTTTAAGACATCAATTAATCAGTGATATATTCAAACGAGTCCTCTGGTGGCAAAACAGTTGTACTATCTAATAGTCCTGATATTTCAGCTTTCTTCCATCCTTTAGATATAACCAGTCTTCCTCTCTCGGTGGAAAAGAAGTTCTACATGTTAACCAACCATTGGGCATGGAGTGGCTTGAGCACAGAGAGGCGAAAATCTACTTCGACGAAGACTCGAACTCTAGCTCTGAATCTGATATGGAAATTGCCTAATTATACGAAATTTTCAAATTTTCACTATAGTAAATTCTATTTTTGCGAGTACTAAAATTAGCGTTTTTGATGCTTCTCGCTAAAAACGCTAAATTTAGTACCCGTTTTTAAACGTGTCTATAAGGTATAAAGGCAAAACACAAAGAAGCTATACTTATGTAGGGTTGTTATATGAAGTGGTTAGTATAATGTTTGCTAAGGTACCATCCCAATCTTGTTGTATATCCCTACATGTTCTTTGTTTGTTATTGTTGTTGTCGCAGTTGTCATAAGTGACCTCTGTAAGAATTAAAATGTGGAAAATTATACAACTTCACTATTGTGACCAAACCCATTTCCTGGTTACATACTGAATATTTGCCTTTAGTTGTGTGTAAGCAAACACAAGCCCCACCCCATGTACAATCATGTGTTTATATTTTATATTATTTAGGAAGGACGCAAATGGGTTGGATTTGATCCTACAGGATTAGAACGAGCTGCTAAAGCTGCCAGAGAGCTGGATAAATCAGGTTAATGACACAAGGGTGTTTATTACCCCGCGCAGTATGCTGCACAAGGGGTTATGTAATTAGTTCTGTCCATCCATCTGTCTGTCTGTATTGATAAAAAGAAATTTCAGAAAAGCACTTTCTAATAGTTTATACATCTTCTAAAAACAGCAATTAGTTGTAGAAGAACATCTGCATACCTTGGAGTGGCCAATGCAGTCCACTGTTTTCACAATTGCTCTGCTTTCTTATCTGTTTAGAATAGTCCACCATTTTTTGGTCAATAACGCACTTCATAATAATTATTCATAGTAACATGTCACTTTTGAGTCCATTCAAAAATATTCTCAATGACTAAGCTAATATTGTGCAATATTGCGTAGGGTATGTGTTCTAAGAACATCTAGTTTGTGATAGTAATTACGATAAATAGTAAAGACACTATACAGTACAATATCAGTTCTTTCCAGTAAACATGACTCTTGTAATTGTTACTATGTACTGAACTTCCCTTTTGAGTTTTGTCTAGTAATTATTGATTTTGACTCTGTGGCTCTTTTTGTTTAATTTTTAATGCTTGTAGTGTTATTAATACCACATGTGTGATTGTTACCATGAATTGTTGAATTTTCCTTTTTGACTAAGTGTGATGTGTGTGTAGGTGTACGTGGTGTTAAGTAATTAGTTCTGTCTGTCTGTTTATCTATCTGTCTGTCTATTATGTCTAATGATTAGTCAACATATGCACACCCAAAGGAGAGACAAATGCAGTTCTAATTGCATGCACTTAATTGCTTATTATCTATTAAAATCGCCCATCATTTTCTGCTTATGCCGCTTTCTCATGTCTCAAACCTAGCTACCTATTATATATACTAATTTGAAGGTTTATACTTTTTGCAACAGATACAACAGCTATAGTATATTACTAACTTTTGTATCTGAAAGACAAAGTATATGAGAACCTTAAAAAGATAAGCAGAGTAAAAAAAAAAAACAAATTGAGACTCAGGAATGGAAAAATCATCACCAGAGCCAGAATCACAAACCAATCACAGGGACACTTTCATCTATAAATATAATAATATGTATATATATATATATAGTATGATGGTGACATCATCCCTTTGATGTATTGTATATAGACCTTCCATTTGCACACTATGCAGGAGATGTCACCATCATACAATATATTGTATATAGTATGCTAATAGGTCCTATATACTGAATATAGGACCCTCGTTTTGTGTCCTCGGATGTGATATAGCCCTCGCAAGCTCGGGCTATATCACTTCCTTGGACACAAAACTCAGGTCCTATATTTTGTATATAGGACATATTAGCATACTATATAATATACATATATATATATATATATATATAATATATATAGATATATATGTTTTATTTTGCTTATATCAATTAATATAGTACATGCTAAGGATGCGTTAGAGCTCTCCAAGATGCAGGAAGCCACAGAACAGTTAAAAAACCAAGAGAAAATTAAGGTAAATGTCACTGTTTAACTTGTTATAGCCATTTTTTGAAAGCAGTAAAACACAAAACTTTGGATTCTTGTTTGTGTATATGACTGGAAAATATGTTTGCTGTAATATACATTATACCACAAAAGTTACCATTTTTTGGCTTAATAACTAATGTTTTTGATCAAATGCGGAAGCCAATGAATAAGATTCTTAATCTTTCTAAGTACCTGGCTCCTTGTTATTATGCAAGGAATCAACATTTTTGCATCGAAAGTCAACTATCTTTTTATGGACTGCAGGGCCATTCATATAATTTCCTTCCACGGGGTTGAATCTATATATATATATTTATATGTTTGTGTCACTTGCGCGACTATGTGTTGTATATGTAGTTAAAGAAGTTGTGTCATTCCCGGGGGCTCGGTCAATTAATGGGTAAAAGAACGTGCGATGGAGCTACAGACCAGCCAGGAAGTTTCAGAAAGGATGTAAAACTGCTAATAACTGTTGTATACAGCAGAGAAACAGTATAAATATTATGCAAGAATCTTTAACAAGTAAGTATGATAAGTTGTGGAGTTTCAGACACGAGGAAGTCATCATTTAGAACCTTGAAGGAGTACTTCAGTCAGTTCATCAGAGATCTGTGTATTTAGACTTCAATTGGGCTTACACTTACTTCTTCAGGCCCCAGCTTTCGAGTACACAGAAAGGTAGAGACACTAGTGCCATCAGCAATGCTTAATACATAGTCATCACAAAGCAAATATAGGGATATTTTTTTCTCTATATACACTTGTTACCTATTGAAGGATATATCTTACAGTCCATTTCCTAACTCAAGGAACTCTTACTAGCATTAAACTATTTCTATTACTTTATTAATGAATGCACTTGCAGTGCAGAACCCTTGCCGTGCCACAAGTGTGATTTGGGAAACAAGAATGATTCAGTCACTGACAAGAAAATAACTGCTGACAATATTTGACTGTAATAACATACTGAGATTATATTATATATAAGTCTGCTGGTAGTATTTTCAAAGTGCTAACGTCCATAGGTTCACTGAAGTTTTGCCGACAGACATCCCTATTAATTGATCCACTTCCCTAGAGTGATACATCCCTATTAATGGATCCAGCTCCTGGTAGTGGTACATCCCTATTAATTGATCCAGTTCCTGGTAGTGGTACATCCCTATTAATTGATCCAGCTCCTGGTAGTGGTACATCCCTATTAATTGACTCAGCTCCTGGTAGTGGTACATCCCTATTAATTAATCCAGCTCCTGGTAGTGGTACATCCCTATTAATTGATTCAGTTCCTGGTAGTGATACATCCCTATTAATGGATCCAGCTCCTGGTAGTGGTACATCCCTATTAATGGATCCAGCTCCTGGTAGTGGTACATCCCTATTAATTAATCCAGCTCCTGGTAGTGGTACATCCCTATTAATGGATCTAGTTCCTGGTAGTGGTACATCCCTATTAATGGATCCAGCTCCTGGTAGTGGTACATCCCTATTAATTAACCCAGCTCCTGTAGTGGTACATTTTTATTAATAGATCCAGTTCCTGGTAGTGATGGATCCAGCTCCTGGTAGTGGTACATCCCTATTAATTGACCCAGCTCCTGGTAGTGGTACATCCCTATTAATTAATCCAGCTCCTGGTAGTGGTGCATCCCTATTAATGGATCCAGTTCCTGGTAGTGGTACATCCCTATTAATGGATCCAGCTCCTGGTAGTGGTACATCCCTATAAATGGATCCAGCTCCTGGTAGTGGTACATCCCTATTAATTAATCCAGCTCCTGGTAGTGGTACATCCCTATTAATGGATCCAGCTCCTGGTAGTGGTACATCCCTATTAATGGATCCAGCTCCTGGTAGTGGTACATCCCTATTAATTAACCCAGCTCCTGTAGTGGTACATTTCTATTAATAGATCCAGTTCCTGGTAGTGATGGATCCAGCTCCTGGTAGTGGTACATCCCTATTAATTGACCCAGCTCCTGGTAGTGGTACATCCCTATTAATTAATCCAGCTCCTGGTAGTGGTGCATCTCTATTAATGGATCCAGTTCCTGGTAGTGGTACATCCCTATTAATTGATCCAGCTCCTGGTAGTGGTACATCCCTATTAATGGATCCAGTTCCTGGTAGTGGTACATCCCTATTAATTGATCCAGTTCCTGGTAGTGGTACATCCCTATTAATGGATCCAGTTCCTGATAGTGGTACATCCTAGATATGCCTAGATATGCCTAGATATGTTCACTAGTTAGCACTTTTGAGTGATGCAAATATAATTCCTACATTGTACCAGCTTTTGTCAAATCAAAAGAGTTTTAGTCTTTGTTTTGCATATAATTATATAATTAATTTTTTATGTTTTTAAATTCTAACTCTACATTGTAAAGCTACATTCAGTGAGCAATGTGGAATATTAATGTCCACAAGTGGATTAACCTTAACATGCTCATCCATGAACACAAATTTTGCAATAATGTCCTCTCTATTTGATCCCTCTCCTCTATTTGAACTCTTGTGAATCACTTGTTGATTTTTGTTTTGCTAATGAAGCTCAAATTATTATACAATGCTATTTGTTAAGGAATATGAAACAGCTATTAAGCAAATGGAATTGGATCGTTCAAGAGTTGATCATGAAGAGAGAAGGAAAACCCTTGCTGCTGAAACAGAACAGCATCAAAAGGTAAGTAGGATTGTTTCATTTTCTTGAGTATTACATCTGTTCTGTCTGTTAATTCTTGGTTTTCAATTATGTCATTCCTTTTATAAGAAAGCTACGGTATTGTGTGTGTGTGTGTGTGTGTGTGTGTGTGTGTGTGTGTGTGTGTGTAGGTGTGTATATACGTGTTGGGTGGAACCCCTGTCCTGGTCATTCCACTAAGGTGAGCAGCGAGGGACCAACACCAAATAGTATAAAGTTCAGTCAAGTCACTGATCTCACAGACGATGACTCTCCCCTAAGGTTACCCACATCGAAAAGTGCTTTGTTCATACATGTTGGGTGGAACCCCTGTCCTGGTTTATACCACTGAGGTGAGCAGCGGGGAACCTGCTCCAACTAGTGTATGTAGATGTGTATTTTTATGTTGGGTGGAAGGGGCAAGCTAACTGAACACACAATTAAAGCATGCAGTGTCACAAACAGTATTTAACAACCTTAACTTTTAACATATTCACATATGCTTTGATACTTTGGTGTTATTGGACTCCTGACAGGGATAGTCTGGCCTTGGGAACCAGAAATGGGGGTTAAAGACATCTTTGGTGGGGCCCCAACCCTCCCCTCTCTATCCGTATCTGGAAATGCTCAGAGTCCTGTTTACCAATGCATCAGTAAATACATGTAATAATCACTTACTTTCAAAATCTTGAAGTTAAATAATGGCCCATTCTTATTGGATTACAACAGATCTAATTCCCTTGTAAATCATGTGCTTTTACACATGTGGTCTATTAATTAACCTTAGGTGGGCGTTTGTTAATTATTAATTAAAATTATTGCAAGGCCACTATATATACAGATGCTGTGTGTGTGTGTGTGTGTGTGTGTGTGTGTGTGTGTGTGTGTGTGTGTGTGGTATAAAAAAACCCCACAGGGGTGGAGACTAGGGGCCCCCACCTCTGTGGGGGCCCCTGTCTGATTGAACATTTTGTTAAACATAATTTTATATAACTGGCAAGATTATTGTGTATTCTATTAGAGGCTTATTTATGAGTATAGGGCTTTATTGATCTTACCTTTCATAAAGCACTCAGAGATGCAAGTGGGAGGTGGCGAAACGTTGACCAACTGCAGTAACAGCTGGGCGTTTACTTGATCCCTCCTCCTTAGGCATGTCTCAGGCCGCTTCACTGGTACTTGTCGTTACAGTGGCTAACTGCTTGTAGTTGACTTTCCCAGGCTAACGGACCATATGGTGTGTTTAGGTGTGTATATACGTGTTGGGTGGAACCCCTGTCCTGGTCATTCCACTAAGGTGAGCAGCGAGGGACCAACACCAAATAGTATAAAGTTCAGTCAAGTCACTGATCTCACAGACGATGACTCTCCCCTAAGGTTACCCACATCGAAAAGTGCTTTGTTCATACATGTTGGGTGGAACCCCTGTCCTGGTTTATACCACTGAGGTGAGCAGCGGGGAACCTGCTCCAACTAGTGTATGTAGATGTGTATTTTTATGTTGGGTGGAAGGGGCAAGCTAACTGAACACACAATTAAAGCATGCAGTGTCACAAACAGTATTTAACAACCTTAACTTTTAACATATTCACATATGCTTTGATACTTTGGTGTTATTGGACTCCTGACAGGGATAGTCTGGCCTTGGGAACCAGAAATGGGGGTTAAAGACATCTTTGGTGGGGCCCCAACCCTCCCCTCTCTATCCGTATCTGGAAATGCTCAGAGTCCTGTTTACCAATGCATCAGTAAATACATGTAATAATCACTTACTTTCAAAATCTTGAAGTTAAATAATGGCCCATTCTTATTGGATTACAACAGATCTAATTCCCTTGTAAATCATGTGCTTTTACACATGTGGTCTATTAATTAACCTTAGGTGGGCGTTTGTTAATTATTAATTAAAATTATTGCAAGGCCACTATATATACAGATGCTGTGTGTGTGTGTGTGTGTGTGTGTGTGTGTGTGTGTGTGTGTGTGTGTGTGTGTGTTTAGAAAAAAGAGACAGTGTTTGTCAGATCCTCAGGCCTTCAACTGAACGAACAGGCCGCCCTCGGGGACTGACTCCCAACTGAATGACAGACCTCTCTCTGTCAGGAGGTAACTTCTCCTCTGAAGCTTCAGTGGTACGAGTATCTGACACTTACTTCACCTCATTCATATCTTATAAAGCTCAAGTGCTAAGCTTAACAAACTAGACAGGCATAATAGGTCTCTCTTCAGCTCTAGTGCTTTTGTTTTTTATTTCCATGTTTTATTTGATGGTCTGTGGTTATTCTTTTAGTATATGGGCCTACAGAGTCTGTATACTTTTGTGATTATAGTAGAATATGGTATCGATTTAGCACTTAGCTACTTAATAAAAAGCAGTGTCATAAATAGTATTTAACAATCTTAACTTTTAACATATTCACATATGCTTTGATGCTTTGGTGTTACTAGACTCTTGACAGGGATAGTCTGGCCTTGGGAACCAGAAGTGGGGGTTAAAGACATCTTGGTGGGATCCCAACCCTCCCCTCTCTATCCGTATCTGGAAATGCTTATAGAGTCCTGTTCACCAATGCACCAGTAAATACATGTAATAATAACTTACTTACAAAACCCTGAAGTCAAACAATGGCCTATTCCTACTGGATTACAAAAGATCCTACTCCCTTGAAAACTTTACTTACCATGTGCTCTCCTAATTAATCTTAGGTGGGCGTTTTTAATTAATAATTAGCAAGGCTATTACGATGCTGTTGTGTATGTGTGTGTGTGTGTGTGTGTGTGTGTGTGTGTGTGTGTGTGTGTGTGTGTGTTGTGCTATGATAAAAAACCCACAGGGGTTGGGGGAATGGGATCCCCACCCCTGCGGGTGATCCCATTCCCCCTGTTACATGTATGCTACAAAATGTATGTGTATGTCGTGTTTTCCATCATTTCAGCTACTTCTGTCTGTTCTAATCTACGTGTGTACATGTATATCTAGAGACAATGTTTATTTCAACCATGAATGTGTAGTTATGTGTGTAGGTATGTGTGTATGCTACATAATCTCAGCTATCCTGCCTGCCCTAACCCGTAGGTCTAGCGACAGTGTTCACCTTGACCATGCATATGTGTGTTACACAATCTCAGCTATCCTGCCTGCCATAACCCGTAGGCCTAGCGACAGTGTTCACCTCGACCATGCATGTGTAGTGTGTATGTGTGTGTGTATGATAAATATTTGTATGTACATACTTATACATATGCATATACCTATATATATATCTATTGTTATTTATTTTGTTTCCAGGCATATTGTAAATAAACAACCTAGCAAACTAAATAAGTAAATAAAGAATAAAGAAATAAAGAAATAAAGAAATGTCAGATGGTATCACTGCTCACAGGCCTCTGTTGCCCAGCTCAAGGGATTAGAGCCCGAACGTGGGATTAGATGTTTGTGAGTTTCAGGCAGAGCACTGGTCTCTTACTAGTAATGCCTCTATGTGTGACCTAGCCGTAGCCCGCACACAGTTTGGGTCTCCTAGCTGAGGACTGCACCGTAGTGACAGTATGTGTTTAGAAAAAAGAGACAGTGTTTGTCAGATCCTCAGGCCTTCAACTGAACGAACAGGCCGCCCTCGGGGACTGACTCCCAACTGAATGACAGACCTCTCTCTGTCAGGAGGTAACTTCTCCTCTGAAGCTTCAGTGGTACGAGTATCTGACACTTACTTCACCTCATTCATATCTTATAAAGCTCAAGTGCTAAGCTTAACAAACTAGACAGGCATAATAGGTCTCTCTTCAGCTCTAGTGCTTTTGTTTTTTATTTCCATGTTTTATTTGATGGTCTGTGGTTATTCTTTTAGTATATGGGCCTACAGAGTCTGTATACTTTTGTGATTATAGTAGAATATGGTATCGATTTAGCACTTAGCTACTTAATAAAAAGCAGTGTCATAAATAGTATTTAACAATCTTAACTTTTAACATATTCACATATGCTTTGATGCTTTGGTGTTACTAGACTCTTGACAGGGATAGTCTGGCCTTGGGAACCAGAAGTGGGGGTTAAAGACATCTTGGTGGGATCCCAACCCTCCCCTCTCTATCCGTATCTGGAAATGCTTATAGAGTCCTGTTCACCAATGCACCAGTAAATACATGTAATAATAACTTACTTACAAAACCCTGAAGTCAAACAATGGCCTATTCCTACTGGATTACAAAAGATCCTACTCCCTTGAAAACTTTACTTACCATGTGCTCTCCTAATTAATCTTAGGTGGGCGTTTTTAATTAATAATTAGCAAGGCTATTACGATGCTGTTGTGTATGTGTGTGTGTGTGTGTGTGTGTGTGTGTGTGTGTGTGTGTGTGTGTGTGTGTGTGTTGTGCTATGATAAAAAACCCACAGGGGTTGGGGGAATGGGATCCCCACCCCTGCGGGTGATCCCATTCCCCCTGTTACATGTATGCTACAAAATGTATGTGTATGTCGTGTTTTCCATCATTTCAGCTACTTCTGTCTGTTCTAATCTACGTGTGTACATGTATATCTAGAGACAATGTTTATTTCAACCATGAATGTGTAGTTATGTGTGTAGGTATGTGTGTATGCTACATAATCTCAGCTATCCTGCCTGCCCTAACCCGTAGGTCTAGCGACAGTGTTCACCTTGACCATGCATATGTGTGTTACACAATCTCAGCTATCCTGCCTGCCATAACCCGTAGGCCTAGCGACAGTGTTCACCTCGACCATGCATGTGTAGTGTGTATGTGTGTGTGTATGATAAATATTTGTATGTACATACTTATACATATGCATATACCTATATATATATCTATTGTTATTTATTTTGTTTCCAGGCATATTGTAAATAAACAACCTAGCAAACTAAATAAGTAAATAAAGAATAAAGAAATAAAGAAATAAAGAAATGTCAGATGGTATCACTGCTCACAGGCCTCTGTTGCCCAGCTCAAGGGATTAGAGCCCGAACGTGGGATTAGATGTTTGTGAGTTTCAGGCAGAGCACTGGTCTCTTACTAGTAATGCCTCTATGTGTGACCTAGCCGTAGCCCGCACACAGTTTGGGTCTCCTAGCTGAGGACTGCACCGTAGTGACAGTATGTGTTTAGAAAAAAGAGACAGTGTTTGTCAGATCCTCAGGCCTTCAACTGAACGAACAGGCCGCCCTCGGGGACTGACTCCCAACTGAATGACAGACCTCTCTCTGTCAGGAGGTAACTTCTCCTCTGAAGCTTCAGTGGTACGAGTATCTGACACTTACTTCACCTCATTCATATCTTATAAAGCTCAAGTGCTAAGCTTAACAAACTAGACAGGCATAATAGGTCTCTCTTCAGCTCTAGTGCTTTTGTTTTTTATTTCCATGTTTTATTTGATGGTCTGTGGTTATTCTTTTAGTATATGGGCCTACAGAGTCTGTATACTTTTGTGATTATAGTAGAATATGGTATCGATTTAGCACTTAGCTACTTAATAAAAAGCAGTGTCATAAATAGTATTTAACAATCTTAACTTTTAACATATTCACATATGCTTTGATGCTTTGGTGTTACTAGACTCTTGACAGGGATAGTCTGGCCTTGGGAACCAGAAGTGGGGGTTAAAGACATCTTGGTGGGATCCCAACCCTCCCCTCTCTATCCGTATCTGGAAATGCTTATAGAGTCCTGTTCACCAATGCACCAGTAAATACATGTAATAATAACTTACTTACAAAACCCTGAAGTCAAACAATGGCCTATTCCTACTGGATTACAAAAGATCCTACTCCCTTGAAAACTTTACTTACCATGTGCTCTCCTAATTAATCTTAGGTGGGCGTTTTTAATTAATAATTAGCAAGGCTATTACGATGCTGTTGTGTATGTGTGTGTGTGTGTGTGTGTGTGTGTGTGTGTGTGTGTGTGTGTGTGTGTGTGTGTGTGTGTGTGTGTGTGTGTGTGTGTGTGTGTGTGTGTGTGTGTGTGTGTGTGTGTGTGTGTGTGTTTGTCTATCATTGTCTATCTGTCAGTGTGTTACCAAACATTCGCAAGAAGCATTAGTATACCAAACAAGGTACTGCCAGATTTTAGCCAAAATATTTTGTTTTTCTTATTTAAAAACAAATGAAGGGATTTTTATAAACATGTTGCGTTTGTCTCTAATACCCACTTTTATGACTTACAGTTTGCTGTTGGCCAACCTTGATAGGACTTCTGCCTTTAACACATAGCATCGTGATTAAGCTGTAAGAAATAATCACTTTAATGATCATAATTAAGTGCATATATTCTTACACTCCTGGTGAGCGTTAGCACCATTAAAAGAAAATTGAAAAAAGTATCAATTGAACTATAATTATTTTAATGAATTTTGAATGCATATCCACTGTGATAACTATACAGTTAAAATGATACTTTCTGTTCTACTTCAAATGTGACTGGATACATTCTGTGTGAGTTATATAAAATTTGAATGCGTTTTATTCCAAATTTTGATGTGCTATTAAATGTCTGGAAATGGTAATGCAGTATATGAATAGATTGATATTATGACAGAAATTAGTTTATAGAGAGTCAGTGAATGAGCTTTGAAGTAGCAAATGAGCGGATATTAAAGTGCTCTGATTAAAGCAGTAAACTGATGTATATATTAATACATAACTGTTGGATTATCATTTTTTATCACAGAGAGCCCAGTATCAAGATCAACTAGCAAGAAGACGATATGATGACCAGCTCTCGCAACAGGTTTTGTGGATACATAGTAATATTTATATATCATACTAGTCGCAAATTATAATTATAGTTAGAGTAGAATTGATGTTTAAAGTTCTTTTAAAATTGAAGGGAACACATTAACAAGAGCAAATTATTAAAATGTGTTGATATGAGTAAAGTGAGACGCCCTTATTGTAAATCTCATAATTTCATGGCTTATTTTATTTTTTGTTTAGTTGTAATATAAAAATAACTATTGTACGTTTTCAAACATTTAGAATTCAAATTGAAATATCTGGATTTATATCAAAAGTGTTTGTGTAGCGTATACGCTTATAACAGCATGCTTTGTTTCTTGTCACTCACAGCGTCGTATGCAAGAAGAAAATCTAAGACAACAGGAAGCATCAGTAGAGAAACAGGAATCAATGAGAAGATGTGAGGCAATTTATTATGCCTTATTAGTAGAATGGATGGATAATAATGATTAACCTGGATGTATGAGAACTCATTTGAGTCTCTTACGGTCCCTAACAATCTGTAGAGTAACTCTGGTGCATTTGTTCACTCCAATGAAAAGGATCATCAATTGGGGTTGTAAGGAATGTCAAAGCATGTAATTTATATACAGTAAACTCAAGTTTTTGAGTATATGCACCTATCAGGAAGGGTGGTAAAAACTATGTACACATTAGTATAATGTGTACTTAATAACTTATGGTTTATTCAACGAGGTGTGGTTTACATTACCAAGTATTATGTGCTTATCAATACTGTGTACTGTGTGTACATAAAACAGTAATATTAAATGAAATAATTACTTTATTACAGGTTTGACAGAATCATATTCTAAAGTTGTTTTATTTAGAAAGAAAAAGTAGATGCTCAAGGCAACTTTCAGCTTTATAGCTTTATTTGGCTATAAGCCTAAAACCTTGTGTGGAGCTTCTATTTTTACTTTTTAAATTTCTAACATTGGAATATAATTCTGTCAAACCTGGAATAAAATCTACTTACTCAACAAGAGAAGAACTGTCTTCGTTTAATAGTTCTCAACAAAATATTATTTATTTGTTTCTTTATTAGCTACAATTGAGTATGAGGCACAGCTAAGACATAAAAATGAGATGGCTAGGTTGGAAGCTGAACTAAAAGGAAAGTAAGAATTTCTGTTTTACCATTACATGTAATGTTCATCACTGTATGTGTGTGATATGTTCATTCATGTTTATTGTATAGTTCATTTGTTTATAACTATAAAATTAATAGTGATTGATTTGTCTGTCAAAGTATAGCCATCCAACTGATATACTTGTAATTATTTTATAAGAGTTTCATGTAGGATTTGTTTGGGGAGGGGGAGGGAGACAATTGATCATCTGAAACACATTGGGTATGGGGGCATGCTTCCCATGAAAGACATATTTAAATGTAGGCTCTGAGGTTTCTTCTGATGGCTTCTGGAACCCCAGAAGGCTTGTAGCTGAGATTTTGTTGCATGTTGTGTTGTGAAATTTAGGAGGGGGGGACTGGACTGGAATTTAATGCATGCCAAATTTTATTTTATACATATTTGTTCTTTTAGGGCTAAAATAGACAGAGAAAATCAAGATCTACTTCTAGAGCAAATTCGTTTAAAATCAGCTGAAAAACGGATCACTGTACTGGAAAGTGTCAAGTAAATACATATACATACATTCTATAGTAACATACTATTATTTGCCTTGCATTTACTTTTTTGATTGTCAAAAATGATGTAATATGCCAAATATAAAAATTTCACATATCTACCTGTTTAGGTAGAACACTGTAAATAATAAATATACACAAGGACACTGCATGTACACACGAATACCTGTACACAAGAACACTATATGTACACGAGAACACTGTACATGTACACAAGAACACTATATGTACACGAGAACACTGTACATGTACACAAGAACACTATATGTACACGAGAACACTGTACATGTACACAAGAACACTATATGTACACGAGAACACTGTACATGTACACAAGAACACTATATGTACACGAGAACACTGTACATGTACACAAGAACACTACATGTACACAAGAACACTGTACATGTACATGAGAACACTTGACATGTACATAACTTCAACTTTAGTGCATAATAAGAAACTGTACTTCTATTCACTTCAGAGCTGCTGGTAGTATCATAGGAGAAGGTATCACACATTTTGTCACAGATTGGGATAAAGTATCTGCTACAGTAAGTCTAAAGTCTATTCTTTGAATGACTGATTAGCTGTACTTATGTGGAAGTGGTTTGTTCCTGCAGTTACCCATCTCAACCTTGTCTGTGTACTTTTTTGGTTTTGCAATCCCTGCATAATCATCCGATCATTTTTATTTAAAAAATGTTTTTTTATTCTTTATAATACTTAATAATGTATGCATATACTTTGTACTGTATTTTGAACAGTCATCCACTCTTGTGTATGTACTCCATAGCCATCATTTCTTAACTGTATATAAACCTTGTATCACACCATCCTTATGAGTTTACAGCTGCAGGTCAAAATGTTCTGTTCATCAGAATTAATTCTCATGTTCAATAAATCACACAATTTTAACCACTTTGAAGTTCACGATTTACATAGTGATCCTTTATCATTGTAGGCAGCTGGTATAACATTGATTGCAGTTGGTATTTATGCAGCTAAAATTGGGACAGGTCTTGCAGGAAGATTTCTTGAAGCTCGTTTGGGCAAGCCATCACTTATCAGAGAAACATCTAGAATGTCGTTCTTTCAATCTTTAAGATCACCTTGGCAGGTTTGCTGTGATATTTATAAGTACACAAGTATGTGATAATGCTTAAAGGTAGCTGTTGATATGTATTAAACACCACTTCCACATAACAACCCTACATAAGTATATATAGCTAGAGTAAAGGCAAAACACAAAGAAGTGATACTTATGTACGGTTGTTATGTGGAAGTGGTATTTAATTTTGTTGCCAAAGCAAGGTACCATCCCAATCTTGTTCCTGTGTTTTTTTTGGTTTTGATATATATATATATATATATATATATATATATATCATAATGAGATTCATAGCCCATACATTTCTATGGGGCGTGTAAGTTTATATTTCTCATATAAACCTCAAAATAGGTTGATATTTTAAAATATCAACCTTGTGAAACTCGACGGCGATTTCTGACAGACTTAATGACAATCTCTTGCAGGACAATCCAAGGTATGAATCTCATTCTAAAATATATCAGATATAAGATGTTTCATCTGTCTATATGCGTTATATAAACCTGCCAACTTGGATGATATCACCCTCAGGCTACGCCCTCGGGTGATATCTTACCTTGTGGCAGGTTTATATAACGCATATAGACCTCTGAAACATGATATATAACACACATATATATATCCCTACATACTCTCATTTTTAAAATGTTTTTTCATTATTCTTTATATTTATATACACATCACAGAATAACTTTCTCTTTACAGGCATTTGGAAGACTATTCACAAAACCGAAAGACCCTTTAGAAGGAATAGTGTTTGAGGTGAGAGGCAATCTACTATTTATATGTTTATACAATATATCTGTCAGATTTCCCAAAGACAAAAATTAGAGTTGTCCACACTCCACACCATTTTATAAGTAAATTATTATGTACCTGTAAGCCTACTCTCCTCATAACGCTTCCAAACCTTTGTGTATTAATTCAATGTTGATGATCATTCCATAAACTAAATAGTAGAGTAATGTAATATCAATTTTTATAAGCAGAATGCTGAAAGGAAATGTTTTAGTTGTATGATATCAAGCACAAATGGTATAATTCTTGGAATAAATACAAATGTTATTGTCATGTTCAGATGATAGTAGAACTGAATATTATGTACATTATATCAACCTGTAGTCTTTCTTTCCTTAGCCCAAGTTTGAGAGCCGACTTCGTACTCTGGCTAAAGCTACCACTAATACTAAACACAATGGAGGTGTTTATAGGAATGTACTTATGTATGGACCACCAGGTACTGGCAAAACAATGTTTGCTAAGGTGAGATTGTTAATAGGATCTGTATTAATCTCATGTGTCATTATTAATCTCTTATTTGATCCATGTTTCGTGGGAACTAGTGATGTACTGATAAACTAATATTCTGATAATCTCATAATTAACTTTAGATATGTTCTGATGCAGATCCGATATTATATGTACATGACTACATGTGTACCTTCTGGTTTCTGATTCTATTGAAATTGATCATTTTCTCATTAATTATGAGTATCATAAAAGCTATTAATGATGTTATAATCACAAGAAATAACATTATTAGTACACTTGTTACAATATTGGTTATATCTTTCTATACCGTTAATGACCAATACGAATTACCGATCTGATAATTGGTATATAAACCAACATGGAAAATAATTAGAGTATATATGGTACTACACTAGCTAGTACATAAGCTAGGCATGGTATGGTTTCTATCATAGTATTGTAGTATAGTACCGTATATGTATATACTATTTATTTTGTATGCTACATGAAACACGAGCCAAATTACATCACTGGTAATAGCAATACATAAATGATTTGTAGTACAACACATAATTGTGTATATAATTATGTATCACTAAGTTGTGAAGCCAGATAGTGTGTTTCTTTACCTATAGAGTCTAGCCCGTCACTCGGGTATGGATTATGCTATTATGACTGGTGGTGATATTGTACCACTTGGTAAAGATGGTGTTACTGCTATACATAGAGTATTTGACTGGGCTAATGTCAGCAGAAGAGGGTAAGTCGTATACATTATATAATTATGTGTGACTGACTGTTCACACAGAAAAGGACCAAATCCAAGTGATATTGGTCAAATGGTTGCACTTTTTATTTATACCATGGGTATGAAAACATTGAGCTGACTATCGCCTATTTTCACCACTCTTGTCCTGCACCCCATATATTTTGTATACAGTTTAGTTTAAATTTACCAGACATTCACTAGATTTATCGGACAATGTCCTGCATGACTGGCTGTTTCCACACCACTGATCTATACTTGGAAATGAAAGTATCTGCTAATCCAGAAACCGAACAAGATATTAGATTGCTATGCCATACCCTAATATATTGTACAAAATATCAAGCCCTAAAAGAAATAGGTATGAAAATATTTTACTGTTAACATTTGATGGCAAGTGTTTGTTCAAAATTATTCAGTCCCTTTATAATATAGTGTATGCTACCATGGCAACCATTTGATGTGGTTAGGTGTATGTTATAGCATATTTGATCTGTCAAGGCAAATGTATAATTATAGTATTGTATGTATAGGAGGCCATGAAGGAAGAAGTATTTGTATTGTTTAATATCTTAATTTAGAGTGGTATTATTTGTTGATGAAGCTGATGCATTCCTAAGAAAAAGAAGCAAGGTATGTGTCACTGTTTGTCAACATTTCATACAGCAGGAGAAAGGGAATTCCCCCTAGAAGCAATCTCAGAAGGCCTACGTTTAAACAAAATTTCCTGTGGGAGCATACCCCAGACTCCATATGAGCAGTGGACTTCTCATGATCAATTGTCCCCCCCCCCCTCCATGTATGAAAACTGTTTGTTATAATTCACAAAATCAAATCAGATGAAGTGTTTTTTATATAACATAGACAAACTATTCATAAGAAATGCACATGCAGATGATAACTAATGCATTGTGCTATAAACCAACATGTTGATTCCGCATGTACATGTAAAAGGTTTCAAACAGCGGAGGGAAAATTAACTTGAACATCCAACAGCATCAATCCTTTATTAATTATTCATGATTATTCATTATCACAATATACTTTAAATTTAAATAGTGTGAAGCCACAATCATCATCAGCTACAAGCCTTCATTAATTATTCATTATAAATAGTGTGAAGCCACAATCATCATTGTTTCACACAGAACAATTTAGCCCAAACTCGTACCTTCAATTACTCACTATTCCACATCTTGACAAGAAGTCAATGAAATTTGATATCAGGAAGAATTTGGGATTCTTGTCAATATATATTTATATTTCATATTTTAATGTATCAGGTTGTTATCAGTGAAGATTTACGTAGCACACTAAATGCATTTCTCTATCGAACAGGAGAAGCAAGTAGCAAGTAAGGAGATATTTAATATACTATATATAAATGTAATATACTTGAATGGGAAAAATATTAGATAGTATAGAAATCACGTTTTAGTCTGTGAAGATTGTCCAATTGTAAGGATGTGTGATATGACTAAAACATTGTATTGCATATTGTTGCCAAAAATATCATAATATGATTCACTGAATAAATATCCTGTTAGGTTGTAGTTGTCAACAAATGGTAAAAGAAATCAATCAAAGTTATGCACACTAGCTTTTTATAATTACTTTAGACAAATTAGAAAAACCGGATTTACTAAACTGCCCACTCCAGTGTATCAATACACCCAAAGCAAATATTGCCTCATGATATTGAATGAATGATATTTCGCTATATCGATATATTGATATATCGATATATCGATATTTCAATATATCAATACATGTTGCACACTGCTATCCAATTATCACTTTTACGTCATAATTATATTTTCAATGAAAGGAAATGTGTTGGACAATGCTTTGTTACTCTTACTGCATGAATGATGGGACATTCTTCATTTTAGGTTCATGTTAGTATTAGCTAGTAACCAGCCAGACCAGTTTGATTGGGCGATCAATGATAGACTGGATGATCTAGTTCCCTTCTCACTGCCTGATCAAGAAGAAAGATATCGTATGCTAAAGCAGTACTTTGCTCAGGTTTGTTATTCTGTTATACTCATATTTGGAGTTCTAGTTAATGAAATCAATGCTGTTCACACTCACAATTTCCTCAAAATTAGGATGTGATGACTTTATATGTAATATAGTGTATAGTTTAATGTCATAAGGTTAATACATGTAACATGATTATACTATACTGTAACACAATAATGAAGCTATGGATTGAAATTTGACATACACAATAAAGAACGGGAAGGATAATTATATTAAAACGATGCAGGTAAAAACAATTTTAAAATAAATTTATGACCATTTTTCTGAGGTCCTTTCTACTTACAATTAAAGGTTTCTTTGCAGTTACTTTAGCTAGAAGAACTGTTAGTAGCTGGAATTCCTATTAACTGCTGGAAGAACTATTAGTAACTAGAAGAACTATTATTTGCAGTATCGCAGTCTTGTTGAAAATAGCTTGTGTACATATTCTTTTACACCATGCCATTACTTCACTGAACCATGCATGTAACCAGCATAAATCCCCGTGCAAAGCAATCATGGTGATGGCCTTTGAGGCCATTAAAAACTTTATGACTGACAATCTATTACTTACCTTGTTATGAAGTCTGTTGTCATTTTTTATTTTTTCCATTACAGTATGTAATTTCACCTCCTCGTACTTCATGGTGGCGTCGTCAGAGAATGATTCCCATTCCTGATGGCATAGACTGGGAGAAGAAACTGCACAAAATGGCAACAGATATCATTGGATTCTCTGGACGAGAAGTTGCAAAATTAGCTATTGCCTGGCAGGTGAGTACTTGACAAATTTCCACTACTTTGGTAATACACTTACTTACATACACACAGCAGATTACCATAACACTCTGCTACACTGTGGCAAGATGACTATGTAATATCTATTAATGGTGTATAGTTTAATGCCAATATATTATCAAGGCAAAGATTTGAAAATTTACATCACAAAACAGGGATCTCAAAGACATCTATCTATAGTAGGGTGTTGCACCCTTCTATGTTACTAGTACCCTTCCTAACTCATTGATAATTAATGTTGCACCTTTCTTCTTTAGAGCTAAAACAACACTACTTGAGCAACAATATAATCATTGGTACCATGGCACTCCCACGCCCTTTAATTTAAAAAAAAAAAAGAGCTGTTGACTAAATGTTATGTACCACTGATGATTATGATATGATAACATTTATCATGTAATTTAAGTGAACCATTTTACATGTACGTAAAGCAGACGGGTATGGCTATGTGGTGATTAATTATCACACCCTTCTATTTGAAAATTCTGGTGAGAACATTTTCTATACAGGCTGCAGCATATGGATCAGTTGATGGTAGCTTGACTGAAGAGATGATTGATCAATGTGTGAATGAAATGATTGAACAGCATAAACAAAAAACAAAATGGCAAGACTCTGATATTCCAGGAGAGAGTTAGGAGAACATACAGGATAGGATATTACTAATTATTATTTTATCTTCTCATTGTATTAGATTAGATATGAAATAAATTTATTATTAATACTGAAAACAGTATATAAGTGATATGGTCCTGCTATAATAAAAATTATCAATTATTATATCAGTTGGAATTATCCAAAGTTATGGTTGTAATGCCTTCACCAAATGATCATTATAGTTTTGTTGCAGAGAAATGACACCTTTAGCAACATTTTGATAATTACCTTCTGTTTGACGAGTGGCTATATCTAATAATGTTTTATGGTTAAAGAAAATGTTATTTTGTCACACCATGTCAGCTTAGTTATAATAATTATGATTCCTAACCTAGCATTGTTATTCTCAGATCTGAGCCCCAGACCTCTCACCCTCTGCTACACAATGGAAAGGTTCTGGTGGACTTTCTGAACATTAGTTCATTGACTGGTAATAAATGATGGTGAAAGGTGTGGTAGTAGCACTAATTACATTTCATAGATCACATGTTATGCATGCTCAACAATTTTGCAAGTGTTACATGAAAGTCAAACAAAGGAATAGTGAGAATACCCTAACCCCCATTTGATGGATACATTCTTTCATAACAAAATTGGTTTGTTCCAAATACTGCAGTTTCTTCTCAAGATTTCCAAGCTAACAGAAATAATAGATATTAATAGAGTAAATCTTGTAATTGTCAAATACCAGATATTACCTGAGTGAATGTATCATTTTTTTCCAGTTGATTCTTTTCAGCTTCATACTGCTCTGATAGTTGTTCTGCATCTGTGACAAGAAAGTGCACAAATTTTGATAATGTCATAAATAGTAGCTCTAATACACATTATTATTATATTCATGAGACGTGCTACTCAAACTTAACGAAGTATTAAGTTTGTTAATCATTCCACAATCAATACTACCACACCCCTTTTGTGGGCATATTAGTGGATATCACACTTCAATTTGTGGGAAGGGTACGTCACGATCATATGTGCATAGCCCAGTACTCATTAATTGATACCTCATTTCACTATTACGTGGTTCTACTGGACCTCCAAAAATTGGAACATTCGATAAGCAAATGCCCCGCCAACAATGTGTTGCATCATGGTGTCAGCAGAATATGCTTCACCTTCTGTATGTCATGCACAGCCCATGCACTGCTCAATTAGTACTTGACTCCCCTACCACTACAATGTATTACGTGGTCCTACTGGACCTCCAAAAATTGGAACGTTTGATAATTTCAAACGCCCCCAACAATGTGTTGTATAATTGGTGTCAGCAGAACATGCCTCACTCATCGATCCTTGGCATGTTGAGCATCCCTCAAATAAGGACGGTAATATTTGGATGAGGAATCTTTGCTTATATATACTCCTCTTAGCCTTGTCATTGTGGGTTTCAATATATACAGGATGTGGTTAAGTATGAATAATGTTATTGATTATACTTTGTTTAGCTGTTTCCTTTCTTTCAAGAAGTCTTTCTCTTTCTCGTAATAAAGCCTAAATAGATTCATAAATGATAACAATAGGTTTAGAAGTATATAAGTTATTACTCTATAATATATACCTGTTTCTTTTCTTCTTCATCAAACTGTAGCTTATCCAACTCACTATACACTTCAATTTCCTTTATGTCAATTTAAAAGCAAAATGATAAATTCGGTTTCATGTACAAATGGAATTATCCATTGATATTAACCTTTGTCATGACATCAATACCCTCTCTCAAACTGTGTAGTTCACTTTTGATTTTTTCTTCCAGCTATAATGTTAGAATGATATACAACAGTAGCACATATTATTATTGTAGATATAGGTAATACTATGGGCACTGTAATGACTGTATCATACATTATTAGTCACATAAGGTCTTTTTTTTAGAACATAATTCACTCATAAGAATGTTGAAATTTACTTGAAAATGAAACAGGTTCAGGTATTGAATGTGTAATGATTGTATACTAGACCATTGACTACAGTTTTTGACTCACCTCTTCTACTTTCAACAAGTCATTTTGTAGTCTAGAGTTCTCTAAAAAATCAATGTTGAATACAAAATGGATAAAAGGGGTGGTGATGGATAGACATATGGACAGATGGATATTTGGATGGATAGACATTTATTTGGATGGATGGATGGACACATGAATGGTCATATTGATGGATGGACATATGGATGGATGGTCATATTGATGGATGGTCATATGGATGAATGAATGAACAGATGAATTGATGGATAGATGGATGGATGGACACATGAATGGTCATATTGATGGATGGACATATGGATGGATGGTCATATTGATGGATGGTCATATGGATGAATGGATGAACAGATGAATTGATGGATAGATGGATGGATGGACACATGAATGGTCATATTGATGGATGGACATATGGATGGATGGTCATATTGATGGATGGTCATATGGATGAATGGATGAACAGATGAATTGATGGATAGATGGATGGATGGACATTTATTTGGATGGATGGATGGACACATGAATGGTCATATTGATGGATGGACATATGGATGGTCATATTGATGGATGGTCATATGGGTGAGTGGATGAACAGATGGATAGATGGATGGATGGACAGATGAATGGAAAGATGAATGAATGGATGGACAGATGAATGGAAAGATGAATGAATGGATGGACAGATGAATGGAAAGATGAATGAATGGATGGACAGATGAATGGATGAACAAACATATGGATGGACATATGGATGGACATATAGATGATGAATAAATAGATAGACAGATGAATGGATGGATAAAGTTAGACAAATAAATAGATGGATGAACAGATAGATGGATTGGGATGAACAGATAGATGGATTGGGATGAACAGATAGATGGATGAATGAATGATAAATGGAAGTGAGAAGTACAAGGTAGTGGAATGGTTGATGAATGATTACACATATGAATGGATAGATAGTGTACTGACGTGTTTCTAGACTATCAACTGTGTTTGCAGCCTTTTTCATCTCCTCTCGTTTAAATATGAGATCTTCTTGCATTTCTTGTAGTTCAGAGACAGAAGGAAGGTTTTGTGATTGTGTCATTGTCTGCCATAAAAGTAATGTACATTGTGTAACAGATAACCTAGTCTATTGTCTGTTATATTGTTTTACTTACACCTAGTTGTCATATCTTATTATTATACTTATCAGTAGCTGTCTCCACTCTGTCTAGTGTATTTGTATATAAGGACACTCTTTTCTTTATATTTTATTTTATTTTATTTTATCCTGTCTCTGTCTAACTCCAATTCATACAATATTGTTACTGTGATTGTATGAGAACTATTTCTCCAGGGCTACTCTTCTATGATACATTAGCCAAATCACAAGGTAGTCATATTGTTGTTTACAACATGTATGAACTAATAGATATGTTATCCCATTTGTTATATACATGTTACTATTATGCAAATTCATCTACCATTTGTTAGTTACATAGCTAAACATTTGTTAGTTAGACATATCAGTGGCATAACTAGAACATGGAAGCTAGGTGCACAGTAATTATTTGACTGTGTCGTCAATTAATTTAGTGCTGTTCCGCAGAGGAAAGAAAAATAACAAATTATTTAAACATCATAAAATAGTACTGAACTCAAATGTTATTACTACACTCAAATGAAGTTGGGTGTCTCGTATAGTTCATCACGTTTTTGCAAGCTGTGTGAACAAGCCACACCTATAAATTACCCATGCAAAATTTGTGTTTTTCCTCATGTGACTTGCATGTGCCTGTGTATGCCCAATTTGCCCATGTGTAGATACACCACTGTTGCTATTACAATGTATCGTAAAAGATGCACTCACTTGACTAATATGTTCCAAGATGGTGACAATATTTTCCTCAAGATTATGTATCCTCTCCTATAGTTAATAATTATAATGATATTACTACACACTATAATAGATAATTTATTTTGGTTACTACAAAATAATGTGGTGGTATAAAATATAGAAGGTGAGTATATAGATGGTTGGATGTTCTCACTCGAGCATTTCTGTGGTTTATAATTACTAGGCAATATAGCAATATAGCTACAACCCTATCAATGATAACCTATATTTATCAATCATTCAATTATTTAAACTGCAAATGTATAATTAAAGTATGTGTTTTAGATTTGTACACTCTATAGTGAATGTTGTTAGAATATTCAACATTTAATCTACGAACTCCATAACATGTTCATATTGTCGACAGTATCTTACTAAATTAAATCGTGTCATACAATTTATTAACTTGTTAGAGTAACAAACAGTTGATTGTATGCAGATACATATTACATGTACATGTAATCGTTTATTACCATTTCTTCATCTTTCTGCTCTTCAAATGTGTCCAGGAATTCTATGTATAGCAACAATAAACTCTTTATTTGATTGTTAATAACACAATACAATATTCTTTTGAAAAAGAACATATTGGTGAATGGATGCATGGATGAATGAATAATGCATAATAGATAAATGGATGCATGGTCTGAGTACTTACTTAGGGCAACAGAGATGAATGAATGCATAATGTATGGATGAATGGATGCATGGGCTGAGTCTGATCTATGTGTGTAGTTACTCGGGGCAACAGAGATGAATGAATGCATAATGTATGGATGAATGCTGAGTCTGATCTATGTGTGTAGTTACTCAGGGCAACAGAGATGGATGAATGAATGCATGGGCTGAGTCTAATCTATGTGTGTAGTTACTCAGGGCAACAGAGATGAATGAATACACAATGGATGTATGAATGAATGCATGGGCTGAGTCCAATCTATGTGTGTAGTTAGTTACTCAGGGCAACAGAGATGAATGAATGCATAATGGATGGATGAATGAATGCATGGGCTGAGTCTAATCTATGTATGTAGTTAGTTACTCAGGGCAACAGAGATGAATGAATGCACGAGTTGGAAGGCCTTCTTCAGCTAGAATGACTATATAAGTTTTACTGTAATTATTCCTTCCAGCAGTAGTAAACTTAATTTCATTCGAGTTGAAGAAGCCAAGATATTCTTTTTATAAGAATATTGTATTGTGTCATTAACATTTAAAGAAACCAATGAGAAAACTTTATGTAATATGAGTTACCTTTTCTCTGCTTCTCTTTGGTCTTCAGATCTCTTAGCTTATCTGCTCTTTCTCCCTGCACTTGATCTAAGTCAGATTCAGTTTGTCTAAGTTGATCCTGAGCTCTATCCAGAGAATCTTGTAATTCAGATATCCTGTAAAAGAATTAGTACTTCGAATTCAATGATTTATAATGGATGATAGTGTACTGACACAAGATGGCCTTTATAATAGATCAATTATCTAGGATGATATTAATATCAATAATTCATTTTATATCTCAACAATGAAATTGTGCAATAATAAATAATTGATGTAATTATGCTTGTGCTATGTAATTATAAATTTGAACATTGTATTGGTAAGGTCACAAGGTCACTCCCTTGGTTCTTGCTTCATGTAAGCCACACAAAATAATAAGAGTATATATGGTACTACACTAGCTAGTATAGAGGCTAGACAGCTTGTATCACAGTATAGTACGTATCATATATGCTACAATTATTTTGTGTACTTACATGAAGAACGAGCCACAACACTGGGACTCAGGATCTACATGTAATGTCATCATAAAATTTTCTTTTAAACTGTTATCTTATCCATGCAAACTAACAAAGAAATAATTCACACCATTTCATATTCAAATCCCTTTAGTTTTGTCATAATCAATACGTGTTCATACACCAAACATTCGCTATTTCTATTCATCTCATCCACTAATATTAACATGAATTGAATATACTATCATGAATAGAATTATACTAACTTATTCAATTCATTGATAAAAACATAGTTTCTACCATTGTGTCCATAACAGTAATAACAGGTGCAGTATGGATGTACCTTCTTTCTAAAGAAGAGATTTCTTGATTATCATGTTTTACTTGTTTTAACAATCTTTCTCTCTCTTGTTCAGGTGTTTCTTGTTCCTTTGACCTCCATTCATCTCGTTTAGCAATCACTTCCGCTAACTGCTGATGCAGTTGAACTATAGAATGAGTAATTATTCCTTTCGTTAAATTAATAAATTAGTGGACTAGTTTGTCCTTGTGGATTTTGTTTAATAATACAGAAAAAATCATAATAAAGAGAGAGAGCTATTAAAGTATTGATAACATACATGCTTGTTGCTTCAGTTCAGAGCTGTTCACTTCCTGTGAAAATATAAAACATGTTTTGCTAATCTCACCTCACATTGCAAATACTATGAATAAGGCTGAAAGAGGAAAAGTAAAAAAATGCTGGTAGTCACTGGGAATCAAACTGGTGGCTGAAGTCAGTGGCCCTGGGTTTGATTGATTCCCAGCATTTTTCACTTTCCTCTTTCATCATAGAACTTAGCATTTATATAAAACATATTATCTTTTGGACAATATTATTTACATGTAATATACACAACAAGTACTGTAAGTATACAAATAGCATGCAATAGGTACATGTATGTAAGAGTTCATTCTTAAACTGGACCATGGACTATATATATAATCTTAGTACTGATTTAAGTGCTAAAATATAAATGTTTTCGAATTATGTCGGAAACTTTTCCAGAGTGTATTTAGGCTCGGTTGATGAGTATATTCACACCGAAGGATTTGTTTTTCACTAAATAAAGTGTTTTGACTAGCAAAAACCAAATCTTTCAGCAATTTTTTAGAGTTACATAATGATGTCCTTGCATTTATATAAACTGCAAGCAATTTAATGTGTTGAAACTTTAATTGTACCATAGGCTATAGCCTATAACCACATGTACCTCTTCCATTCTTTGTGCTTTGGTTGTCAACATGTCAAGTTCCTTTTCTTTCTCTTCAATATCCTAGATAATCACAATAAAAATGAAATAATTTGAAGTGACCTAATTCATGTTAATTCATTGATCAATTGTGAGTATACAGAGTTTAGGAGCGGCTTGAGGCTGAAATGTTCTGTTACAATAAAATTAATATTATGTTTATAATAACAATCATAATGTCCTTACTTCTCCAGCAAACCATTATAAACTTGTATTATGTTTATAATAACAATCATAATGTCCTTACTTCTCCAGCAAACCATTATAAACTTGTATTATGTTTATAATAACAATCATAATGTCCTTACTTCTCCAGCAAACCATTATAAACTTGTATTATGTTTATAATAACAATCATAATGTCCTTACTTCTCCAGCAAACCATTATAAACTTGTATTATGTTTATAATAACAATCATAATGTCCTTACTTCTCCAGCAAACCATTATAAACTTGTATTATGTTTATAATAACAATCATAATGTCCTTACTTCTCCAGCAAACCATTATAAACTTGTATTATGTTTGACTTTAGTTTCTTCAAATTATGGATAGTTTACAAAATTACTTATGACTTTTTTACAGCATGAAAGGTGTTGGTGAGATAAGCACAAGTACAGTAAGTGCTGTATACGGACACCTTGAATGGTGTAATGTCTATAGTGCATGATAGTAAGTGGGTGCCTTTACTGATTTATAATGTGTGCGTGGGTGAATGAAATTCAACAGAGTGCTGTATGAGTTTTCATATAGCACATGTTTATAATATGGGAAATAGAGCACTGTTAATACAGCTATACATCATACTTTAAATACTGCATGTTGACATTTCATTTTTTACATTATACCATTGTACTAGTGCTGTTTTAGTATGACAATAATCACCACATATACACATATAGTTATAATTATAGTATGATGGTTATCTCAAACTTTTAGTTATTTATTAAGCTTACTAAAAGGGTTTTAGTTTTAGTTAATTAACTGACCATTATTGGTCATTTTTCAGTTATATTTTAGTTATAGTTATAGTTGACTAAAACAACACTACATTGTACACTACAATAGACTTACTGTTTTAATTTTTAGGTTCTCAGTCTTCAGTTGACGATACTTCTCTTGTACTTCACTATCCTAATAATATGTATTGAAGCTAAAAGCTATAAAACAGTTACTGATGACTAATAGAAAGCTCATTTGACATTATCGTTGTTTATAATAGATCTGAATGACTAGGTGTTACTATAACAATTTCTAAAATTGTCTATCTTGGCTTCTAATTTTGGGCAATCTGAGAACTCCATCTTGGTGGTGTACTTCAGTAAACAAGAAGTGGGGGCCTGAAAAAAGGTGGCTGGATAGTTGCTATATCAGTGACCAGCGAATACAGTTAAAGACATATGTTATATCCAATACGAAACCTTCATCCATTATGTACTTTCTCACCATAGATTCCACTAGAGTCTCTGTTAGCCGTTTCTCTTGTTCAATAGCAGTTTCTATTTGATTCAATTGAATCTCTTTCTGTTGTTTATCCGCAAATATAGCATCTATGGCTCGTGTCTCTATATCATTTTGCCGACAAAGCTAAAAATAAATGTAGAAACCTTTCAATTGAAATTAAATATCATTATGTGTACAGAAGCTTACAATATGTACATGTACATGTACATGTAATCATGTACATGTACATGTAGTCATGTACATGTACATGTAGTGATGTGCTTACTGTATTATAATCAGCTAGAATAACATCTACTTCAGTATCAGTACTGAGTTTGTCTATTAGCTGAGAAGAAAAAATAAATTTGCATGAAAAGAGAAAATGAATAAGGATCGAAAAAGGGCATTCATTGTGGGGAATAATATTCTTGAAAAGAACACTTCAGCCTTCATCAGGCTGTCTTTTCTTGATTGGATTATAATAAAGAGATTTTCTATAATGACAATAAAGAATCTTACAGAACAAGATAGTACATGTATTTACAGTGATGTGGAAACAGCCACTCATGCAGGACATTGTCCGATAAATCTAATGAATGTCTGGTAAATTGAAACTAAACTGTATACAAAGTATACAAGGAGCAGGACAAGAGTGATGAAAATAGGTCAAAATGTCTGACAGTTGGCTCAATGTTTCCATACCCCTGTGTATTTATAGCCGTAACACATTTCATTCCTTTCATGTATAATTTGATTATTATTTTG
This sequence comes from Petrosia ficiformis, assembly GCA_947044365.1. Taxonomy (NCBI): domain Eukaryota; kingdom Metazoa; phylum Porifera; class Demospongiae; order Haplosclerida; family Petrosiidae; genus Petrosia; species Petrosia ficiformis. The sequence continues at coordinate 1,613,438 of OX345653.1, read as the reverse complement.
TACAGTGGTTAATACATTCCAACCTGATTCACAACCTCACCTATCTTAAAATAAGTTGAACTCATATTTGATGGGTTTAGGGGTTGGAGAATTTATGGTTTACATCAAGGGATTTGGGGATTAGGGATCTAGGATTTTGGGTTCTGAATGGTCAGGTTTTAAATTGGGCCAACATAAATACAATAAAAATTTAAGTTTTAGTTAACTAACTAAAGGTACTCGCTATTGGCCATTTTTCATTTTAGTTAGTTATAGTCACACTTGTAATTTAGTTATAGTTTAGTTAACTATAACTCACTATCTGTTACTAAAAGGAATTTAGTTATAGTTAACAGCACAATTAGACATGTACATGTGTATAATCATATCATACTTACAGTATTGTAATCAGCTAATTCTCCACGAAGGTCTTCCACCTCACCAGCCAATACTTCTGCTCTAATTGTAGTAATATACAAATTGTTAATCATTACTCATATTTAAGATTTATACTATTGGGAGTATGTGTGCACATGATTGGGGCAAGCCTGAGCAAGCCCCACACAAAGGGGTTGGTGCTGAAATCACTAAATATATGTACGTGTTATACATAATACCACATGTTCTATTTAGCTGTGTAAGTAATATCACATGTTCTATTTAGCTGTGTAAGTAATACCACATGTTCTATTTAGCTGTGTAAGTAATACCACATGTTCTATTTAGCTGTGTAAGTAATACGACACGTTCTATTTAACTGTGTAAGTAATACTGTACCACATGTTCTATTTAGCTGTGTAAGTAATACCACACGTTCTATTTAACTGTGTAAATAATACCACATGTTCTATTTAGCTGTGTTCTATTTAACTGTGTAATAATACCACATGTTCTATTTAGCTGTGTAAGTAATACCACATGTTCTATTTAGCTGTGTAAGTAATACCACACGTTCTATTTAGCTGTGTAAGTAATACCACATGTTCTATTTAGCTGTGTAAGTAATACCACATGTTCTATTTAGCTGTGTTCTATTTAGCTGTGTAAGTAATACCACATGTTCTATTTAACTGTGTAAGTAATACTATTTAGCCGCATACTCAGAAATTATCTAAACATGTTGCTGATCATTGTCACTAATGAAAAATGTTACAGCATTCTTCTAGTAGTTGTAACTTGTAAGTATACTTAAAAGTGATGAAGTCAAATACACACAATATATCCTCTTGTGACCAGATGTTGGATAGAGACTAGAATTATATGAATTATTTATTAACAAACCTTTTCTCATATGTAAGATAAGTAGCGCTATCTTGTTGTAGTTGTTCCAATTCTCTACTCAATTTCATTATTTCATTATTCAGCTCTCCTATTTTACTCCTGATAGATGGATTTATATACAATACATGCAGACATGGTACCAAGTACTTTTGAATGTACTTAAGTACAAGCAAGTACAAAGTACAAAGTACAAAGTACAGGTATTCTTTAGTGAAAGGACTTAAGTACAAGTACAACAATTTACTGACCAAGTATTTTTAGAAGGGATTTAAGTTGTAATTCTTTCATAGTATATGATAAAAACTTTAGTTCTTCAAAGTAATTGGAATATATACCTAGACATGCTGAGCAAAGTATAAGTACAAGTCATAGGAGATAAGTACAAGTACCAATGTACATGGCCCCATGTCTGAATACAGGAACAATTTAAACTTTGACAATACAGGTATTTTCAAATAATGCTAAGTATTGAAATCTTTAGACTAGATGTACCTCAATATTCCTAAATAATAGGACCTATCTTGTACTTGTCTCACTGGACCTATGTGATAAGAATAATATTTAGCTATCAGAATGTGCATTCCAATGGCATGAAGCTGAAGAGTTTGACTTAGGGTCAAATTGTACTTAACATACTTCATTTACTACAAGTACAATATGTGATCGAACAAGCAAAAACCCGACATACTGTAAGTAATGAAAATATTTGTTTCAGTATAGCACAAAATTCACAGAAACCAGATACTATCACCATTATCATTCTATTAGTAGTATAATACTATGATTAGCTGTTGTGTGACTCTTGGTGCACATATAATTATAGTTTGTGTAGAACAAGCATAAGGCACCCAATCAAACTCTTCTATTAACCAGAAATTTTAAAATTTCCTTTGCATTTTCTCAAAATCAAATTTTTACTGCTATTTAAAATTTGAATGGTCATAAATTAGAAACTGTAAGTTGCATCAATATAGTTTGTGTTTTCACTTGTTCAGTCATATGTGTGACCGTCTACGCGAAAACCAGGCTTTGGTAACAAAATATAATTTGGAGATATGATCGAAAGTAGACAGTTCTCAATTATTTGGGCGATCACTATTTTATTACATAAAAAGCTTCACAAATGTTTTACCAGTCTTCTGATACCTTTAAGAAGTCTTAGAGACCTTTCTGTGCTTCGCTAGCCACTGCTAAATAAATTGCTAATCATTAATTTTAATGGATGTATGTCTTTATTAGCGACACCCTTGTGTCAGAACCAACCAATACCGAACTTAATTTAATTGCGTTTTTCTCCAAATAAAGTATTTTGTCACCAAAGCCTGGTTTTCGCGTAGACAGTCACATATATAGTAATATAGTAACAACTAACAAGCTTATCATATGTGACTGAGGATGAGAAAACGTGCCACAAGTAACTATGTTTCAAAATTAATTTTTAACATTTTTAGAATCTGCATATGCTGCTCTTCATGGTGGTTTGAATTCTGATATACCATTGTTAAGCTTTAAGCTTTTTTTGTTCACAACTTTGTATTAGAATGAATGTGAACTCTTGTGAAATTTGGTTCATTAAATTTTTGTTACTTGTGGCACGTTTTCTCACCTTCAGTCACATATAGATTAGTTTGAAGGTACATGTTTTCTCAATGTGTCTTTGTGTATGTGTCTGAGTGTGTATACATGTCTGTGTATGTGTCTGTGTCTATATCTGTATATGTACATGTATGTATGTATGTATGTATGTCTGTCTGTATGTATGTATGTCTGTCTGTATGTATGTATACATGTATATATGTATGTATGTATGTATGTATGTATGTATGTATGTATGTTTGTATGTATGTATGTGTGTATATATGTATGTATGTATGTATGTATGTATGTATGTATGTATGTATGTCTGTCTGTATGTGTACATGTATGTATGTATGTATGTATGTATGTCTGTCTGTATGCATGTATGCATGTATATATGTATGTGTGTATGTATGCATGTATGTATGTATGTATGTTTGTATGTTTGTATGTATGTATGTGTGTATATATGTATGTATGTATGTATGTATGTATGTATGTATGTATGTATGTATGTCTGTCTGTATGTGTACATGTATGTATGTATGTATGTATGTCTGTCTGTATGCATGTATGCATATATATATGTATGTGTGTATGTATGTATGTATGTATGTATGTATGTTTGTATGTATGTATGTGTGTATATATGTATGTATGTATGTATGTATGTATGTATGTATGTATGTATGTATGTATGTGTGTGTGTATATATGTATGTATGTACATGTATGTATGTGGGGCTGGTGTCAATTCCTCCTAGTGGTGGCCCTGGGCAACGTCTTTGACGGCTGAACATTGACAATAGGACTCGCAGGTTTGATCATCCTGCAGATCCTTCAACTTTGTGATCTTTGAAACTTCGGTATGAATAATTTTTTTCGTGGTGTTAGGGCAATCGAGCATGCTGGTCGTGCTGGTCGGTCCAGTAATGCTGGACGACTCCGTTGTACCTTTTTGTCTCCCAAGTCTTGTGTGCGACTTGGGTGTTGGAATGTTCGATCTTTGGGTAGACCAACTAAGCAGAATAGCAGGCTGCGGGATGTGTTAAGATCTATGGATGAAAAGCAGATTGAGGTTTTAGCTTTGTCTGAAGTGAGGTGGCCTGGTCATGGGGTGACAGAGATTAATGAGCATGTAATTATTTATGCTGGTACTGAGAAGAGTGAAGTGAATTGTAGAAGAAGTGGGGTTGCGATTGTGTTAAGGAGTGGAGCAATTTCAGCCTGGAAGCTAGCCGGCTCTAATTTTGTTCCTGTATCTGACAGGCTTTTGTCAGTGCGATTGAGATGTGCAGCTGGTTATGCGACTCTTATAGTTGTGTATGCACCAACGAATGACCCCAGTAATGCAGATGAGTCTAATAGTTTCTATATGGATTTGCAGGAAAGTGTTCGGGGTGTGGCTTCTGGTGATATGTTGTTAGTCATGGGGGATTTTAATGCTAGAGTGGGAAATGATGTGAATGTTTGGAAAGGGGTGGTTGGTAGGCATGGAATTCCGGAAGTCAATGAGAATGGTTTGAAGTTATTGGATTTTTGTTCAGTTAATAATTTGCTGGTCACTAATACCTTATTCATGCACAGAGATTGTCATAAGTTTACTTGGTTTCATCCAGGAAATACATCGGGGGTTGGACATATGATGGATTTTATTCTTGTAAATCAGAAGTTTCGGTCTAGCATATTGGATTCAAGAGTTTTCAGGGGGACTTATTTACAGTCAGATCATAGGCTTGTGGTTGCCAAAGTGAGGGTGAAGAAAAAAGTTGTTCCACATCGTTATGTGAAGGATACTAAGTCTCTTTCAAAGAATGAGTGTGAGGAATATGAGAAATGTGTGAGGAGTGTTTTTGAAAAATGTAAGTTTGAAGAGGTGGAGGTGTCATGGATGGAGTTTAAGGAGGCTTTGAGTAAAGCTCAGGTTGTGTTGCCTGTTCAGGAGGTACGCAACAGTGGTGATTGGGTGACAAGTGAAGTTTGCAGAATTTCAGAGCTGAAGAGAAAGGCCTGGGTTAGGTGGATGAATGATCCTGGGAAGGTAGAGTTAAAAGTGGAGTATTTGAGACTTAAGGCATTGTCAAAAAAGAAAGTTACAGAGGCGAAGGAGAAGTGGTGGAGGGAGCAAGCACAGGAGCTAGGAGAAAGTTATGAGGAGTGTTTGAGAGCTGGAATGGGTGGATCTCTCTTAAGAAATTTGAAGGTACTACGTAGTAGTAAGGCTCTCCACAGTAGTTCTGCTGTGCTGGCAAAGGATGGAGTGACCAAGCTGTTTACAGTGGAGAAGAAATTGGAGAGGTGGAGGGAGCATTTTGAGGATTTGCTCAATGTTGTTTCTCATGTGGAGTCCTCAGTTATAGATTTGGTGTCGTCCTTACCTGGTGCAGATTTGGAAAGTTTGACAGATAGACCTACAGAAGGAGAGGTGCGTTTGGCCATTCGGGATCTAAAGAATGGAAAGGCTCCAGGTGAGGATGGTATTTCTGCTGAATTATTGAAAATTGGTGGTGATACAGCAGCGGAGTGGATCACTAAGTTATGTGTGTTAATTTGGGATAAGGAGGAAATTCCCAAAGATTGGGTCAGGCAAGTGGTGATTCCTCTACACAAGAAAGGGTCTCGGTTAGTGTGTGATAATTACAGAGGCATATCTTTGTTGAGTGTTCCGGGTAAGGTGTTGTGTAAAGTTTTGCAGAGGAGGCTTGTGGATAAGGTGGATTGGTGTTTGAGGGAGTCACAATGTGGTTTTCGTAAAGGAAGGAGCTGCATTGATCATGTGTTTACAGTTAGGATGTTGGTAGAAAAAGCAAGAGAGTTCCAGAAGCCTCTTTATTTCTGTTTTATAGATTTAAAAAAAGCTTATGACTCTGTCAACAGAAATGCTTTGTGGATGTTGTTGAAGAAGAGGTATTGTCTCCCTGAGAAATTTATTTCTATTTTGAAAGTTTTTCATGCAGGTACCACAGGAGTTGTGCAAATGGATGGTTGTTTCTCCAGAGATTTTAGTGTTGAGAATGGTGTTAGACAGGGTGATGTTTTGGCTCCAGTTTTGTTTAACCTTTTTCTTGATGCACTTGTTAGTATTGTGGAGAGTCATTTCTCTGGGAGCGGGGTTAGTATTGTCTTCAGTACTGAGGAGTCCAAATTGGTTGGTAGTAGACGTAAGATGGTGAAAGAGTTATTGCTATTGGACTTAGAATATGCTGATGATATGGTGGTTATGTGTGATTCTATGGATGTGTTGGAGGAGTGTGTGCGTTTTACAGATAGTATATTTCGTAGAATGGGAATGATTATCAATGCTAGAAAGTCTTGCATTTTTGGTGCAGGTCCCAGGAGTGTTTTAAAGTACAGTTGAGCAGTCAAGAGGTTATAGAGGTTGCAGAAGAGTTTCAGTATTTGGGAAGTATTGTGGATTCCTCTGGTAGTTTGGAGGCTGAAATCAGTGCTAGGATTAACAAGGCAGCAAAGTCTTTTGGTAGTCTGAAGAGTGTTTTGTGGGATCGGAAGGAGATTGGGGTAAACATCAAGATCCAACTGTTTAAAGCAGTGGTGGTGTCTTCCTTGTTATATGGCTGTTAAGCCTGGGCGATTACAGCTTCTCAAGTACAGCGGATCCAGACTTTTGTAATGGGTTGTTTGCGGGTGATTTTAGGAATTTCAAAGTTGGATAAGAGGAGAAACGTTGAGATTCGTGAGAAAGCTCTTGTGGATCGGGTGGAGGTGTTAATGTTGAAGCATAGATTGAAGTGGCTTGGGGATGTAGTGAGGATGAACGAGTCGAGAATACCCAGATGTTTACTTGTGAGTAAAATGGCAGGAGGGAAGAGAGCTGTGGGAAAGCAGAAGCTGAGATGGTGCGATGCGGTAATGAGCGATTTGAAGAGGTGCGAGATGTCGGATGAATGGTTTGGTATGGCACTGGACAGGAAAATGTGGAGGGGTATGATATGTGCATGTGGTGATGAGTTAAATGAGGAGTTAGAGGCTATGGAGAATTCAAAGAAAGACGATGCGAAGCTGAGAAGAGGAAATGAGGCCAATTTTCAGGTTGGTGTTGGTGATATTTGGAGATGTGAGGCTACTGGTTGTGGTTTTGTGGCACGAAGTAAGGCTGGGTTGGTGAACCACAAGAGGCAAAGGCACTTGGCCATCTATCAGCAGGACCAGCAATGTCCCCTTTGTGGAGGTGTGTTTAAGAGACAGGGTCTGCACAGTCATGTTCGTTTTTGTCAGAAGAAATAATTGTTTAATGCCGAAGCCTGTACCACCTTTGGGTGAACACAGATGAAGATGTATGTATGTATGTATGTATGTATGTATGTATGTATGTATGTATGTATGTATGTATGTATGTGTGTATATATGTATGTATGTATGTGTGTATGTATGTCTGTTTGTATGTATGTATGCATGTATATATGTATGTATGTATGTATGTATGTATGTATGTATGTGTGTATATATTTATGTATGTATTTATGTATGCATGTATTATGTATGTATGTACATACATGTATGTATGGACTTAAAAATAGGGTTAAGACTAGCAAAAGGTTGCTATATACTAGAGCCATAGTCTCATGCAAAACACATCAGCATTTATAAGTGGCTTTAAGATAGACAGGGAGCTTAAAAAGGACATGCATACATACATATATACACACAATCACACATACATACATACATACTTATATACACACATACATACATACATTCTAATACCAATACCCAGTGTGTATTAAATTACCTCTAATTCCTGTACCCATCCCACCCAATCCTTGTTGAGTTACAGGTCTGTCAGGAACAGCAATCTGAGAGTTCAAAGCTCCTCCTTGTGTTATACCAGCTCTAGAACCAGGACGCTGTATGTGGGATAAACGTTTTCACTTAAGTAATCTTCCACATGTATGTTTGATGACCTCAGAAGTAATGACTTGATGTGTAATGCAGTGTTTAATACATGATTATACTTTAACTCAGTGTAGTGTATGTTAGCATGGCAGTTTAGGTTGGAATTGAACTCTTTATTAATCAAATGATAACTGGTATTTATAGTAATTAACTAAATCCATAACGTATTGTGACTTTTAGTACAAGTAGGTCTACTGTAATATCTAAAACAAAATTTGGGTAATAATAGGCACTTTTAGTTAGTTAACTAAAGCTAAAACCCTTTAGTGAGCCCATATTCTTTTAGTAAATTCTATAACTTTGAGAACCAAGGCAAAAGACTATTGAATACAATGGGAAGTTAGATAGAGAACAATGACTAATTTAGATAGAGAACAATGACACAGACTAATTTATAAGTTAGACAATAAAAAAAAGACAAAAGAGGCTACTACAGGAATACAAAATTATGCAATGGATTGAAATTTGCCCACACAAAAATAAATGAGCAAGATAATAACATGAAAATGGTGCAGGAAAAAAATTGTTGGTCATTCCAAACTAAAGTTAGGAAAATTTCTCTTCTCTGAAGTCATAGGAACATAAATGATCTTTACTTACCATTCCAGTTGTTAATTTATAACCTGTAGGTGGTCTACCAACTCCTAAAAGAAAAACAAGAGAAACAAACATGTAAGTTTTACATACAAAATTACAAACATAAAGTCTTGCTGACAAAAATTGTTTTCCATTCATGAATTATAAAGTAGCATCTCAAACCTCTAATTTAGGAGGTAGGAATTGACATAATAGGTAAATGTTTAGTAAATACTGTGGTAAAACGTATACTGTGTTTCCCTCGGGATAAATATTAATAACAGAGGAGTGTATCGGTGGTACATCACATTTGGTCAACAATGTTCAATCAGTGTTGTACAACTGAGTATATTTATGTTCAGTTGAGATTCTGTATTACCAAGCAGCTCATGTCTGCTGATGGACTACACAAGATAGCCCAGGTATCGTTTACTTCATTTTTTTTATCCAATGGTACAAATAGAGAGCTTTAGCTCCATGGGATGGCATTCCAGGAGCATTCTTGCCCTCTAGACCTTGCTTTATTATAATACCACATCCATCTGACAGAATTATATCCCTTTCATTGTGGTGAAGATGTACGAAAATACCACAATAAGATTTACACCCAAGTATAAAACGAAATTAAGTCCAAAACAGAAAGATGGAAATCTAATTACTTTATCAAAATGAAAAATAAAGGTCAGTTTGAACTATGTACAGATTCATACCCAGATAGAAAACCAAATTAATGACCCCTGTGGCACTTCCTCATCTTCAAAAAATAGGAGACCATTTCTAAAACCCATTTATGAACTTCTCTGGTTGCATAATTATCTGCATAAGAAATAAGAATGGGCTCTCTTCTCATGCAAGTCTAGAAAACTTTCCTCTACAAATTATCCCACTGTACATTCACATTCCAAACAACAATGGGACATGATCTTGGAATCTCTTGAAGGTGATATTGTTGATGATCTCTAACTATTCCATTAAAACAATGATACCTAAGCAAAATTTTTTTAAATTGAAAAATCACATTTCTCCTTCCTAACCAGCTCAAACTTGCTGAAAGGAACTAAAGAGAATTCAGTAGAACCCAACCAAAGAGCTACGTTTCTTCTCCCTAATCAACCCAAAATTGCTGAATAAACTGAACAGAAATAAGTAGAACCCAGGAAGCTTGTTGAAGAAATAAGGAGGAATCAAAGAGCTACACTTCTCCTTCCTACTAACCAGCCTAAAATTGCTGAAGAAAGAATCGAAGAGAAATTAGTAAAACCGAGGAGGAATCAAACAATTACACATATCCTTTCTAGCCAGCCCAAAGAAACCAGCAGTGCCTTGAAGTGTTCAAAAGCTGCAAAAGGGACAAGAATGGAAAAATGGTTGCTAAAAGAAGGCAGCAGGTTTGTTAGTTTACTACATTCGGTATAATTGTAAAAGCAATGTGAGTAACAACTTTAGGCTCCAATTTTAATACTGCTCCTGTGTGTGCATCAATTTAAGGTACATGTAGATTTAAAGCATTAAAAAGGGACATATCTGGTATAGTTCAATTCCTGTATACCTTTGATAAATCAGTTAATCGGCTTTGTACTTCAGCTTACATTGCTGGTTTAAGACCAGTTATTATTACCTGAGATTTACAACTGTTACAAGATTATTGTCGACAGATAATGGCACAAATTAGATCATTGGTATTACAGCATACAAAAGAGTATCATGATGAGCAAGAAAAAGAAGTATCAACAATTCTAAACAATGTGAGCAATCATAACCATTAAAAAATAACAGTTACAAATTCAGTTTTACCACGTCAGTAAAAGCAGAAATTTTCATTGGATGGATTTATTTTAAGCTTAGCTAACAACAAATGTTGCCATCACACAAAAAATCAAAATTTAAGACTAATGATAATTGATATTATAATAAAATTCAATAAGAGTAAGGAGTCTATAATATTTATGTAGTTTTACAAGCCTGTAGTCATGAAATGAAGAGGAGGGGGAGGGGTGGTTCATTCCCTGAAAACGAAGACCTTCCAGGTAATGGGCTGCTGCAAAGTGGCCCAAGGGGGAAAGTACAGGAGAAGGATGTTCATGTGGAAGCAAAAAAATTAACATACTGGCTGGTCTATGGTGGTAAGATTAGTATAATTGTTATTCCATTATTAAAAAAAGGTGGACCTCATAGTAAGTGGGAGCGTGCCAACCAAATCCTAGGAGGTTTGATGAATACTTATCAAACCTCCTCAGAAGTTGCTAAGATATTTAGAACCCTTAAAGTAACGAATATGATTGGTCGGTTGACTGCAAGCACGGTAGAAATAAAATTAAGTGGGGCAAAGCCCCATAGTAATGCACTATAGCTGTGAGAATGATTCAGGGTTTGAAACTTTCCATTTTGATACCAATAAAATTTTATCTTTAGAATATCAAATACACATACCTGTGGACATCCTCACTGGTCTACTTCCTGGTGGATGATATGACCTATAGAGAAATGGAAAATGGTGGTTTGTTTCTTGGTTACTATAGCAACTGACTAAGTATCCTTATTAGTGCAATTATTATCGCAAGAACTTACATTTTCTCCTTTACTTTGTAATTATAATAATACTAACTATAATATTTAATTATTTATACAATTAGTATTAAATGTAGCTAGCAGGCTGGATCCTCTGACTGTGCTAGCCTAATCTTATGTGTAGGTGTGGTATTTTCGAGGGTGTGGTTTAGACTTTAGAGTGGACCTGAATAAAATCTCAAAATCATGTGAGTGTATGTATGTGTGTGTATTTTATGTTCAAAAATAGTATGATAACACATTTATTAAGTGGCTTTTGGGTTTGGGATAATAAGTGACAACAGTTGATGATTTCAGTATGACAAATCGAAGATGGTAGTCTAAGGAAAGTGAAAGTGTCTGTTAGATTGTAGGTAGTATATTTAGGCATAATAGATAATGAATTGATCACATGATAGAATAAACTTGCAATATCTGCAAGTAACTTTTAATCCTAGGATGATGTATGCAATGAGTATTGCATAAAGATGTACTCTAAAGTGTGTGGCCACTATTACAATAACTCTTGGCCTTAGAGTTATTTAATACATCACTGCTTTTATTTTAGTAGAATATAGTTATTACTATATAACATAATTTACATTAATTGTACCTTGAATTAAAGAACATAATTATTCTTTTATTTTTGTGTATATGGTATGACAAAATGTCAATTCCTCTTCATTAGGTCTGAATCAAGTGAAACAGATAGATTGCTTCTTACTCAAGAGAAAGTTAAACATGTAAGTTAAATGTGTAAGTTAAATGTGTGAGTAGCCTATGATTGCTTTGTGGTGTCGTCATTGATTTCCTCTTCTCTGAAAGCCAACAGACTACACTGTAGCTAGAGTATATGTTTATTTACACATCATTGCCATTAATTGACCAAACCCTCCAGTATGATGTAACTCTTCTCTAAACTACAGATACAATATGTATGTGAAACAAACATATACATATCATATATCCGAAATCATAGGGATGGCCCTGTGTGCCATAAAATTCTTTACGAAACCTGAGTACCATCAAATCAATGTTTTCAATAGTAGTACATAATAAATAGGATTCATAATTTTTGTCATTAGTATTGTCTTGTTCTTTAAACACATATATTTTAATCATTATGAAACACATCTTCCATATAACAATAAAATTAACAAGAAGGCCTCAAGGTCAAAACATCGTGTATAGTTATATTTCTTTACTTTAATAAAATCAAGTAGTTTAACATTGATCCAGTCAACTGAATAATAATAATATAAGCAGTGTTCTGTCCAGGATATTTAGAGTGGTGGTTGGATTCTACGTACATTGCATTTAGTGCTGTTTATACTTAATTCTGTCTCTTTAGCCTATATATGTAATATCCGACCAGTGTGGGCAGAACACTGTATAATGTATCTAATAAACCAACGACAAGGGTCTAATGAAGAATTGATCTTGTTCAACTCTTCACAAAATAACATTGACAAATGAACTTAATGCATTTGACTAGGTAGAGGATATTACAAGAGAAAATATTGGTAAAGTACTGAACAGAGGAGATCAGCTATCTGACCTACAGAGAAGAGCAGGTAATGAGTTTGTATACTGCAAATTTATAATAAAACTCTTAATTGTGGGGATATTCTAATCTTGGGAGCAGACATGGGGTAATAATAGTAATAGGTAATAGTTATAGGTCATTAAAAAACTGAGGTAATAGTAACAGTAATAGAAAGTCGTATTAGTAATAGTAATCTAATAGTAATTGTAATTGACCTTAAGTCATATGTTCACTTAGTGATTCTCTTTTCGAGAAATTCATGAACAATAAATACATTAGTTTATGTTCACTTAGTGATTCTCTTTTCGAGAAATTCATGAACAATAAATACATTAGTTTAAAACATGCCAGGATTTCAAAGAAACCTCAATACTATAGCAATCCACAACAGTAACAGTAATATGCTGATTTTTAAGGTAATAGTAATATAATTACATTGACTCAGGGGGTAATAGTAATAGTAATTATACTCATTTTTAAGGTAATAGTAATATAATTACATTGACTCAGGGGGTAATAGTAATAGTAATTATACTCATTTTTAAGGTAATAGTAATATAATTACATTGACTCAGGTGGTAATAGTAATAGTAATTATACTCATTTTTAAGGTAATAGTAATATAATTACATTGACTCAGTGGGTAATAGTAATAGTAATTATACTCATTTTTAAGGTAATAGTAATATAATTACATTGACTCAGGGGGTAATAGTAATAGTAATTATACTCATTTTTAAGGTAATAGTAATATAATTACATTGACTCAGTGGGTAATAGTAATAGTAATTATACTCATTTTGAAGGTAATAGTAATATAATTACATTGACTCAGGGGGTAATAGTAATAGTAATTATACTCATTTTTAAGGTAATAGTAATATAATTACATTGACTCAGGGGGTAATAGTAATAGTAATTATACTCATTTTTAAGGTAATAGTAATATAATTACATTGACTCAGGGGGTAATAGTAATAGTAATTATACTCATTTTTAAGGTAATAGTAATATAATTACATTGACTCAGGGGGTAATAGTAATAGTAATAGTAATTATACTCATTTTTAAGGTAATAGTAATATAATTACATTGACTCAGGGGGTAATAGTAATAGTAATTATACTCATTTTTAAGGTAATAGTAATATAATTACATTGACTCAGGTGGTAATAGTAATAGTAATAGTAATTATACTCATTTTTAAGGTAATAGTAATATAATTACATTGACTCAGGGGGTAATAGTAATAGTAATTATACTCATTTTTAAGGTAATAGTAATATAATTACATTGACTCAGGTGGTAATAGTAATAGTAATAGTAATTATACTCATTTTTAAGGTAATAGTAATATAATTACTACACTGACTCGGAAAGTAATAGTAATAGTAATATAAGGTAATAGTAATATATTACAATATATTGTAATTGACCCCATGTCTGATTTATACAGCATCTGGTGTAGCATGTGTACATTCATGTGCTGTGAAATAGAAAAAGGTCTTACAGACTACAATTTTGTGGGTATGATTGTATTTCTGGCTGACTACCAGACAGTACCAGTAATCAATAGAAGTGTGGCAAAATTTCAAATCAGCATGTCACATGACTAACATGTGCATATACAAAGTATAATTGTTATAGCCAGTAAAACAGCACACAAATTATATTGTGTACAGCATGTAGGATAAAGAATAGTATGTAACATTTATAGTACTGTATGGTTGGCAGACTGATTTATTAGGCTCACCAAGGTTGAGGATGTTACTAGTTGCCCTTGTTTCATTATAATTATTATCGTGTCAATTCTCCTCTTAGATGACTTAAAGGTGTCTGCAGGTGAATTCAACATCACAGCTCGAAGAGTGAAACGTAAATTGTGCTGGAAGAATGCTAAACTATGGGTTATCATGCTTTTCATTCTCATTGTCATATTGGTTGTACTAATCAGTGAGTCTCATTACATTTATTTTTATTATGTGCTTGATTTTGATGTAAAGGTCATTCACATTCACCTTGTCCTTAGAAAAATGCTCATAACTTTAGTTTGAAATGACCAACCATCTTTTTACCGCCACCATTTTCATATAATTATCCTTCCCGTTCTTTTTTGTGTATGTCAAATTTCAATCCATTGCTTCATTATTGAGTTACACTATAATCATGTATTAACCTTATGACATTAAACTATACACTATATTACATATAAAGTCATTACATCCTAATTTTGAGGACATCGTGAATGTGAACAGACTATAGTATCACTGTTATTATTGCAATGTGATTTCTTTATCTTACATAATATTTTATATTTGTAGTTGCACTGGTAGCAACAGTGAAGAGTCATAAGAATAAGAACTGAACCAATTACAGATACTAGTAGTAAACTAAACTGAATCTTGTTTGCAGTAACTTGGAATATAATTATTGTGTTCATTAATTTGTAACTTGAATTCATTGAATCAAATTTACTTTTTCTTAAAATTAATGTTGATAATCATAGAATGATGCATGGTCACTTAGTACATGTACTACTAAAGGCAAGCGAGTGTTTTGTAGTGTTGTTTTAGTATAGAGTGTAATTATAGTTTATCATACAAGTTAATTAACTAACAAAAATTTAAGCTTATATACTGAAATTTAGTTATAGTTAACTGAGACCCCACTACTGGCCAATTGATAAAGACCAGTAATTTAGTCGTACTTTGGTTTATCAAGTCATCTTGAACTGTATGTAAATCCATGAGCCACTGTACGAGTTGACTCTCCTCTTCCATGAGGCCTGTCCTTTTAAAGTTGACCATTTCACAAATTTATACTTTGCATGGTAGCCATTTATAGCTGTAATTACATGTCTACACAATATTTACGATTACATAGTTATCAAAAATTCTAAAATAAGTGCAAAAAAAAACAGGAAAATGTTTTACATAAAATGTTGCTATTTTAGTGGAAGCAAAAAATGTCTCTCTGAAGACTACCAGAGATCACACTTATCAGTGGGGTTCATCCTCTTCCCTTCACGACACTTGAAAGTATCAGCAAACTCTTCACTGTTTGACAAAGCTCCAATTACTCTATGATTAAGATATATATACATTTATATTATATTTAATTTAAACATTAAGACAGGTGATAAAGTCATTCATTTCACCTTGACCTCAGAAAAATCTTCATAAGTTTTGTTTGCAATGACCAACAATCTTTTTTAACTGCACCATTTGCATATTATCCTTCCTGTTTTTTTTTTTGTGTACATAAAATTTCAATCCATTGCTTCGTTATTGAGTTACAGTATAATCATGTACCAATTTTATGACATTAAACTATACACTATATTACATATAAAGTCATTACAACCTAATTTTGAGGTCTTCATGAATGTGAACATACTTTAGCTGAAATGATATAAACGAAAAAAGCAAAATTCCAGTTTTGAATAATATCTGACACGTATATACCTTATATGTATCATAAATATATATCATATATATATATATAATATATATATATATATATGTTTATAAATATAATAATGGATTGAGTAGCAGTGAATGAGAGTCTACTAACTATTTTTATAGCCTAACATAATAATGAAACCAAACAGATACTCATTACCAAGGTGTATATAGTAATTCAGTAGAGTTGTTGATTGAGCCTTATTAAGGACAACTCTCAACCATATTGACACAGACATTATGTATCTCTACCTGTATGGTCCTGGACTGTGAGGATTAGTTTGTAAGTTACTTGTAATAAATTCTGGAGTGAACAATGAGCACCAAACCTGAGAAGGTATTTTTTAAAAGTATTAAATTTTGATTATTGCATGTAGTACATGTAGTATATAGTGGAGCTACTATTTATTAGTGATGCTGGACATGAGGTTATACACTGAGGTCAATGTTCCTAGTATTATCCTGAGTATATCCAGTTTAAAGCATGAGGTGTTTCTGGTGATGGCTGAATGCTGGAAACTGGATATTATCCCAAGCATGGGGAATATAAATAATTTCTCATTCAATCACTGTTTGAGGTCATAACCATAACAACTGTATGACGTCAAGGGCATTAATCAGCCACACTATCTATAATACTTAGTTGCTTAAAATTCATTAAAGAACAGGGATATAATTAAAACTGCCTGGCTTTATCTGATTTGTAGCACTAGCAGTTTCTTTGATGTGCATCATCACAATGACACACAATGACATATGTCATGATGAAGCCACCCTTCAAACCTTCCCACAGTGCTATAATGTGCTACGTGCACCATGGTCTGATGTGCACTGTGTGATTTGTGGCTTCATTAAGCTGTATAAATATGACTTTGAAGTCAAGAAATATATTGGTTATGTCATGCCCACTCATGTTGTATCAGGCTTATAATCACCTCGCCCTCGGGCCTGTAGTAAGCAAAGATTACCACAAGGTCATATTGTTTGAAATATTATTTGAGTCCAAAATATTTGTCATTTGTGTAAAGCTTTGTAATGAAAGCATCTTTGATGATATACAGTATGTGTAACAGACAGACAGATAGACACAGATAAGAATCAGTTGACTGAAGTCATATAATAATTATATGAATGTACTCAGTGCTCAAAATAGTTTTGAAAGTGTCCAACAGAAACATCTGGATAAAACAATAGCTGTGAATCTTGTCCAGAAAAAAGCCTCACTAACCAGCACTGTACACATTTATAGATTATGAGATATAATCATATAGAATTAACCCACTAGGCCATGACTGCTCTTGACTAATAATTAACCTCACTGTGAGGTTACTGCACTTATTATTCTTATAACTAATCAGACAATTTGTCCAGTCAAATGCAATTTTGTCTCTGGACAAAGAGGCAAAATGTCTGGAAAATAGCGACGTTATTTTGAGAACTACATGTACCAAACACACCTGTCCAAATGCTACAAAAAAAAGCTCATCTGCGGAAAGGTCGACTCCAGGAAGACTAGGAGGTCTCTTTCCTTTGACCACGTTCTTGTAAGCCTGAAAAGCAGTCTTAACTCCACCATTATCAGCTATATTCTCTCCTAATGTCAAGTTTCCATTGATCTAAAAAAATGGAAGATTATTTGAAATTATGGAATCAATATTTAAATAACAATCAGGCTAGGCTAGTAAGACACAATGTACAGCTACTGAACATCACATTTACAAATTAATCTAGAGTGTTAATTTCATTCTTGTTTTAGTTAAATATAACTATAACTAAAACCCCTTTTAGTAAGGCATTATGACTTTTAGTTAACTAAACTATAACTAACTTACAATAACAACTAAAATTAAAATTAGCCCATAGTTGGTACATTCATTAGTTAACTAAAACTAAAAACTTTTGCCTAATACTGTTAATTAATTACTAAAATTACGATAAACTATATATACATACTATAACTAAAACTGATCAATATTGTCAAACTAAAACAACACTAGACTATAAACAAATATTAATGTTGATTAGTCTTTATCAGTAAAATAAACTGATTAGTAGTGTCAAACAACTATCGTATCACAGAGAAGGTTTCAGTATTCTCCTTTGTACACGAGGCACATGGAAATGTAGCATGCTACAACATTCACCTTAACCTCAGAAAAATGTAGTTTTGAAGGACAAACAATCTTTTTATGGCCCGTAGGGCCGTCCCTATAATTGCTTTCCATGGGGTTTAATGTATATATATATATATATATATATATGTTTGTGTCACTTGTGCGACTATGCGTTGTATACGTAGTTAAGGAAGTTGCGTCATTCCTGGGGGCTCCGTTTGAGCTACAGAGCAGCTGAGGAAGCTTCAGAAAGGATGTAAAACTGCTAATAACTGTTGTATATACAGTATAAATAGTATGCAAGAATCTTTAACAAGTAAGTATGATAAGTTGTTGAGTTTTAGACACGAGGAAGTCGTCATTTAGAACCTTGAAGGAGTACTTCAGTCAGTTCATCAAAGATCTGTGTAATCAGGCTTACACTTACTTCTTCAGGCACCAGGAGTACACAGAAAGGTAGAAACACTAGTGCCATCAGCAATGCTTAATACATAGTCATCACAAAGCAAATATAGGGATGTTTTTTTCTCTATATACACTTGTTACATTTACCATTTTCATATATAATTATCTCTCCCGTTCTTTTTCGTGTATGTCAAACTTAAATCCATACCTTCATTATTGAGTTACAGTATAATCATGTATTAACCTTATGATATTATACTATACATATACATAAAGCCATCACAACCTAATTGTGAGGTCATCATGAATGTTGAACAGACTTAACTCACATGATTTCCAAACACAGAGTATTTTGAATATTGCTCAACAAAACATTTTGTCCTCTTCTTAAACTCCTGAATTGATTTGTCTGTCCACCATGGTGTCAGGACACCGTTTTGATCATAACGCTGACCTAGTGAATTATAAAGATCAAGATATATATACAGAGAGAAAAAGGATTTTTATGATTGCTTTCTCATGTCTGAAACCAACAAGCTGTTATAGTTACTTGTCTTTCTCTTCTTTCTTTTTAAAGTTTCTTGTATAACTTTTATAATGCATTTCAGCTATCATTCAATTACAGTTTTCACAAGCTGATTTCTTCCTCCTGGTCTGTAGCCCGCAAACGTGCAAGTTTTAAAAGCATAAATATGCTAATTACACAAGTGCCGTCTTAACTGGGAATTGGCTGAGATTCCTAAATTGATTATCACTAACTTCAAATCGATTGATAGTCGACTAAAATCAATTAGGCTAATTAAGTCAATTAATACAGAATCTCCCCCATTTGATGATCAAAAGGCTTTCCTGTCCCTTACATTATTTGCTGTCGTATGTTTGAAAAGTAAATGTACATGTACATGTACTTGTTGTATGTCTTTTGGAATAATTAGTAATCAATATCATAGATTTACAATCAATAATCAGAAGAATATTCGATATCAATTGATTAGCCCTATTAACTACATGTAACTATCATTATAGGCTTTCCAGTATAATCATTTAAAAGATATACCTTGGTCATCAAAGCCATGAGTTAGTTCATGTCCAATTACAACACCAAATGCACCATACTTGAAATACCTTAAGAAAGAAAGTAAACGCATCATGAATATAAGCAAACAATGTGATAATCAATGAAGTGTTGAGTGTGTTTAATACTGTTTATGCGAACAGTGATAATGATAAAAATCGATCCTGTTGTTTTTGTGTACACTGTATGTCAAATTTCAATCCATTGCTTCATTATTGAGTTACAGTAAAATCATGTATGATATTATAATTATATTAATTATCATCACATTCTAATTTTGAGGTGACGTGAACAGACTCTAAATACTGATATTATATTCGGAAATTTATTATTTTAGTCTAAATTTAATGGAAAGGAGGGACATGCCACATCCTAGAGTAGCATATACAAATTATGAACTTACTCTGGCCAATCTGCATTCAGGAATGGTTCATTCAAAATGCCTTCCAAGAAAACTGAAGAAAGAATATATAAATTAATACCAATTCACTATAATTATCAGGGCACGAACAAATAACCCCATGACCCTAAACCCTAATGCACCATAGCCCCATGATTAAAGCAATAGAAAAAAACATTGCAATTAAATATGTTGTGTGTGCATGCATGGAGAACTATTACATGAAGTTCATTTGGAAGATACTCACATGAAAGGAAGCACATACAATAAGGTCAGTCAGTGTCATCACCATTGAACAGTAACTACTATAACTGTTATATTGGATAATAAAGGTCATTCACATTCACCTTGACCTCAGAAAAATGTTCTTAATTTTGGTCTGGAATGACCAACAATCTTTTTATCTTCACAATTTTCATAGTTATCCTCCCTATTCTTTTTTGTGTATGTCAAATTTCAATCTATTGCTTCATTATTGAGTTACAGTATAATCATATATTAACCTTATGACATTAAACTATACACTATATTACATATAAAGTCATCACATCCTAATTTTGAGGTCATGTGAACAGACTCAGTGTTGTATGAAAACATTAAAAAACATTGGTGTTTTGTATGTGCTTGATAATTAAATATAATGAGTCGTTAATATTAGATTTACTAATACAATGTGAATATTGTGGGTAATGACAGCATCATATAATTAAATTATGAATGCACATTAGCTGACTTACCAAATTCATTAAAGAGAGGTTCGTAGTATGCATTTACTTCAGTTGGAGCTATTTCCCACCTGTGAATACAATATAAAGAGAATATAAACCATGGATTGTACACCACACACACAGACACAGACACACACACAGATACAGACACAGATACAGACACACACACTCACACACAAACACACAGACACATACATGGACACAGACACAGACAGACAAACAGACAGACAGACAGACACACAGACAGACAGACAGACAGACAGACAGACAGACAGACAGACAGACAGACAGACAGACAGACAGACACACTCACACACAGACACAGACACAGTTAAAATCCATGATAACACCTTTTAGTCTTTGACATGTACTATCACTACTTACACAGTTTTATCCACTGGTTTCCCTAACTGACGAAGATTTTCTTCATATCCCCCGATTTGATATAGAACAACTGAATAAAACAAGCTACCATTTGTAATAGACACAATCTTAGCTTCGTTAAGCAGAATAGTGTCGTTATATATACCATCGGGATAGGCAATCATTTGTGTAATATTTCCAACCTGATACATAAATAAAATCATATTACATAAACCAAAATTTTGGTGAAGGAGGATTGTAAGGTTAGTAAACGCCAGTGTTTTTGATAAGCTCACATGGTGCACCATTGCACAGTTCTCTCTTTGGGCCAGTGGCTGGCACAATTAATTATAATTAATAATTATATTGTCACTAACAGCATTAACTCTTTGTTAATTGGCTCAAGATGTATTCCCAATGGCACACACAAACCATTTTTGAGCCAATTTGGCCCATGCTTCAAAACATATCAAAAACTCTGGTGTACACACTATTGTAGTGGGAATTAGCATAAAGGTGGTGTAACCATAGCAACTGTTATGGTAACAGTTATACATGTACATAACCCTGTATGTATGTAGTAAACTAATATACATCATGAAGATGGTATTACCTTCCATATTGATCTTTCCCTTGTCTTGTCATCCAACCATTTATTCTCAGATAATCTTTGTTTAAAAGCGTTCTTCACTTCTTCAACCATTTCACTAACATTTCCTTTAGTACCATTCGGGAGGACATACATAGTATATAACCTTGACAGTGAGAATGGTACAAATGTCTCCAAGTAAGAGATACAGGTAAGATAACGATCAACTTCTCCACTCCCCAAGACGATACTAGTATATGCATAATAAATATCCAGAAATTCAGAGCCTAAGAATTTGATATAGGGCTCTATCAACTGCCACTTGAAATAATTTTCAAGAACACTGTGAAAGGATAGTAAGAGAGAGACAGAGAGATAGTAGACAGACAGACAGAGAGAACAGAGACAGACAAAGACGATAAGAAAGAGATCTATCATATAAGGTACAAAAATAGACTTTATAGCATATGTCGTATTTCAAATATTGGAAGTTATACTATCATGCATGTCCAATTAATGACATACAGGGTATATCACTTATAGAATGCTTATGCAGTCTATTTTCCAAAATATAAACCTGTGTACTAGGGTGTGCTGCCCTTGTGCTGGAATAATATTTCAACAATTTTATAACTATAACACACATTTCTAAACTGTATTGACCAATCAGAATGCTTAAAATATGTACAAAATATAGCAGACCACTCCAGACAAGATACAGCGGTCAGTAGTGGTTGAGTGGTATGTCACTCAGTTTACTACTGAAGTTATGCAACATTGAGCAGGAACACTAATATGATGAGAATTAATGGTCCAGTGTTGCATGACTAGGAGTACTGGGTCTAGCTACCCCCCAAAATGGGCCTGTACCATTTGTATTATACACCTCAGTATACTGAGTGTTTAGCAATGAAGTCCACAGAAAAACAGACACTCTCTTTCCAGGAAACAAACACGACCACAGCCAAACTCAAACCATTGACCATTCGATCAAGAGGCTCAAGCTCTAACCACTAAGCCATGCTGCCTCCTTAAAAAAAATGCCCATCAAACTGGGACTAGTTGAAAAAGAGTGTCTGTTTTTTGGTGGACTTCATTGCTAATGTAACACCGTCAGGAGGGTTTCTTCCTAATTAACTTCTCTTATATATTACATTGTGTTTGTCAAGGGCATCACTAAAAACCAGTTGATGTGATCTACCCTAACAAGACAAAAAAAAATTGAGTTAATTACCTGTCGTTATATTTACTGTAGACATCAGTTAGATTCCTAAAATAGGATGGAGTCCTTACGATAACAACAAGATCACTACTCACATTGACTCCAGATGAGTTAAATAAATTAGTGATATATGAACTCCAATTGAACTACAGAATATAGAAAATTATACTGAAATGTACTGTAACTTGAACCTCCCTCCACTATATTTATATACAAGTTATGATTATGGGCGGGGTGTTTCATGAAACTTTTGTCAGCTTCATAGCTTTCGAAGTATACATGGTCAAAGATTCTAACTTGCTTTGTTGGAAAGAGGATTCGTTAAGACAGCCAGTGATGTAAAACTCATGCTTCGTTAGATAAAGGAAAAGACTGAAAGAAGCCACTCCTAGCAGATTTCTTACCCTGGTTCTAGTAGGGTAGAGAAAATATTAGTGAGTGCTTGTTCTTGTCACTTCGGAGGAGTGTATACGTGCCAAGTATGGAAGTCCAAGAGTGTCCAGTTCTTGAGGTACAGCAGTGTGACCAGACACACATTTTTCCAAACCATTTACTGTAACCCTCCTGAAGGGGGAGGGTCAAATATACAGTGTTCTGCCCAGGATATTTAGAGTGGTGGTTGGATTCTAACTTGCATTTAGTGCTGTTTATCCAGTATATACTTAATACTGTCTCAGTAGCATTATCTAAGAGGTGGTTAATTTATCTGAATATGATTAGCTATTCTTTTAAATGCTCTTTTGGAAGTGGAAGACAGAACTTCAAGAATGTTTAACTTTTATCATTTTATAATCCAAACTACAAAGTGAGTGACTTTGTGTACATTTCAATGAGTCGTGTACCTCTGAAAGTAGATGTGACTGTTAATCACGTTTACCTTCAACAGAACTACAAAGTGCAAACTTAAGGCAAGGCATAATTAATTGCTATTTTCACTACAGTGACAAATGAAGAACATAATATTAAGTACAGTACCAATATATAGCATGCTTAAATCACGTGCATAGCACATGACTTGAAATAAATGAAACTGGAAATGGCAGAGCCAGTGCTTGATGTTGTATGAACTACAAACTCAATTGTTTTTGATTTGATGTAGTACTTTGCCATGAAACAGGATTAGTTATATTTGGATGTGTCCAGTTGTCCCCATGAACCTTCAGGAATACATTTCAACTAGAACAGCAGATGTAAGAGTATTTAATCCTTTTGCAACTAGCAACCGCCAAAAACCTTTACGTAAGGTGTATCATCAACATGAACAAGAAAAAAGGGGGGTCTATGAAAGGAGAGTTTGAGAGGTAGAGCATGGGTCCTTCACACCTTTAGTATTATCAGCTACAGGAGGAATGGGCAGAGCTTCTGAAGTGACATTTAAACGTCTAGCTTCCCTAATTTCTTCAAAACATCAGGAATCATATAGTAGAGTAATGAGTTGGTTAAGGTGCACTTTAGGTTTTTCGTTATTAAGATCAGCAATAATGTGTTTGAGAGGATCTAGGCATTTGTATAATCGCCATCGTTTGGTTTCAGAGGTTGACTTTCTTCGTGTATTATCGGAAGGGAAACTATAAGTCTCAGTCTTATTGTTTATTAGTTTATTAGTTTTGTTTACACATATGACTTATCATAATTACTTTTTGTATTTTGTTTTGTTTACATCTAAGTGTTTTTCTTTCTATCAAAAAAAAACAAAAAAACTAGAACAGCTAATTTCTACATAAGCTTTCTTCTCACAGGTCTGCAGAGTTCAAGCATATGTTCCATGATGCACACCACACCCATTAAATAATGGAGCCCCGAATGACACAACTTCCTTAACAACTAATTACGCATGTGACACAAAAATATAATTAATTATATTTTTGTGTTTATTAAACCCGTGGAAGCAATCATAGGGATGGCCCTGCTGGCGATACATATATGAATAACAAGAAGTATTGTTAACACTTAGTAGACAATATTCACAAATTCTTCACACACATAACCTTAATTACAGACAGATGCTACAATTCAAAGTGTGAAATTACAAATGTATCATGCACAGTTCAACTGTAAAATTTTGAAAGCTGCATGTATCAAAACGAAATTCTGAAATCAAAAAGTTTTCATCAAAATATTTGCGAATACAAAAATTGGACATAGTTCACTGAGGGTTAAAATTAAATTGTATATTTACTAACTTGATTCCATAAGCTACTATTAGATAGGTCATCCAACGTATAGACATTGTACGATTTATCAATGTTTCTCAGCTCTACATTACTCACAAATATCTAATCGAGGGATAAAATAGAGATACTTGATGGATAGTTGAATATATTATATCATATCAGTATAATAGCCATTCTATCATAGAATTGACCAATCAAATTGCTTTATATTTAGTTAGTTATACAATTCATAGTACACTTGTTTATTCATGTACAATGTACATGTGGTATTAGCTTATTTAAGCAATCTGATTGGTCAACAACTCAACAACTTGGCAACAAGGTATGGTCACACATCTCACTCTTAGCTATGTAATGTACATACCTCTTACATTCAGTTCTAGGTATATAAATCAAATAACAGTCTCAATTCAGTAGTACTTGTTTTGTAGTACTTGTACATGTACTTTACATAAGTCCTTATAAATGGACATGTACATGTACTTGGCCCATGCTAAGTGTATAACCTGTATAGTGTATAACCTATACACATGTACATGTACAGTATACATGTACTGAATGTAATGTATAGAATATCTGGTAGAGTATGTATGTGTATGTGATATAATGTACAATGTATAATTACAATATTATACACATCAGGGTTCTCGCCAGAATTTTCGAATAGAAGGGTGCAAAATAATTAAATTAATATTCATTATAGATTATTCATGAATTATTAATTATACGTAGCCACACCCATCGCATACACGTGAATGCCTCCTAAAAAGAAGGCAAAGACTTTGGCAGGTCAGGTCTCTTCTTTGTTACCAGTTATCAGCCTTATCATTAATATTATCACCATCATAATTATTATCATTATCTCAGTATCATTATTAGATTTCTTTATAAAAGAAATTTAAAGGGTGCTAGCAGGTAATAGAAGGGTGCAGCACCCTACTATAGGAGCCTAGTGAGAACCCTGATACACATGTATGTGGCCATTGGATACTAATTCTTGGAATAATAATGTTTTCAAACACTTATATTAACATAGTGTCCTGTCCAGAATATGTAGAGTGGTGGTCAGATTATAACTTGCATTTAGTGTATATACTTAATACTGTCTCAGTAGCCTATATATGTATTATCTAAGAGGTGGTTAATTCATCTGAGTTGCAGTTATTCCCAACCAGTGCCGACCAGTGTGGGCAGAACATTGTACATGCTCTGCTCATTATTCACTCATTTTTTTACAGGAAACTACCTACATTTAGTATCTAGGCGGAGCAATAGTTGCTAATACTGGATACCACATTTACTTAAGTAATTGACAAAATTATTATTTCACAAACGAATGATTTGTATTCAGTCATATATATATTCATTCTAACTGTATGGGGTGTTGTCATTTATAAATTCAACCATTATTTACATGTCTTTATATGCATATTATTAAGTATATATGTCATCTTCCATTTATATATGAAGGTCAGTATTTATAAATCATAAGAATTTTCATAGTTTTGGTACAAACGGCACCCCATATAACTGTACCTTTGCAAGATCAGTTTCTAAATCAATTATTTCATTTGCAGCTTGTGTTAATTCATCTCTGTTGCCTGATGGATTCAGTAGCATAAGAGTTGATACAATGTACTCACGTAATGCAGGTATAGTCTGTTATGATAAGAGTAATGAAATACAATGTACAATTTAATTAATGTACACATACCCATACATAATAACAAGGTAGTTCCCCCCCTAGATTTCAGACCAAATTTGCTTCAACATGCAATAACATCTCAGCTACAAGCTGTCTGGGGCCACAGAAGCCACTAGAAGCAACCTCAGAGGGTTTACATTTTCTGGGAGAGCATACTACCACACCCCCCCCCCACCCCCTCAGGACCAGTGTGCTTCACATGATTGATTTTCCCCCCTCCTAACAAAGATCCTGTGTGAAGCCCTGATGTACATGTATGTATGATCTGTTTCAGAACAGTTCTGGCCCATCTCCAAATGTCTAATTAAAGACACAAATAACAACTACAAAAAATGTATTTAATTTAGATGTGTACATGATTCTTGGAAATCAGAAGGCATATGACTTACGATGTATCATAACATATTAAATTACATGCCTGATTAGTTTGGTTGTCATTGAGATAAGCTTCTTGGCTAGGTAATGTTATACCAGATTGTGATAACTGGAGAAGAATTAGTGAGAAGAGAATGATAATAAACAAAGAGAAAAAGAACAGTACATTTGAAATATAACTGAACACACAATATTATGAGTACATATGCATCCCTCTCTCTCTCTCTCTGTATGTCTGTCTCTCTGTCTGTCTCTCCCTGTCTGTCTGTCTCTCTCTCTCTACTTACCACTGCTATGGTTTCAGATGAATTTTTATCATTGACTGATATACCAAATGAAAAGAATGCGCCATTTCCATATCTCTTTGACAATTGAAAGTCACTGGAATTCAATGCCCAGGCTGAAGCTGAACCTGTAAAAATGTAGGTTACACTATACACAGACAGAAGCATTATTCGGATAATTCATGCTGCTATGATATATAGGCCAAGGTTGTTTAGAAACACTTGTGGACTGAGTTTACAGATTACCAAGATCAACACTTGAAATCAACTACTACCCCCTCCATAAACAGCTAAACTAAGGTAATGAAGTGTTGACTTCTTTGTAGAAACATCATTTCTTATATATAAAAATGTGTGACCTAAATTTTGAAAAGGAATACTTAAACACTTATCTTCCATTACACGTAATTCTAAAGTACTTTAAAGGTAAGAAGAGTTAGTCATATGATCATTGTGAGAACAGCAATGTTAATAGCCTACTACACTTGTACACACCACAAGATCTGTTCACATTCATAATGAATGCAAAATTATGATGTGACGACATTATAATTATTATAATATAATTATTATATTATAGTTTAATTTCATAAGTTTAATAATGCAACTCATTAATGAAGCGATGAATTGAAATTTGACATGTACCAAAAAGAATGGGAAAGCTAATTATGAAACAAGTGCAGGTGGTGATTGCAAACTAAAGTTAAGAACATTTTTCTGAGGTCAAGGTAAACATGAAGTCGTAAATGACCCATAATTCCACTTACCATAGAGTCATTGCATGTAACTTATTTCATTGTTACTACTACACATAATACTTTATAGTGATAGCAAACAAAGAAACATACCATTATTTACATCAACCAAACTCCAACCTCCAGTGCTGTTAATCAAATATATCAGTGGTGAAGATCCGATGTTGGTAAGACTATCTATATTCATACATGAACTATACAACTCTCGAGTCAGTTTAATGGCAGCAACATCATTTTCTTCATTGCCCTCAAGAAGTTTCTTCAAATAAATTTCGTTCTGTTTATCAAGTTCTTCAAACACACCCCATGCTCCATTTCCAGAAGGAATCGCATTTCTTGCAACCCAGCCACCACAACTGTAATTATAGAAATCTTCACATGGATCAATATTCGGATTCATATTCTTCAACACAACAGCAGCTAGTTGAACACAGCTTGATGAATTACAGGAAGATGATGTTTTATTGTCATTCTCTTCAGCTTCGCTAACAAGCCTCACATGATTTAAACTCAATCCAATAATGGCTCCTATACTCATCAACAACAGAACGGTAAGCAAACACGTGGATATCAAAAGACAGATTAAACATTTATTTGCTTTGCTCTTTCCAATGCTCTTGTAGTCATTTACAAAGGGACGAGTCTCGTCCATTTCTGAATCATCAACAAGCGGATGGTTCTCGTCCTCCATATAGCCGCCCTATATTATATACCAATCACGTGCTGTGACGTGCAACACGTGACTGACAGACAAAAAAGAAACTGTTTTGGTAAGTTGATTATTGTTAATTCATAATAATTTAATAGTTGAACATGATCCAAATACTCTGTACATTGATTAAAAAGAAAGCAAATTGGTGCCCAATGCATGTCTTGAATACACTAGCATATTGTGAGTTTGGTGGTTTACTTCAAATGGTTTGTATTTTTAGCTCATATTAGTGCTAAATGCTGAGACATTGTGTTGATTGGTTGTCATTTGCTATATTCATATATTAAACGAACACTGATATGGGATAAATTTCAAATCACCAATCCTAGGGTGTAGAAAGAGTAGTGTTAATCATATACTAATCCACCCTTACCAAGCCATCACTACGTGTGCTTCCCTTCTGTAGAGTGACTGTGTCATTGTGGGTGCTATTTATTAACTGATGACAATAGACAAGTGTATTCATTAGTAATGGCAGTTTAAGCTGAAGGTTAAATAGTACATATACCATCCACCATATTCTAAAATTTACATGAAATGTACATCTTCGATAAAATTATTCGAATTAGTGATGCACAAAGAATCAGATACCAGAAGGTAGATATAATACTGGATCAGACATGGTACGTATCTCAAGTAACGTTTGGTTTATCGGAATACTGGTAAAGTCTCTTATTGGTGCATCATCACTAGTTCAAATTCATACCAGTAGATCCACAGCCATATAGAAATAAATATAATTCTGATTATTATTAATATCATTAAATATGATTATACTATAACTCAATATTGAAATTTGATATACACAAAAAAAGAATGGGAAGGACTATTATATCAAAATGGTGTGGGTGATAGATTGTTGGTCATTCCAAACTAAAGTTATGAACACTTTTCTGAGATCATGGTGAATGTGAATGACCTATATATACATGTATATCTATTACTGCATATCACTTACATTTCCATCTGAAGTTCTGAACTAATGGCTAATGCAAGCTATAGCATTGGAACTCAGTCATGAATCAATTTAGGAGCTTCATGAACATAAAGAGAGAATAATTTAAAGCATAATAATTACTATTACATGTAAATCATGTGTGTCAGTACTCAATATACATGTATGATGCACTTGTAAGTTGTAACTGTACGTTACTGTTTATTGATACCTTTTCTAGGATATTAAAGAACTATTACAATGTCTGATATAACTGGTGACAGACCGGTGCCTGTACCAAGAAGAAACAGAATACCTTATGGTAGTAAGTCAACTATCACTATTTCATTTTCAGAGATAATATGTATAATTATGTAATACCTTAAGGTGGCGCTCGTGTAATTAGCATATTCATAAGTGGAAATTTTTAAAATGTTTTTTGCTTAAAAAAAACTCCACTTACAGAAGACCTTGTTAGTAACTTGATGGTTTTTACCCGTCGAAAGTAATATCACAGGGATTTGTGCTGCTTACTATCAACAAAATTAATCTTTGTGAAATTTGATACTTTACTTAGAAAAGAATAGTCCATAATAAACTAAAGAAAATTATTTTCCTACGTAATTATGTTACAGTTAGCGTGAACAATTCCTGATATACATTAACTATAATAGTATTAAGTGAGTTAGATCCTTCCAGGAAGTATAGAAGCTTGTAAAAAGACTGGTGTCACACTGACTTAAACAGATCCCAAGTATTCAGTGCACACAGGATGCTAGAGACACTAGTACTGTATTTGACATGATACATGAGTATATGAGTAACTGTGTTTTGTTTTGTTAAACAAATCCCTAGTATTCAGTGTACACAGGATGCTAGAGACACTAGTACTGTATTTGGCATGATACATGAGTATATAAGTAACTGTATTTTGTTAAACAGATCCCTAGCATTCAGTGTACACAGGATGCTAGAGACACTAGTACTGTATTTGGCATGATACATGAGACTCGGTTGACAGAGACAAGGCGTGGTACCCCCTATTGGGAAGCATCTTTTCTCCATTTGGGTGGAGATGTTGCCACTGCTTGATGCTGTTAGTCTATTCTCCCTATTGTTGGTTACTATGTCAATCTATATTGTTAAACATTTATTTTAACAAAACAAATGTATATAGAGAAAAAAGTATCCCTATGATTGCTTTATGGTGTCTAGCATTCAGTAATCATGGCTGACTTTATCATGCCTGAAACACAACAGCCTATTATAGTTATTATTTTGATTAGAACTTTAGGAATATATTTCAGGTAGAATAGTTAGCTAGTAGTTCCAGTTTCTAATTCTTTCTGCTGAGTTCGAGTGCGCGTTCTATTACGCGCCACGCCCATTAATTGACCGAGCCCCCGGGAAATCAGGAATGACGCAACTTCCTTAACTACGTATACAACGCATACTCGCGAAGGGGACACAAGAAAAAATATATATATATATACATTAAACCCTGTGGAAAGCAATCATAGGGATGGCTCTACGGGCCATAAAAATATATTAGAATTAGTTTTATTATATAACAATAATCATCACTTTTAGTTATAGTTTTTGTACATGTGTAGTTTCTTGCAATAGTTAAATATAGTTATGATTCTGCAATTATTTAATTGATAAGAGAGATAAAACACACCCTAATTATAATGAAAGTAACTAATCAAGTATCATAAGCTCATATGGCACACCATTGGCCCAAAGACCTTCCTATTTGGCAATACACAGTTCTCTCTTTGGGCTAGATGGCGCAATTAATCATGATTATATTATCACTAACAACATTAACTGTTTGTTAATTGGCTCAAGATGTATTCCCAATGGTGCAAACACTAACCATTTTTGAGCAAATTTGGCCCTTGCTTCAAAACTTATCAAAAGCTCTGGTATTGATACACCCAAAAGCCCACGATATTGAGTAAAAATATTAATGTTTCGATATATATATATCCATACATATCGCACATCACTACATTCCTTTCATATTTGGTATATCTCAATTTACAGGCCCTCGAATGCCAAAATCAACTAATATTCCTAAGGAACAGGAATCCAATAATGTTGTCACTAGTCACTCTTACTTACCATCATATCAAACAAAACCTGATGAACCGTTGATGGATAGTGGGTACTCTAATGATCATCGTTATACAACCCCTGTAGTTCCATCTAGATCTCCTACAAGTCAGTATAGTGGTCCACAGGCATTTTACATTGGTCCATACTATAAACAAGCATCTACGCCAGCCTTATACACTAGTCCTCACACACAGGGTGGTTCAGACAAGCTTCAGTTGTCAGGACATTTCCAAAGCAATCCTAAAACTTCTAATTATACACAACCAATTTACTCTGGTCCTCAGATAGTCACATCTCCTCAACATGTACCATATTCTGAACGGCCTAATTCTTGTCCACCTGAACAAAACCCACTGAACTCAAGCTATAGTGCTGGGGATCTCGTCCCCAAGCAAGAAAATCAATCGGACTATTCCCCTGGATATACTCCAAGAAAAAACTCACGAGGAAGTGTGAAATTTTCGATTTCTTCTGAGCCATCTTCTTCACCTGTGCACTATTATTCAACACAACCGCTCTCAGAAACTGATGAACTGTCTGTGGAAATTGAACACAAGAAACAAATAAAGGCTAAATTAATTCAGGAAGTTGCAAATCTTGGGGAGCAGAAAACCAGTCTGGAGAATGAATTAAAAGACTTGAGAAGTGAAATGGATACTCTTAAAAGAGGCTATGAACAAAATGAAACAGAACTTGATATGCTGCAGGTACAATGTACAGTTGTCATGTGATACATTTAATTACATGTACAATTATCATGTGATACATGTAATTACTATTATAACGAGCACCATCGGGACGGGACCCTCGCCTATGTGGCAAAGTGATACAAAGCACTACAATTTTTTTCTAAATATAATAAAGTTTGTGTATGAAACAAACAATACTTTTGTTACATATAAATTTGAAAAACATTTATGGGCATTAAAACTGTTATATAATAACTTTATATCCTAAAAGACAAAATAAGAATATCAATGAAAGAAATGTATATATGTATAATTTGTATAATTTATCTTACATATTATTCTCTGTTTTCCTTCGAAAAACAATGAAAAAGTTCTCAAGTCTACCTCTAAAGTCTCCAATGTGTGAAAACGTAGTGAAAAATGTATAATTTTTTATATGTATCTTACATCTTATTCTCTGAAGTCTTCAACGTGTTAAAACGAATCACTCTATTACGTGTTTAGCATTCATGTGCACGTGACAATGCCTGTAGGTGGAGCTAAGTAGCTTGCATCAATGGTGGTGTAGCATAGTAGTAGCAACCATTACCTCGATTGTTTTTGGTTTGAAGTGTTTCTTGGATAGCGACAGGCCATGAAACAGGCAGGATAACTTGTGTTTGTGTGTCCATATTTACTCTCTTTATTGCCCTCGTTTCATCTTAAAGTCGTGAAACGGTAACTGTGAGTTATAAATATTGTCATAACTTTAGAACCAAAAGGTTTTAGAAGATTTCCTACGTTATTTTTTTTCCTTGTATAATTTGAAGTCTACCAGTACCCCGTTTGAAATGTCAATGTTTTTATTTTTCCAGAAAAATTGCTAACACACAGACAGACACACAGACAAAACGATTACCATATCCTTCCACCTACGCTACGCGGCGAGGGTAATAAATATATGCAGTATACATTGTTAAATATAGGTTTGTGTCCAAGGATGTGATATAGCCTGAGCTTGTAAGGGCTTTATCACATCTAAGGACAATCTTAGTATAGTTATAAGATGACTAAATATATTATTATTATTATATTAAATATGTATGGTATACATTGTAATGTATTAATATATTATAACTTTTTTGTGTGATTTGTATAACAACATTCTGGTATTGTGATAATATTAGCATACCAAAATCTTGTGATATAATGCAATAATGTTACATTGTTTATGATATATTGCCCAACTCTTATATACATGTAATTGTAATTGTAATTCAACTGATATCCTCTGAAATGCTATAATTGAAAGTGTAATTGTAATTGAACCCACGTCTGATATATAATATACTATAATATCATTGATTTATATCCCATTACAGAACAAGGAGGGAACTATAAAAAGGAGAATAGCTCAGTATGAACAGACTCTTGGACTGTTAGAGAAATTACAACATAATGAAGGAGGGCTCAGGATAGGTGACACTGACAGTAGCGAGAAAGAAAAAGAAATTAAGGTTTCATGTATGCACAGCAGCACATGTATATTATGTGTTTCATAAATGAGGCTGTAGCTCTTCGTAGTAACTATCCAGTAGACCAACAAGCAGACTAGTGTCACACTGAACAAAATAGATTCCTAGTATTCAGTGTACACAGGATGCTAGAGACACTAGTACTGTATTTGACATGATACATGAGTATATAAGTAACTGTGTTTTGTAAAATATTTTGGCTTTTGCTATTATTTAGAGTTTTGCGTAACTAAATATTTCTTAGAAACTGAAAGATGAAGTTTCTGAATTGGAGTTCACTTTACGTGAAAGAGAAGCTTCCATTAAGAAGAGAGAACTGGAATTACAATCAGAGGTAAAAATTATGTGTAGTGTAATATTCAATCATGCTGTGATGTTCAAATGAAAACAAAACCAAGTCCATGATTTATAATCCTCCATTCATCCATCAATTCATCCATCTACCTATCAATTCATTCATTCATCCATTCATCCATTAGTACATCTATTTATACATCCATCCATCTATCCGTTCATCCAACTATCTCTACCTTCATTCCAATCCATCCATTTATCCGTACATTCATTTATTCATTCATCTATCCTTTCATTTATTCATTCGTCTATCCATCCATCCATCCATACATGTGCATTCATTCATCAATCCATCCATATATCCATCCATCAGTCGGTCTATCCATCCATCTATCTATCCATCCTGTTCATTCATGTCTGAGGTCAAGGTGAATGTGAATGATCTTTAGATCCTGTAGTCTTCTTCCTCTTATTTATCCTATAAAGAATGTCTCTTCAGGACTGTGAGGAAACTCCATTATAACTTTCTTTGTAACTATCTTAATTCAGGGTGATGTACTTTTTCAAAGAAAGAAAGAGTTGGATTTGAGGGAATATGATTTACAGAATTTTCATGGGAAAGAAACTGGCAGACCTTTAAATGTAAGTCTAAATTATGTTCTAAATAATAATAATATCATGTATATACATGTGTACATGTATATACATGTGTACATGTATATACATTGTGTACATGTATATACATTGTGTACATGTATATACATTGTGTACATGTATATACATTGTGTACATGTATATACATTGTGTACATGTATATATATTGTGTACATGTATATACATTGTGTACATGTATATACATGTGTATATGTATATACATGTGTACATGTATATACATGTGTATATGTATATACATTGTGTACATGTATATACATGTGTATATGTATATACATTGTGTACATGTATATACATTGTGTACA
Organism: Petrosia ficiformis; assembly: GCA_947044365.1. Lineage (NCBI taxonomy): Eukaryota > Metazoa > Porifera > Demospongiae > Haplosclerida > Petrosiidae > Petrosia > Petrosia ficiformis. The sequence goes on along the minus strand of OX345653.1, from coordinate 1,578,127 downwards.
TGTATATACATGTGTATATGTATATACATTGTGTATATGTATATACATTGTGTACATGTATATACATTGTGTACATGTATATACATTGTGTATATGTATATACATTGTGTACATGTAATTATATCTAAAACAAGTGTATATAGAGAAAAAAACATCCCTATGATTGCTTTACAAATTTAAGTGAAGATAAAAGTATCCTTATGACTGCTTTGTGGTGTCCAGAATTCAGTAATCATGGCTGACTTTATCAAGCATGAAAGACAACAGCTTATTATAGTTATTATTTTGATTATCTACTCTCCTGACCTTTCAAAGGACCTTCTAGAACTTTAGGAATATATTTCAGGCAGAATAGCTAGCTATTAGTTACAGTTTCTATGTAAGCTCAACAGCTTTCTTTCTGCTGGTGTGTAGAGCTTGATCGCGCGTTCTTTTACGTGCCACGCCCATTAATTGACCGAGCCCCCGGGAATGATGTAACTTCCTTAACTACGTATACAACCCATACTCGCGTAGGTGACACAAACATATATATATATATATATATATATATATAAACATACATCGAACCCGTGGGAAAGCAATCATAGGGATGGCCCTACGGGCCATAAAAATTTGAAAAATAATTTTAAAATAAGTCTAAAACTTGATTTATGATTTAAATGATTAGATGGAAACAGATCACATGATTATACTGACCAGTTAGTGTGTTAAAACAAACAATCAATAATAATGTGAAGACCATGTTCTGAATTTTGAAGCATGTTTCAAATGATGTTAGATGTATAATTACATACACATTGTACAACATGTACATGTTACAGGCCTTCATTTAGAGCAACGTACAGAGTTATTGTGCATCTATCAGCAACCTAATTTCAGGGGGGGGGGGGATTCCAGCAAGGGGGCTTCACCAATCACCATCATTAAAATGAAACCCTGATGCACATGTATATTCCATACCATTTTTTCAATGGTCCCACTATGTAGAGTATACTATACATTTACATGTACATCACATGTGATAATATATTTTTATAATTTAAATTAATGGTTGAAAAATCTAGAGAATATTAAAGTCAGTCTAAGCCATTGTTTTTCAGTCCTTAGCACACGAACAACGAGAAAGTGAAATACAAGAAAAGGAACAAAGATTGTTTCAAATGGAGACTTCACTCCATCGGTTTGAAAGTCACATAAGATCTGAGGAAGAAAAATTGGTTAAGTGGAGTAAGCAAGTTCATGATGAGGATAATCGGGCACAACAAAATCTTAAATTGGCTAAAGAATTAATGGCTGAAGCTAATAGAAAAGAAAAAGAAGTGATGGGGTGGGTGTGTGTTAGATTATTTGTCTCTGTGAAGTTTAGACACACCTAACATCTTTCATCGGTTTGACATCTTGAGATATCCTAGTTAATTAATCCAATTATATGACAATCAACGTACTCTAGTTTATGTAATTATGTATCAGAGAATAGAGTAGTAATCTCTATTATGATGATTGTATGAAAATAATGAAGGTAAAAAGATTGTTGGTCCTTGCAAACTAAAGTTATGAATGTTTACAAGACTGTTTCAAGTAATGAATAATTTTGATCTCGCTTGACTATAAGATTAGGGATATAGGCAGGGGTGTGGAAAAATTGAGCCAACTGCCAGACATTTTGACCTATTTTCATCACTCTTGTCCTGTTCCCCATATACTTAGTATAAAGGTTTGTTTCAATTTACCGGACATTCACTAGATTTATCGGACAATGTCCTGCATGAATGGCTGTTTCCACACCACTGGATATAGGATTTCAGTACATGTATGTGACCAATTATTTTCAGGAAGGGACATTTTCCTGCAGAATTATATTCTTACATACAATCACTCATTATTACACCATTTTGTACAGGGAGTCCATACAATTTGGTATCCAGAAAGATCTCTTCTGGGATACCAAATTTCATTGACTTCCTTGATGAAATGGTGGATGAACAAATTAAAGGTAAGCATTTGATAAAAATTATTTTGTGGGAAAGTGTCAATTTAGAAATCAATTTTGATGCCATACATCTATTTAGAGAGATTAATAATTACAAAATTGTGTATTATTATTATTATCTCACAGAGCTTCTGCAGCAGCAGTCCTACAAGATGAAGAGAGAAAAGGTGTTGTTGGAAAAATAGGAGATGTTGATACATCATCCATTGTAACAACAGGACAAGGAAACACTCCTGGAGCTACCGGAGGTAGAAATGATAAACCATTTGATAAAGTAAGTATTCATTGGAAAGGTCAGGAGTTAGTAAATCAGTATATAACTTAAAACAGGAAATGATGTGCTAATTGAATTAATCACAAAATTGTAAATATAAATACATGTATGTATGTGCAATTATTATAATCTTAATACTTCTTTTCGTTATAGGTTAATAACCTACTGATAGAATTGTACCTATACAGCAATTTCCTATGCACCTATATTTCATAATCAAAAATGCCTATATTCAGATCCAATCCGATATTATTATCTGCGTGAAATATAATGTATTTATCTATTGTTCACACAAATGGGCATAGTGTTAATTATTACAATGAGATACATTCAATCCAAAATTGCATGCAGCTTGCCAATATCAGTTACACATATCATAAAGAATATCCAGACTGTACTTGTGCAGGTAGACAATAGTATAACCTGCAAAGCCTGACCAATATTGTATACGCTGTATTGTGATTTGTGAGTCCTATACTCTTCCATCATTTCCTGTTTGTTAGTGGTTCTAAACATTAGTGTGTATTCTGTTTTACAAACGCCTACATCCTCAGAATCCTGTTGATGATGAAATGTATGCTAGACTGTTCCAAATGCAACTCAACAAAGACATTCAAGAAAAAGATAATTTTATGGCTAAACAGTTATCAATACAGGCATCTACTTCTACACAATCTCCTAAGATAATTCAATCTGATGCTGAGTTAGCATTTCAAGCACAGCTGGAAATCATGGTAGATTCATAAAACATCATTTAACATACGTGATCTCATTTTCGAAAACAGAGACTTTTCCTCGATGTAGATTTGCTTACATTTAATCACTTGCCATTCCACCATTTTGTACAATAACTCAATGAAATTTGGTATCCAGAGAAAGCTATTATTTGTTTTCTTAGGTATGGAATTTCGTTGACTTCCTGTACAAAATAATGTAATGGCAAGCAATTGAATGTAATCGTTTGTTCAAATTTTGCCAGGAAAAAGTCCCTTTTCAAAAATAGGTCATTCATGGTATACTGTCAGTCTTACACTGTATATTGTTTGTTAACTTTAATGATACAAAATAATTTCCATTATTTAATTTTGAACAACTTTCCAATCAGGAGCTTATAGCCACAAAGATGTTTTCAGCAGTATAGTCCTGGACTGTTAATTTTATTCAGCATTAATATCAGGAAGTAGCTCAATAGTCTGATACCTCTGGAAGTTTCATAGCTTTTCCACTCATGAGCTCTTGATATTAAAGGTCATTCACATTCACCTTGACCTCGGAGAAATGTTCATTACTTTAATTTGTGAATTACAAGCAATCTTTTTACCTGCACCATTTTCATCCTTCTCGTTCTTTTTTTGCGTATGTCAAATTTCAGCTTCATTATTGATTTACAGTATAATCATGATTATATTAACCTTATGACATTAAAGTATACATTATATTACATATAAAGTCACATCATAATTTTGAGGTCATCGTGAATAGGAACAAATTTTAGTTGAATACAGGTTTTAAAATGTTTTGATAGTTAACCTGTTCTCTAAAGAGAAAGGATATTCAGTATAATGAAGATTGAGTTATCTTAATTCAAAAATATAGTTGCTATGGTAATGTATCCTGTTATATTTACAGGGGATTGCACCTGGTAGTGTTGACGCAGATGCACTGAAACAACAGCTTATTGAGGAGTTGGAAAAACAGAAAAAGGTGAATCATATTAACTTCTTGTTGTATGTCTGTCTGTGTCATATTAAACTTCATATTATTACATTTCTTGAAATGATGATCAATGAGACACAGATGAATAGCTCTTAACTCTAATCGTTGTTGATATTCAGACAAATCAGAAAGATTTTTTTTAATGAATAATGTTGACTGAAAAGATGGATCAGATATTCTTGTTACTATATATCTTCAGGTATCTCAACAATCAAATCAAGATACAGAAATTGCTTTTCAACTGCAGGAGGATGATTCATAAAACAAGAAACACTTTACACTTTAATTCTACTTTAATGTCTATTGGATAGATGTTTTTAAAATACATACATATAATTTTGTAAATAATATAATCTATGGCAGTCTGTGGATGAATTAGGTATAGTTTTTTTGTATGATGTATTAAGATGGATAAGGCTGGCCTTGATTCTAGCAAGTTATTAGTGAATTAATTGTTAAACAAAATTATCATATTGATAATTACTTTGAAAGTCTGTGAAACAACAGTGGAGATCACTCAGATCAGGTGCATTCAGTAAATCAGATATATCGAAGGCTGGGCTAGTCTGGCGAGCACAGCCCCTCCTACACCAGACAAGATCTTAAGACTGGCCATAGGGTTGGGCTGATACTCCATTTTCACAACAATTCATGGATGCTGCTAAAGATTTGCTGAAACGTGCAGTTGAGCTAGACAACGCTCAGCAATATTCCCAAGCTCTTATTTGCTATGAGGAGGGAATACAGAACTTACTGAGATCTATGAAAGGAATGTGAGTATCAGATATTTATATTATATAAAAAGTGTTTATTGCCACTGAAAAATAGCCAGTTTATTGCCACAAAGTAACTATTGCCGCCCAGCTTTGATCTAGTCTCAGAAGCCAGACCCAACTCCACTTTGGATTGGTTCTGGTTTATGAGATTATTGTTATCCCTTATCGTACAGAGCATGAACAATTTGAACAAGTAAGGAGACTACAAGTACAAGTTAGTGTAGATCTGGTTGGTTAGAATAGATCAGGACTTACATGAAAGCGCTGCTCTTTACTAAGTAATATAACAGGTATTACATCACTGATGGGAGGTAGATTTCTTACTGCTCTATTCTTACTAACCAGCTGTATACCAACTTGTAGTCTCCTTTATTGTTCAAATGGTTCACATATCTTCTCTTTCCCACTGATATATCTTGTGCATAATAATTATGTATATAAATCATTATTATTAATTTATTAAATTATATAATTATATTATTCTTTTAAAGGTCTGACAGTCAACAGAAAGAGTTAAGAAAAAAGATAGAAGGATATTTGGAGAGGGCTGAAGAAGTAAAGAGGCAAGTCAAAGCAGGAGAGGGTATGTATGTCACTAGGCTTGTTCCCATCTCAGTGTCATGCAAGCCTGGGAATGAGACCCAAATGTTACTAGTTACTACATGAAATACATATGACACAATTGAGTAATAAGTTATTTTCTACCAACATAGATGTTTCAGAAAAAGTACAATATATTCACATATCAGATGGAGCTACTGGTTATAGTTACGTGTCCTTATTTAACAGCTGTTTAGATGGTAATATTGAGTGGGTGGAGATTCAAGATCCATATATCAGAGCAAAACATCAGGTGATTCAAAGTCAGATAGGAACGAAAACAATCATCACTGCATGAGCAATTATAACCTTAGTTACTTAACTGATAGTGTTCAATGATATGTGATATGTGTCGATATATCAAAATATTTTCATTCAAAATCATGATACAATATTGACCTTTGGGTGTATTGATAAATTTGAGTGGGCAGAGAGTCACCTTAGTCACCCTATCATGTGCCATCATAACTTTACAGCATTAATTCAAGGTTTTATTTTTGATTTGTCTTGGGTTCTCTCACAGAAAACGTTGAAGGTGCCTCAAAAACTACCTCCTTCACTTCCTCTGGGCCTCTCCTCTGGTTTATTATTTTTTGTGTTAATAGCAATCATAAACTACAAAAAAATTATAAACTGATGGATAACATATAAATGAAATAATAAATACTTCATTGTGTGTTACGTATTGTAGATTCATAACTTTGTTAGATTCTGTGAGATGTTAGTTGCACACTGTGGAAGTAAATTGAAAAGAATTTCTTTAGTAACTGGAATTGGTGATGTAAGTTTTAGTATTTTTTTATGCATTATTGACTCTAGCCTCATTCCCAAGTTCTTATGCACAGTATGAGACTGGTGCGTTATATCAAAATGATGTATATTCATGTTTTTTTTTGTAGCCTGAACAAGGAAAACATTTATCTGAACTACAAGAGAGTCTCACGCATCATAATATAACTCTCTCCATCACATATTCTACAACACTACATGACAGAGAAATACAGTTTAGTAATGGATGGATAGTGAGGATAGGGCGTGGTCTTGACTATTTTCAACGTCCAAAGGTAATATGGACGTGCTATGAATTCTTAATTATTATTTCATTATAGGGACAATTCTGTATTGGTTTTAATGATTACAATCTTCGGTCATGTCACGAAACAACAGTTGAAATTTATCACAAATTGAACGCTAAAAAGTTAAAAGAAAATGAGAGACCCGTTTAGACATGGTTATGATGATTGTTAAAAAGTATTTCAGTTACATATAAGAGAAATGATAAAGCTAATTATATTACATATATATATAACTATGTTTATATAATAAATTGTATATATATTACATGTATATAATATATATATTATATATAATATAATTATATATATATTATATTATTATAATTATACTGCATTAACTAGCTCTCAAAGAAATGGATCACAACTACTTAGAAGAACATAAACCACTTCATTCAGACTATAGCAGAGTGTTCAAAGTGTGTTCTAAAGCAGTTCCTGAGCCAGGAACTGCTTTTGAACACAGTTACACTAGTGATGGGCGATACTAATCGAAAAGTATCGAAGTAATCGATATTTTGTCGATACTTTACGGTATCGATTACTAATCGATTACGATGAAAGGTATCGGCTGTTTAAAAAATGATTACCTGCGCATGCGCAATTTGCAATTCAAAAGAATTATGAGAATACGCTCGCAGTCATACGCACGTCGCACGATAGAGATCGAAGTCTATAGGAGCAGCGAGCGTTTGACCAAGTATTACTACTGTATTACAGAGAAGAAGAAGAAACAATGCAATCAGTTTCTCCAGAAGAAAATCATGAACAATCACTTCAGCCTGGCCCATCGAATGTGGATGCCATACAGCCTAGTGCTAGTAAGAGAGCTAGCAAAAAGTATACTAGTCCAATATGGAACTATTTTGAAAAGGTCCAGGATCAACTAAATTTTGCTAGTTGTTTAATGATGTATTTTTCAAAAAAAACTCATAGAAACTGTTCAAACTGATTCATTATTAATTACTCAAAAGTAGTAATCATATTAGTAATCGATACTATCGATACTTGCATGAGCAGTAATCAGTATCGTATCGTACTGGAAATTTATGGTATCGCCCATCACTAAGTTACACAGTAATCCTGGGCCCTAAACAAAAGTCCCAGGTCAAGTTGGTCAACCCAATACGCAAGCGGCAAGCCTACATTAATTTTGGGGCGCGGTTTTCTGGATAGCTTGAAGCCTTGAATTCTGTGTGAGTATGATAAAAGTATAATTATATATAGATGTATAATAATTATGATATTATATAATTTGTTCATACTTAAATTATCATAAATATAATGTGGACAGAGTTTACTCTCTCAAACCAGTGGAGTCTTGATGAACTGCGCTGAACCATCTGTAATTATATATATATATATATATATATATATATATATATATATATATATATATATATTGTATAATTATAATTATATTAACTGGAAACTTCCAATTAAGCCATTTCTTGACTAGACTTTGAAAATGAAACTTCCTATGGATGCACACCCACACACTTATCCAGTCATCCCACAACAAACTCAACAGAATGTGGGAAATAGTGATAAGTAATACCAATGCCAAAATACTTCAAAGTAGTGACAGAATCCACGATACCAATAGTCTTATGACCCTTTGCATAGAGTGAAAGGCATCTGTTATCTCACATCATAGAGATGTTTCAATACGCTTTGTTATAATGACATGGAATATGATTTGTACCAACTGTTGACCATTGTATATAAACATTATGTGATTGCAGTTCCCCAATATCTATATATGGAAAAGGAGATATCTCCATGAAGCATATGATACTAGACCCCTTCCATTCTAAGCAAGGGGGTGGGTCCTAAGACTAATACTACTGCATGCATTTGATAGGTAAAACTTTCATATCAAGATTGGAAGCAAATGTAGACAATTACATTTTTATGCATGCATAGTATCAAGTATCGATATCTTTACTCGCTAGTCAAGTCGTATTGACAGACTCAATACCATCAATACTCATTTTTAGACACTTGGTATCCATATTGGGATAAACATTGCTTGTATCACTAGTGGCAGCTGGTAGCCCCTTCACATGGCAGAGTTGGTATATCTTTAGTTCTCCGTGCACGCAAGCTCGTTGGATCAATTATTTCCGCATGTAACTTTCACCACTATAAATGGTAACAAAACAGCATATACTGTTAAATGAAGAAGCGCTCTTGTAACATTTAAATTCAATGATTGTATATACTCTGAGCTAGGATATGTCATCACACAATCTTTATCTCTCTACTAATATAGATCTGAGTTCCACTTGTGAGTCCATTTTGAGATCATAATGTCAACAAAAAGAAGGTTTTTCGTTGGAGGGAACTGGAAAATGAATGGAACTACATCATCTATTGATGGAATTATAAAATTTCTGATTGAAGGACAATGGTCTAAGGATGTCGGTAATGTAGTAATATCATTATTAAAAAACATGTTATGTTTCATCAATAAAATAAAATATGCTTTAGTTGTAGAATCTTTTCCATAAGCAATTACTTCTTGCGACAAAACTTTCTGAACAGTCTGTTAAGACATACTACTATCTGACTGCTTTTCACAGGTTTCATGAGCTAGGGTGACCACATTATCACATTAAGAAGTTCTCAATAGTATTTATTATAATACTTTCTATTACACCAATATCCAATGACTCATCGATTGGTTTGGGCAAGACATGGTGTCAATTATAATCATCCTATTACTATTACCTTAAAAATCAGTATATTACTATTACCTCCTAAGTCAATATTATTATTACTATTACCTTAAAAATCAGTAGATTACTATTAATATTACTGCCTAGGGCAGCATTACTGTTATGATTTACTATAGCATTGAGGTTTCTTTGAACTACTAATCATGCTTTTAATGTTCGTGAGTTTCTGAATCAGTAAGTAAGTCTGCACCTTTCTGGCCAAAAACATTTCCCCTGCAATACAAAAAAGTCTCTCTACTGGTCCTACCATAAATGAAGGTCAATTACAATACTATTACTATTACCTCAACATTGAGATCATATATTACTATTACTAATACTATTACTTGGCTATCTATTACTATTAATAACCTTGAAACATGTAATCTTTACTATTACTATGGATACCTATCTGTGTCCAGTATGATCTGTACATACATCAAACCTGAATGAAGGCTGTTTGTAGAAATTTATATTAAACCTCTATTAGGCTTAAGTACTTGATTAAGTAGAAGCACTTTACACTTAGTAGCAGTGCCCTACAACTAAAACTCCTTCTCCATTCTAGAACCTCGAGTTTATCTCTAGAGAAAGGGTCTTATTTTACTTAGTGCTTAGTATTCATTGTGTTCTGAATACTGGTTTCTATAAAAGTAATTCCAGTTTTTGTAGTTTATAAGCATTCTTGATCTGCTGCTATTTACAAGTCAGAATATTATTTATACCAAGAGACACCTATAGTTTACATGTTTCAATAATTTAATCTTATTTCTTAAATGTTGCATTGCTTATAATCATCATCTCTTGTGCTGTATGACATAAGAAATGAAAATAAATGAAAATTGTATATTAATACCATTTTATATTTTATGATCCACAGATGTGGTTGTTTCTCCTCCATCTGTGTACTTACAATATGTAAGGTCAAAACTTCCAGACAATATTGCAGTAGCAGGACAGAACTGCTATAAGACTGAAAAGGGTGCATATACAGGAGAAATCAGGTATATTTTGATGCACTACTAATCTCTTTTTCTCATGTAATAATGGTGCTGCATTTCATAGAGAGTGGGGGGGGGGGGGGTCACCCTGGAATTTCCTTACAAAAATTACCATAGTTTAATAGCTATTATGACAGCAGTAATAACAAATAGATGTTTCCCTTTTTTAATAATAACGACATCATCAGCCCATTCAAGAAACATCATGAAGAGACTCTTGGTGCAACAAACTTGTTTTTCACTGCGCCATTTTCTACTTACTATATTATATGCACATGTACTTTGACCTTAAATTGACTGAGGGTTTTATACAATATATTCAGTCCCCAGATGCTGCTAGATATAAATTGTCAATGGGTTATTCTTGGACATTCAGAAAGGAGAAATGTATTTAATGAAACTGACCAGGTACTAACACATACACACGTGCGCACACACACACACACACACACACACACACACACACACACACACACACACACACACACACACACACACATACACACACATACATACATACACACACACACACACACACACACACACACACACACACACACACACACACACACACACACACACACACACATACACATACATACATACATACACACACACACACACACACACACACACACACACACACACACACACACATACACACACATACATACATACACACACACACACACACACACACACACACACACACACACACACACACAAGGAGTGTCCCAACTGCGTTAACACAGACTGTCTAATTTATTCACAAACATTTTCATATAAGGCAGTTTGAGATCGCTAAATCTAAAGCCACATGCGTGTCACTGCATGATAACTTAGATAAGAGAGATTGAGGAAAAGAAGAGGGAGGGACAGAGCTAAACGACCTGCAGAGACTAAAGCCAACCCATGAACTGTTGCATTTTGCTCTTCCATCTCAAACGCACTAAACACTTGCTTTTGCTCAGTGTGGTTATTCTAACCACACCTTCTCAGGCTCACCCCACAATGATTGCATGCATCACTATGAAATGCAGCACCATTATTACATGAGAAAAAGAGATTTGTAGTGCATCAAAATATACCTCATTTCTTCTGTATATGCACCCTTTCGGTCTTATAGCAGTTCTGTCCTGCTACTGCAATATTGTCTGGCCTTACATATTGTAAGTACACAGATGGAGAAGAAACAATGCATGCAAGCATTCTATAGTAATTACATTTGAGACTGATCATTTGTGAAAATCAACTGGAAATCTTTTAAAATTAGATATCAGAACATCAAAATCAATTAATCACTAATTAAAATATATTAAGTATGAAATGTATCATTTATTATCCAAATGTTAGTTTTTCCCTAATGGTGTTTAATTAAAGTGGATGTGATTGATTAATTCTAACTGATAATCAAATCATTCTAGTTCAATACAAAAGTCTGTTCACATTCACAATGACCTAAAGATTAGTATGTTATGACTTTATATGTAATATAGTGTATAGTTTAATATTATTATAAGGTTAATATATGATTATTCTGTAACTCAATAATGAAACAATGGTCATTCCAAACTAAAGTTATGAGCATTCTTCTGAGTTCAAAGTGAACGTGGATGACTTTTAATTAATTCTTTATCTCTATCAATCCCAGTATTAATAATAACATTCTATTATAATAATACAGCTGATAGGTGAAAAAGTTGGATACTGTAATAATGTGGGTATAAATGTCATTGCTTGTATTGGTGAACAACTAGAGGATAGGGAGGCGGGAAACACAGAGAAAGTTGTTGCTAGGCAGCTAGCAGCTATTGCAGGTACATGTTTGAGTAAAAATGTTTAAATGTTAAAAATTAATGTTGTTATCAAAATGTTTGCAATGATGAGAAGAGGCTGGGATTTGAACTCACACATGCTCTACTTAGTATCTATCTTCTGTCCTTATTTGGGATCTCCCCCTTCCACTCCCCCAACCCTGTTTAGTCCTTATTTGATCTGAGGATCTGGCTAAAAGAGTCGGTCACATAATTTTCTCAAGTGTTATTCTACAAGCCTAGTTGAAACATTATGAATTATGTGCATAAATGTATTTGGAAACAGGACTTAAAGCTATCTCGAAACTGATTGAATGTGTTTATGAATGTATGTTTCAGTAATCTGTTTTATTAACTATTGGATCACTTATAGCTCAAATAACTGATTGGACATCAGTAGTAATAGCATATGAACCAGTATGGGCCATAGGAACAGGTTAGTCTACTAATTTTCATTAATTTATTATTCACCAATTTCACTGTAAGATGTACAGCTAATACATCATAATACATCAATTCATAATATTACTTGTCCATTGTCAAAAAATATGATTATTAAAACAATTCATTTATAGTACAATTCATACTATTGACAAAACGTAATTTAATAAAATTAAAACCAATCCTATTACTCTTTTGTCATTCAGGACGCACTGCTACTCCAGAACAAGCTCAAGAGGTACACCAATTCCTCCGAAAATGGTTAAATGATAATGTATCTTCAAGTGTTGCTCTTCAAACAAGGATTATATATGGAGGTGAGAGTCACAGGTTTAATGGTGTATGCCTTAGTGCACTAACTACTGTCTCTGTAGCTATCATAGCAGTTGAAAAACAAGTTTGGCAGGATTTAAAATCCACAAGACTATCTAAATGTTTTGCCATATAGTCATGTAATGCACAAGTAAACATCCTATAGTTTTCTTTAGGCAAGCAATTGAGGAATTTACACTCATGATTTGTAGTGCAGTAAATCACAGCTGTCAGAACTGTTAAAGAAACACTTGCAGTTTTTGAAGAAGCATCCAACTGTTTGTACCAAATGTTCATAATTACTTAGAAATATATTACTGTGTCATGACTGGACCCCTGCCAAGCAAAATACATATTTGCTGTTTTCAATGACATATAGTGTACCGTCTTTTTACTTATTAGGCTCAGTTAATGCAAGCAACTGCAAAGACTTGGCTTGTCAGTCTGATGTAGATGGATTCCTTGTTGGAGGAGCTTCGCTAAAACCTGATTTCATACAAATCATCAATGCCTGACACTTACTAGTTGATTGTACTATAGTTATAGTTTTGGTTTCATTATCTAGTAGAATTTGAGATAAAAACTTGTTAAAGTCAATAGTATTGCGATACACAAATATATGTACATGATAAGAGCTGGTAAAGGGTAGCTATCTATACCTAAAATAGCATGTTAATACAAGCAAAATGCTAGCATTAAATTATTTTGCCTGGTATTAAATCTTTAGAGTCGCCAATGTCTGAACTACATAGTCAGTTAACTGATTGACTGATGTACAAATTACATACACCTAGCATATGAATATGTTTAACTTGTAATAGGCACTGCCCTTACTTCTAAGTTGTGACTTATGAAATATGGTTCCATTCTCAAATGCTGACTGTCACCAATACACATCTCAGGTGGTCAATGTAATGCATCTTTGGTGATAATATCAGCTCTTTCCTTCAGTTCATTATTCATCCACTCTTGCTGAGATGGGGTCTGTAGCTCACAGTTTTCAACCCTTACCTTACATAAGCATAGCATGACAAGAATATGGGACACTGAGTTAATATGTCTGTACAGTCTTCCTGGTCCCTATACCTATGGTATAGACAGGTGTAGTAGTCTGCATGTTGTGTGTTATTAAGGTGGTACTAGGGAGTGGGCGGATGCGACTCTAATCAGTTTCAAAATAGAATATTATATAATATGACTCTAACCTTGTGTAATAGCAACCTTCATATCTTCTCATGATCTTTATACTTCTCTACAATAGTGGGAGTGTTGGAAAAATGTCCATTTTTGCCATTGTACAAAACCAAGAAAGCCACGCCCACCAATCATGGCGTGCATCAAGTACAATGCATTTTGAGAAAACAAATAGAGCCGTTTTCTGCAAATTCATTTTACTTTTATAGTTACAAGAGGCTGAAGAAAGCTGAATTCTGTAGCTTTTCACTGAAACCATAAAATCAACCTTTCTAGACACTATCAAACTCCGATCTTTCTCAGACAGCAACTACAGTTACCCTGCCAGGGTTTCCCGCCTACCGCCCCCTCCACCACCCCCTCCACCACCCGAAGGGTGTGTTTAGCTTTGTTTCTGAAAATAAACATTTAGGCCCAATAATTATACCCCCGGGTGGGTGTGGCTTCCAAAAGATACATGTACAGAATTGTATGCAGCAAGAAGCTGGCAAGACTAGAAACTGATTGGAGTAGCATCCGCCCACGGAAAAGACTACAACCTTAACCTTCCCCTGTAATCTTACATCTGCGACTCTATCATAATGCGTGGGTGGAAATTACATCTGCTGAGCAGTGTGATAAAATGAACGAAGAAAAGAAATATCGCTCTGGGTTTGGCTATGCCTCTCTACCGTCCTCGAGTGGAGCTGAGAAATTAGAACTGAGCTTATCTGTTTCTCAAGAACACACTAGTAGCAACTATCAATCATATTCTGCAACTGCCAAAAATGGCAAGGACAAGACATCAACCCGTAGAATTGACTGGAGTACGACTAAACAAGACAGGTTCAGTCTTTCACCGAAGACAGCGAAATTAATAGAGATTGCAGTCATCCTGATTGCTATGCTTATCACTCTGTGTTTGTTTTCAACACCAATCATAATAAAAGTAAGTATATAATGTGTAGATCTACTATATATATATATACCGTATATATATTATAGTCTGTCTTTGAAGGGAGATTGTCTTCAGCCAAATACAATCCCCCAGTGTCATAGGTTAGTAGTGTGATAACCTAGGTTACTAGTGTGATAACCTAGTAACCTATGACACGAAATACACTGTGATTGTTGATCTAGAGATGCTTGTTGATTTTGTTATGCATTCACTTTTTTTGTCTTTTCCACTATAGGAAAAATACGTAGTCCATTCTCATTCACAGGATGTAAGTTTGTGATATAAACAGAAAAACAGTCCAGGAAACAACATGACCGCATTCGAACTCGAACCACTGACCATTTGATCAAGAGGCTCAAGCTCTAACCACTAAGCCATGCTGCCTACCTTAAAAAAAAAAGAGTGCCCATCAAGCTAGGACTAGTTGATGGGAATGACTAAACCACAACATATATATCGGCTGTGGTCATGTTGTTCCTGGAAAGAGAGTGTCAGTTTTTTTGTGGACTTCATTGCTAATACTGCATAGTATGACATTCTCCATGGTGTTATTATCATAGCTGTTGCATAACACATACATACATACATACATGCATTATAATTACATACATAATTATAAATATACATAAGAAATATACATACACACAGAGTACATAATAACAGTTGACTATTGGCCATTTTTGGAACTACTTTGGCCAATCAAATGTCCATACTACTATGTATAGTCAGACAAATATTCCATTCAAAATTATGCGATACAAGTGTTGGTGGAGAAGTGCATCACTTCATTATTGAGTTGCAGTATAATCATGTATTAACCTTATGACATTAAACTATACAATATATTACACATAAAGTCATCACAGACCTAATTTTGAGGTCATCGTGAATGTGAGCAGGCTTTAACTAAAACTTAACATGAAAAATGTTTAACTAATTATTTACGTAACTGTAAAGAGGCAAATCTAACTAATTAAAACAGCATCCTAGTATGTACATACATACATACATACACAAATATACACAAACATACATATATACACACATTTTCAACAGAACTGCATAAGATATGGTGAAAAAAACTGTTCTAACAATTTCACGTGGAGCCATGTTCCACCAGCTAGTAACTCCTCAGCTTATGAGATTTATGAAGGTTCTTCTTGTAAATCATTTCTACAAACATGGCAAGAGTGTGCTATTGGTCAGAACGAGGATGTATTTGTGAATGCATCAGGAGATCAAAAACCCCTGGAGAATGAGGTTTCTGCAGTGTTAGAGTTAATTGGTAAGAATATTGTAATCATGGTCATAAAAATCGATTTGATGTCTATAAGTGTATATGTTCTTTGCCATATATTCATTGAGCCTCCTTATGTAGCGTATACTAGTTTAGTACTCTCATATTGTGAAAAATGATCATAGGGATTTGGGGTCATGATCTGCTGATTCTATGTCATTATACCACTTACACATAATTATTGATTGTGACTTTGGTATTTATTGCAGTATTGTATCTTTGTATTATTTCACAGCTGGCTTAAACAATACGGAGTGTCAGAGAGCTGCCGTACCTTTTCTGTGTCAGTATGTGTTTCCTCTACGCCAGTGTACCAATGGTGATGTATATATGCCATCAAAGGAACAGTGTTTGTATGTCAGTACTAAAGTTTGTACAAAGGAGTGGCAGCTGGCTAAACAGTTTGTACCAAACTGTGCAATCTTCCCTCCACAAACATATCCTCCAGGTTTGCTTTACATTGCAAACATATTACGATGTACATACATACATACATACGTACATACATACACACATACATACATACATATACATGCATACATACATACATACAGCTGGAAATAGCACACCTCACATCGATATCGATAACTCCTCATTTACTATTAATGTTACATGTCGACATGATTTTTACGAGATTAACAATACCTGTACACCACGATGTGATAAATGGGAACAAAGTCCTCATGATACAACAATTGCTGTACTTACTGTTCTGAACTTTGCAGCCTGGTTAGGACTACTTGTGGGTGTCATTGTCATTATATCTTCTTGTATCAGATACAAGAACATGTGAGTTTTCAATATATCTATATATAGAAAATCTCATTATCCCACACTCTTGAGTGATGGAAGGATTTAATTATATTGATATTATTTCATACATTAGGTTTACTTTCCCTTCTGTGTTTCTCATCTACATGACAATCGGTTATTGTGTTATTGGTAAGTCCCTTTAATAAGCTCCTCTAATGAATTCATTTCTTAAATCAAGAGGTACTTTAGTATAACATTTTTCCTGTAGCTGTCTTTATCATCATAAGTTCATTTGATCGTCCTGCACTCTACTGTAGTTCAAAGAACCTCACAGAGAGTATCCTAAATCCAACAACATTTTGTACTGTTGTCGGTAAGGCATAACCAAACAAACACTTTACAGTTGTATACTACCAATAAGACCTAGAACTAATAGAAAACTATCATTCCATTTCATTCTCTCTAAATCTTTCTTCTCACTCTTCTCGCTACAGGAGCAACATTTCACTATTTCTTAGTGAGTATCACATTTTGGTGGTTTTTTCATGTCTGTTCAATATTCTACAAAGTCATGTTCCCATTTACAGCTAAGAGGACTGAAAAATATCAAAAATATATACATTTAATACTTGTGATTATAGGTAATTGTATGTGTGAAAGTACATTATTACGTACAACTTTTGTACAAAAAGCAAACATTGTCGTATCTCAAGGCAGAAAATATTCAATAGTTTTTAAGTATATGCATTCAAGTTGAGGCAAATATTTGTACTCATTATTTACTATCTTACACGATGACTATAGCTAGGACACATACAGTCTTGTTTGTATATACAAAATTTTGGCTGATGGTGTGTTAGTTGTGGTTATTTCTTGCTTCTCTCATCTTATTAGGTATACTCCTCCCCCTTCCAGCTGTTGTAGTCACTCTTGCAGACCCAAATTTGTCTTATATCATTGCTGATTTCCCTCCTTTACTTTGCGTACCACGAAGTGCTGAACTTTGGTACTACTCTGCCATGTTAGTTCTTAATGTACTAATAGCTATCGGTGTGAGTTTGTTCATACCCATGTTTTGGGTTGTGCATAAGGTAAGTAGTTGTATAACTAACATCAATCACTATTTACCACTTCTTTTCTCTTCAGCATCAAGGAATATTTAGGCCAAAGAAAAGAGCTCTCAATATCAGCTTTGCAGAAAGGAAGATCTTGTTTGTACTTTGTTATTATGTTGTATTTGGAGTTGTGACACTTTCTTATTTTGCATTATCAACGCAAGATCAAGATAAATTTATTAAAGCTGTAACTGAATATTTTACTTGTGAATATTTCGGAAATTTTGCAGGTAGATGTGAACGCAAATACTTTGAAAGATATGTTTATCCAGGATTAGCTGGAGCTACATATTTCTTTATGGGTCTAATTCCGGTAGCAAACCTAGTCTTTGTCGTAGATTGGAAAAGAGTTAATCAAATAATGAAACATTTTAGTAACAGGTGTTGTCGTCAAAAAGTTCATGAAGTAGAGGTAGAGGGGATCCACTCTAACCTATCTCCTCATCCTGACAGTGTAAATATTAATCCATCTACTTCAGAAAACAGTGGGTGAAAAGATAGTGTGACAGATGTGTGTTAATGTTTATATAATTAATTAACTTAATGTGAAATACTAATTTTTTAAAAGACTAATTATAATTGTCATGACTTTTTGATATAATATATAATTTATATAATTATAGAACAGACTTTATGTGGTCATTGTGGTGTAAGTTAGGAGGCTAAAATAACTGCGTGGGAGCGTGGAAACTGCCGGAATTCGTTAAAGTGGGAGGGGCTTGCTGCGCGAGACCATGACCAATGTGTGAGTGTGGTGAAGAAAAGAAGAGATATCGCTCTGTATCAGGCTATGCCTCTTTACCGCCTTCGAGTGGAGCTGAAGAATTAGAACTGAGCTTATCTGGTTCTCAAAAACATATTACCAGCAACTACCAATCGTATTCTGCAACTGATACAAATGGCAAGGACAAGATATCAACCTATAATATTGACTGCTTCAGTCTTTCACCGAAGACAGCGAAATCAATAGAGATTGCAGTCATCCTGATTGCTATGTTTATCACTCTGTGTTTGCTTTCAACACCAATCATATTAAGAGTAAGTAATGTGTAGATCTACTAGTCTAACTTTGAAGGGAGTTGTCATTAGTTCTCTCATCTCCTACTCTGAAGGGAGACCACTATTTGTGAATACAGTCTCCCAATTTCATAGGTTACTTGTGTGGCACCCTCGAATAGAATACACAGTGGTAATACATGGTTGACTAGGTGTGTTTATATTGATGAAGACTGGTAAAGCAGTCAAAACGTTCTTTTTGACTGGTATTGTTCTAGTAACTAAATGCAATTTTAGTACTGTGTTTTAGTTTTAGTTCGAAGAAGTAGAAATAACTGAAACTACTTTTAATTTTCAATACTAAAACTAGTTTACTAAACTTTGTTAAAACTAAAACTAAACTAAAACTAAACTAAACTAAAATCTACCCTAACACATAATAATTATGCTAGTTGAAATTCAACAGTTTACTCAATACCTTTGTGAAGTATGTAGCTATATAGTATATAAATAATTGTGTTTTCTTTTACAAATATACATAAACAATAATAAAATTCTATATAGAATAACGCAGTAGTGCAAGGATACTATATAGAAATATACTAAAACTGTACAGGTGTATGATACTAGAAGTAATACTAATATTATAAAGACATGTGTTACTAAACTAATACTATACTAAAATTATAAAGACATGTGGTACTAAACTAATACTATACTAAAATTATAAAGACATGTGGTACTAAACTAATGCTATACTAAAATTATAAAGACATGTGGTACTAAACTAATGCTGTACTGAAATTATAAAGACATGTGGTACTAAACTAATACTATACTAAAATTATAAAGACATGTGGTACTAAACTAATGCTGTACTGAAATTATAAAGACATGTGGTACTACTATAAAAATTATAAAGACATGTGGTACTAAACTAATACTATACTAAAATTATAAAAACATGTGGTACTAAACTAATGCTGTACTGAAATTATAAAGACATGTGGTACTAAACTAATGCTGTACTGAAATTATAAAGACATGTGGTACTAAACTAATGCTGTACTGAAATTATAAAGACATGTGGTACTAAACTAATACTATACTAAAATTATAAAGACATGTGGTACTAAACTAATGCTGTACTGAAATTATAAAGACATGTGGTACTAAACTAATGCTGTACTGAAATTATAAAGACATGTGGTACTAAACTAATGCTGTACTGAAATTATAAAGACATGTGGTACTAAACTAATACTATACTAAAATTATAAAGACATGTGGTACTAAACTAATGCTGTACTGAAATTATAAAGACATGTGGTACTAAACTAATGCTGTACTGAAATTATAAAGACGTGTGGTACTACTATAAAAATTATAAAGACATGTGGTACTAATATTAATACTATACTAAAGTTATAAAGACATGTGGTGCTAATATTAATACTATACTAAAGTTACTACACAGTACTAAAACTAGAACTGAGTTTCATACCCAGTACTAGAACAACACTATTTCTGACTAGTGATTATATTAACTCGACTTTCAAAATACACTGTGGTTGTTGATCTTCACATTCCCTATGAGGAGTCCAAGTAAAATTCTTGTATTTGATGTTAAACATATAATTGGAAATATTATAGTAATAGAAATAGAACATAATTAGTGTGCATCCACTGTTGCTCTCAGTCTTACAATACTATTGTTCAAATTTAGCCTCTTCCACTAGATGCCACATCCTAGGATTGAGGACATTGTCCCTTGGCTTGAGAATGTTGCAATCTACATGTAATTCTCCAAGGGAGGCATCACGGGATGAGAGAATCCCTTATCATATTTTATGCAGGATTATTATTTCCATAGGGATGTTGGTGAGGGGTGCCGCTAATTGGGAAGTCATATTCTCTATGACACTTGAACGGGAGAGGCTTGATTTTGTTATGCATTTAATTATATAGATTTTTTGTCTTTTCCATTATAGGAAACGCACGAAGTCCAACTTCATTCACAGAATGTAAGTTTGTGATATAATTATTGTTAAACTGTATAGTATGACATTTTCCATGGTGTTATTATCATAAGAGCTGCATTGTATGCATATTGCATACATGCAGTGGCGTAACTGAACCCAGGCCCACACGGGCCGGGGCCCATGCAGCACAAAATTTTTATTTTTATTGTTTTTTTTTGTTTTTTTTTATTTTTTAATACCCACACTTATTCTGTCATATCTATTCATGATCAGTATTTGTACACTGGTTTTGAGCACTCTTTCCACCAGTGTAATATAACAGAAATAAAGCCACAAGCCAACCCTCAGCTTTTTGGGGGCTGTGCCCAGACCACCTACTTACAACTCTTAATTTCTTGGCCCTGCCATCACTAAACACTCAGTTACCCCACTGCATACATGCATACATATATAATTCTATACATACATACAAATATATAGATTAAATACATAATTATATACATAAGAAATATACATACACACAGAGTACATAATAACAGTTGGCCCATTTGCCATTTTCCAAACTAGTTTGCCAAATCTAATGTCCATATATTCAAAATCATTTGTTAGTTGAGAAATGAGCTCTTCTCTTTTTGTTATAATAATTATCGTCTGCATAATTATATTACTATTGTACATGAGCTGTATAATAATTATATACTGAATAATAATATGTCCATAATAAGAATATTTTGGCCTGCTCTCTGTGCAGGGATGACCTAGAAAAAAATGGTCCCCCCTACATTTCAATTGCAAGTGATGAGCTGAAATTATAACACAGAAATTTTTAATACACACATACCTTTTGTTATCAAGTGCTTTTACAAGAGTCAGAGATCATCATTAAAGTATATAACTGAGGTAACTATTGCCAAACTAAATTTTAACTATACCAAAATTACATTTGGTTGGACACATTGACCACTCAATATGAAACTGATAACTGGTATAACACTAATATAACTATATACCATATCAAGAGGGCAAAACTGACCATAACTAAGTTAACTAAAACTTAACATCAAAAGGGTAAAGCTAATTAAAAATATAGTAGTTTTACTATTTTTATTTTTGCTTTGTACCTAATCTAAATGTATGTATATTGTAATCACAGAGCTCCCAGGTAGACCAGCATTTGCTGATGGGACTACTCTGTCTAAATATAATTTACCTACCACCTACCTACAAAAGAGGCAAAACTAATATTAGTAAATTAATAGACTAAAACAACACTAGTATGTACATGCTTGTGTGTGCATATGTACATACATATATACACACATTTTCAACAGAACTGCAGTGAAAAAAACTGTTCTGGAAATAGCACACCTGCCATTGATATCGATAACTCCTCAATTACTATTAATTTTACATGTCGAGATGATTTTTACGAGATTAACAATACCTGTACACCACGATGTGATAAATGGGAACAAAGTCCTCACGATACAACAATTGCTGTACTTGTTGTTCAGAATGTTGCAGCCTGGTTAGGACTACTTGTGGGTATCATTGTCATTATATCTTCTTGTATCAGATATAAGAACATGTGAGTTTTCAATATATCTGTGTATAGAAAATCTCATTATTGCAAACTCCATTAATAATCAATATATCCTGATACGGCAAAACTTCAAAGTAACCACAGGTTTTATAATCAGATATAAAACCTGCCATTGAACATAGCAACACTGCCTAGAAGACTACAACACTAACTTATCTGAACCAAACTCAATACAAAACGTTAGGAGAAGCTACACACACCTACAGTAGTTCTGGCTTTCTGGAAATATATTCATTATAACACACCTACTCATGTATAAGAGATTTATAATAACATCACCTTTAGGCTTGGTAATTATAAATCTGATATAACACTATGTAGTAGGTGTGTTATAACATATACCTATATCCATACATTAGGTTCACTTTCCCTTCTGTGTTTCTGATCTACATGACAATAGATGTTTGTATTATTGGTGAGTCCTTCTGTAATCTGTAACAAATCTAATAGCACTTTTCCTTGTAGCTATCTTTGTTATTATAAGTTCATTTGATCGTCCTGCACTCTACTGTAGTTCGAAGAACCTCACAGAGAGTATCCTAAATCCAACAACATTTTGTACTGTTGCCGGTAAGACATAAAAGAAACAAACACTTTACAGTTGTATACTACCAATAAGACCTGGAACTATCATTCCATTTCATTCTCACTCTAACATATAAATCTTTCCTCTCACTCTTCTCACTCACTACAGGAGCAACATTTCACTATTTCTTAGTGAGTATCATGTTATGGTGGTTTTTTCATGTCTGTTCAATATTCTACAAAGTCATGTTCCCATTTACAGCTAAGAGGACTGAAAAATATCAAAAATATATACATATAATACTTGTGATTATAGGTAATTGTGTGTGTGAAAGTACATAAGTGTGTACATACATACATATGTATGTACATATATATGTATATTGCTATATATGTATATGTTTTATGTAAACAATAGCATTAAATGGATACACAAATTACATGTAGGGGGTTCTAGTGGCCTGCTGGTTAAAGTGCTAGCCTGCAATCGAAAGGTTGCTGGTTCTAGCCCCACTAGGGTCAGGCTTTTTCTCTCGCCTATATATGAGTTTACTCAGCTCTACCCTCAAAAATGAGAAGGTGTTTATCACCGCATCCTTCGGAGGGGATGTAAAGCCGTCGGTCCCGGGGAGCTGGTTAACATTAGCACTTGTGCTATTCTAGTTTCCTCGTTAAGCCACATTTGGTCAAAACACTTGTATAAAAAAAATTTTAAAAGTTTTAAAAATGTAGAACAACTTGGGCTACCTAGCCTTGCGAACTAGGATTGGTAGATTAAGGATCTTTGATCCTCGAGGAACTCTCCTCAGTGGTTTGTTTATATAGTAGTAACAACCCTATTTAAACATGAGTGCTATATAAACATAAATAATTTATACATAAGAAAACTATACTCACAAGTACCACAAGAATATGTTTGTCTGTCGGGGACGTAAGTACATGTAAGAACTCTTGTTTGTATATAAAATTGAGGATCATGTGCCAACTGCTATTAATAGTGGTGGGCCATGATACCAGTAATTTTCATTTCAATACGATACCAATACTTCATAATGTACATGCGCATAATACATGTGCTTACATATACATCAAATTTTATACAAATTCAGTTTAAAATGTAGACTGAAGAGCTATCAAGATGTTTCTGTTGAATGGGTGTGTCAGATTAAAATGGAGGTGGTGACTTGGACATTACTCGATACCACAAAAGTTCAGGCGTGGTATCGAAATATTGAGTACTTTGGTATTGAATTACATTACTAGCTATTAAAGCAAGTACAGCTGCATTGCACCATAGAAAAAATTTTGGAGTGGTAAAATGCACTATCTCAAGGCAGAATATATTTAATGGTTTTTTTAATGGCCCACAGGACCAACGATCCCTATGATTGCTTTCCACATGGTTTAATGTATATTTATATGCTTGTGTTACATATGTGACTATGCATTGTAAATATACATAGTTTGAGGAAGTTGCGTCATTTCAGGGGGCTCGGTATAGTTATTCTACCTGAAATATATTCCTAAAGTTCTACAAGATCCTCTAAAAAATTAACAAGAATATGTAATAACTATAATAGGCTGTTGTGTTGTAAGCATGAGAAAGTATTACATAGGGGGGATACTTTTCTCCAAATATATTGTTTTAGCTGAGGAAAATATCTGTGCTTGATATTGCATGATTATCTTAGAGGATTAACTGACAATGATAGGGATACACGCAAGTAGTCCAGCCCAGGCCTGAGCTGCCAGATTTAGTTTTACAGTCTTTTGTATAATAATAACTATGTATGTACAAAATCTTAGCTAATGGTGTGTTAGTTGAAGTTATTTCTTGCTTCTCTCATCTTATTAGGTATACTCCTCCCCCTTCCAGCTGTTGTAGTCACTCTTACTAAGCCAAATTTCTCTTACACATTTAATGCTTTCCCTCCTCTACTTTGTGTATCAAGAAATGCTAACATGTTTTACTACTCTGCCATTTTAGTTGTTAATGTATTACTAGCTATTGGTGTGAGTTTGTTCATACCCATGTTTTGGGTTGTGCATAAGGTAAGTAGTTGTATACCTAACATCAATTACTATTTACCACTTCTTTTCTTTTCAGCATCAAGGAATATTTAGGCCAAAGAAAAGAGCTCTTAATATCGGCTTTGCAGAAACGAAGATCTTGTTTGTACTCTGTTTTTATGTTGTATTTGGAGTTTTGACACTTTGTCATTTTGGATTATCAACGCAAGATCAAGAAAAATTTATTAAAGCTGTAACTGAATATTTTACTTGCGAGTATTTTGGGGATTTTCCAGCAGGTAGATGTGAACGCAAATACTTTGAAAGATATGTTTATCCAGGATTAACTGCAGCTACATATTTCTTTATGGGTCTAATTCCAGTAGCAAACCTAGTCTTTGTTGTAGATTGGAGAAGAGTTAGTCAAATAATGAAACGTTTTAGTAACAGGTGTTGTCATCGAAACTTTCATGAAGTAGAGATAGATGATATCCACTCTAACCTATCTCCTCATCCTGATCCATCTACTTATGAGATCAATGGTGTGAAAGAATAGTGTGTGATGTGTGTGCGTGTTTGTTTTATATATGTATGAATTTTTTAAAAGAAAATAATTATAATTGTAATAAATTATATATATTATAATATATATGAATTTTTATGTATATATTTACATTTTTTGTGGCGATTTTAGCGAAAATGTGTTCACAAGTGAATCCCTTCTATGCTAAAGTTATGTAGACATGAAGTGTGTAATAATAATGTGTGTCACACAAATTGAAGCAAACTTGCCAATAGAAATGAAATATGGATTCCTCAAGTGGAGCGGAGGTGTTGCAAGTATACCTCCAATTATAACCAATCACATGTTACATCGCTATATTCATATCCATCTGTGAGACATGACTGTGCTATAAGCCAAACTATTGTATACTTAAAACTGGGAGCAATTTGAGAGTAAAAAGCACAAATCTCGCATTAGTAAGGTCATAGTTTCTTTCATTGAGTGAAGCTGAAAAAGAAAGTTGACGGGTGTGCATCCTATATTTACTGTTTAAGAAATGTAGCTAGTAACAATTCAAGAAAGACTGTCCTGTATGAATATAGTAGTATTTGAGGTTTTCTTGTAAATAGAAGTCCACATCAATTATTTACTATAATATACTCTTGTCAATAACAGTGATTTAATATCTTGTTATGATATTAAGATATATTATTTGTATCACAAATCATTGGAGTACCAAATATATAGTGGGACGTATGTTCCTGACCATAATAGCTACAAATCAAAAATCATTGGAACTTCTTATATATATCTCATTCTAAAAATGGATAAATTGCATCAGAATTGTGTCACAAGTATATATAGACTAGATGTTATGTGTCAACAACTGGTGTAACTTTGTTTTTGAAGAACAGTCTCGAACACGGTCCTTGGAATTTGACAACAAGAATACATTGTACTATGTAATTTTCTGTTTCACTATCCCAGCCACAACAATATTCATAAAAACTTGTAGCCATCAAAAGTCTGAAGACAGCGTGGGAGTGAAAATTTTACGTGGGTAGAAGCAAGAGATGAGTGTACAAAAAAGCAGATTCAACTATGCCTCTCTCTCTTCCTCGACTGGAGCAAAGAATTTATCTTCTTCTCAAGACCACCTCATTATCAATCATATTCTGCAATTAGAAAAAACAATGGAGGAATTCCTAAAATTAAGACCAAAGAAGAAAGGCTAAGTTTTTCACCAAAAGCAGCCAAATCAATAGAGATTGCAGTCATTCTGAGTGCTATGTTTATTACTTTGTGCTTACTTTCAACACCAATCATTTTACGACAATCACAAGTGAGGAATAGTTATGTCCACATTGCTAGCCCCTCCTACTCTGAAGGAAGACTGACTTCTTGCATTCAATCAATGCATGACGTAAAAAAGGTGACTTTCATTAAATTGTTGATAATTGAATTACCATATCAATAGAAAGAGTAGTTCTGGATTAGAGGTATCATTGTACTACATATATCTGAAAATCAACATACTATACACCATCATTTTGCTACATGTTGAAACTAATAATTTTCACCTTTTTCAATTCTCAGTCACTTATATTATACACATACATAGTGTTTTTTTCAGGGCCTTTAAGGGGTGAAATTTCCCCTCAAAACATCTTAATTCCATCTCTAAAATTTGGTTATGAGAAGCACTAAGTACTGGACTTTATAAGAGGAGATAAAGCTTTTCTCCTCCCCCAATAATATGATCCTAAGGAAAACACTGACATAATATTATATGCATGTATACACATGTTATTTTTCAATAGTACTGCACACACTATGCTGAAAGTAATACTACAAACTGTTCTGAAAGTCTAACTTGGAGCTATGTCCCACCAACTTCATGTTATACCCCAGATATTTATAAAGGTACTTATTGTAAATCATTTCTACAAACATGGCAAGAGTGTGCTATTGGTCAGAACGAGGATGTATTTGTGAATGCATCAAGAGATCAAAAAACCCTGGAGAATAACATTTCTACGCTTATTGGTGAGTATTGTTGGACATTGTCAGGGTTTGTTTTGGATTTGTGAGTAGTTAGGGATGGGGGGGGGGGGGGTGCATGCATATTCAGTGTTATACTCTAGCAGCATAACACTGAAAACAAATAATTGATGAATCAAATCATCCAAGGGATGACCCAATGAGGCATATAACATATACATATTTAATTATACTGATTTTTGTTTACTTCAATATTAATGTAATGTTTTATAACTAATCTCTCCACAGCTACATTTAACAGTACAGACTGTCAGAACGCTGCCATACCTTTTCTGTGTCAGTATGTGTTTCCTCTACGCCAATGTACCAATGGTGATGTATATATGCCATCAAAGGAACAGTGTTTGTATGTCAGTACTAAAGTTTGTGCAGAGTGGCAACTGGCTAAACAGTTTGTACCAAACTGTGCAATCTTCCCTCCACAAACACATCCTCCAGGTTTGCTTGGCATTGTAACACCCATACTCACATGTACATACATACAT
This sequence comes from Petrosia ficiformis, assembly GCA_947044365.1. NCBI lineage: Eukaryota > Metazoa > Porifera > Demospongiae > Haplosclerida > Petrosiidae > Petrosia > Petrosia ficiformis. Next base: position 1,549,944 of record OX345653.1, on the reverse strand, counting down.
ACATACATACATACATACATACGTACATATGTACGTACGTACGTACGTACGTACATACATACATACATACATACATACATACATACATACACACATACATACATACATACATATGTACATACGTATGTACATACATACATACATACATACATACATACATACATACATACATACATACACATACACAATGTACATACATACATACATACATACATACATACATACATACATACATACATACATACATACATACATACATACATACATACACACATACATACATACATATGTACGTACGTATGTACATACATACATACATACATACATACATACATACACACATACATACATACATACATATGTACGTACGTATGTACATACATACATACATACATACATACATACATATATACATACATACACATACACAATGTACATACATACATACATACATACATACATACATACATACATACATACATACATACATACATACACACATACATACATACATATGTACATACATACATACATACATACATACATACATACATACATACACATACACAATGTACATACATACATACAAACATACATACATACATACAAACATACATATGTACATACACTCACACACACACACACACACACACACACACACACACACACACACACACACACACACACACACACACACACACACACACACAGCATCTGTATATATAGTGGCCTTGCAATAATTTTAATTAATAATTAACAAACGCCCACCTAAGGTTAATTAATAGACCACATGTGTAAAAGCACATGATTTACAAGGGAATTAGATCTGTTGTAATCCAATAAGAATGGGCCATTATTTAACTTCAAGATTTTGAAAGTAAGTGATTATTACATGTATTTACTGATGCATTGGTAAACAGGACTCTGAGCATTTCCAGATACGGATAGAGAGGGGAGGGTTGGGGCCCCACCAAAGATGTCTTTAACCCCCATTTCTGGTTCCCAAGGCCAGACTATCCCTGTCAGGAGTCCAATAACACCAAAGTATCAAAGCATATGTGAATATGTTAAAAGTTAAGGTTGTTAAATACTGTTTGTGACACTGCATGCTTTAATTGTGTGTTCAGTTAGCTTGCCCCTTCCACCCAACATAAAAATACACATCTACATACACTAGTTGGAGCAGGTTCCCCGCTGCTCACCTCAGTGGTATAAACCAGGACAGGGGTTCCACCCAACATGTATGAACAAAGCACTTTTCGATGTGGGTAACCTTAGGGGAGAGTCATCGTCTGTGAGATCAGTGACTTGACTGAACTTTATACTATTTGGTGTTGGTCCCTCGCTGCTCACCTTAGTGGAATGACCAGGACAGGGGTTCCACCCAACACGTATATACACACCTACACACACACCTACATACGTACATACATTATATAGCTGGAAATAGAAGTACCCTACCTGCTATGGATATCATTAACTCGTCATGTGATGTTACATGTCGAGATGATTTTTATGAGATTAACAATACCTGTACACCACGATGTGATAAATGGGAACAAAGTCCTCACGATACAACAATTGCTGTACTATTTCTTAGTGAGTATCATGTTATGGTGGTTTTTTCATGTCTGTTCAATATTCTACAAAGTCATGTTCCCATTTAGAGCTAAGAGGACTGAAAAATATCAAAAATATATACATTTAATACTTGTGATTATAGGTAATTATATTCAGTAATTATGTGATCATGTATTTTAGTATGTATGTATGTAACTGAATACCAAAGATACATGTTTGGCAACTTTAACGAATATTCGTTTCAGCTCTGGTATGTTTGTATGTCTGTATGTGTGTACATATGTCTGTATGTATGTATGTATGTCTATGTAAGTCTGTATGTGTATATGTGTACATATGTACGTACATATGTACATGCATACATTCATACGTACATACATACGTACATACATATGTATGTATATATACATGTATACATAAATACATACATGACATACATACATACATACATACATACATACTTACAGACATGCAGACATACATGCATACATAGATACATAAATACATACATAGATACATACATACATACATACATACATACATACATAAATACATGCATACATACACACATACACACACATACAGACATACGTACATACTTACAGACATGCAGACATACAGACATACATGCTGTAGTTACAGTAACTATAAAAGGATGAAACAACTTTTCACTATACACAATACGAGTGAATAGAACAATAGCAGTAAATATACAAGCAATTACTAAGTATGTTTCAATAATCGTTTTTAAATGAATAGAATTGATCAGACACTTTTTGCATTGGTCAGTGTTTAGCCTTTTATTTCTCTTTTGTCTGAAAGACTGATAAAGCTTACAACATTCTACAGTGAATTGATCACTAACAAATAATGTACAGTTGTTTTGACACATGGCTTGCTATCTTCTTCATATGAATGGTGACTGGACAGCCATATTCAGTGTCTTTTCTCACAAGCAGTTTTTACTGTTGCTGGTGAATTTAGACTTTCTGTCCTAAAACTGATGCTACTGATTAGCTAGTGCCTAGTGCTAAACCAGTGTTCCCTCAAAGGGTAGGACCATGGTGTTCCCTCACTTAGTCTTACTCCTCATCCTTTACTTTTACAATTTACTCTGAAAAACACTGTTTCACAACACTGAGTGAACATTGTTGACCAAATGTCATGTACCACTGATGCACTCCTCCACCCTTAATAAGTTAATATTTATCCTGGGGAAGCATTGGCTAAACAACACATGAATGTACATTTCACTGCCTTTACTTTTGTGACTTCATGCAAAGCTGCACCTACTAAAAGGAAGTGTAAAAAAGCCCATTTTGTTCCCTTTCAAAAGTTTTCAAATCCTATTATTGATGTTTTAGTAACTATAAAAATAGTACTAGTGTAAGCCACATATAATATATATATATATAATTATATGCATTCAGAGCATATACACACATATGTACATCTCTTTGTAAATAGAAAACGTGATAGTTATATTTAAATCCATCCTCCACTACAGGTATTCTCATTCCTCTTCCAGCTGTTATACTCTTATTAAACCAGAATGGAATTATACAATTGTTACATTCCCTCCTCTTCTTTGTGTATCAAAAAATGCTAACTTTTGGTACTATTCTACAGTGTTAGGCGTTAATGTAATAGTAGCTATTGGAGTGTGTATGTTTATACCTATGTTTTGGGTTGTGCATAAGGTAAGCAACTGAAGTTAATTGTATTTGTCATTCACTCATTTCCCTTAATCAATCTACTCTTCAGCATCAAGGAATCTTTACACCAAAGAAACGAGCTTTTAATATCAGTTTTGCCGAGAGAAAGATCTTGTTTGTACTTTGTTATTATGTTATAGTTGAATTTGTAGCACACTTGTATTTTGCAACAGCAACAGGAGATCAAGACAACTTTGCAAAAGAAGTTGTAGATTATTTCGAATGTGAATATTATGGGAACATTTCAACATGTACTCGTAAACACTTTGAGAAGTATGTACATCCAGGTTTAAATGCAACTTCAACTTTTATGATGGGACTGTTACCAGTAGCAAATCTAGTATTTATTGTAAATTGGAGGAGAGTTGGTCAAGAATTGAGGCAATTTTGTGGACGTTTTCAGCAAAAGGTTCATGAAGTAGAGGTAGAGGATATCCACTCTAACCTATCTCCTCATCCTGACAGTATAGAGATTAGTTCATCTACATATGAGAATAGCATAGAGAAGTAATAAAGCCTATAAGTGATGTGTTTTTTAATTCTAATGTTTCGTATAATTATTTTTAATTTGTAACTGTACGTATATGTTAGTGCTAATGTTCACATGTAACTCTGGGTGAGTGTAGTCTCATGTAGCACCCAAGAGGAGGAAACCTCTTGCACAACGACTGCTATCATTTATTTTGATCAAGCACAAGTCATTATCATCCTTCATACTAGCTTTGGTCTGTGTTGGGGATATAATATCTGTCTGTTATTCACAACATCAATTAATTGGACAGAATAATGGAAGATTTTTTACTGTGTCTCAATGTCTTGTAACAAATCAGTTTTGTCTGGTATTCATGAGGTTTGCTTCCACCAGAGATAATAAAGTTGTCACTACACGTTTAGCTAGCTATTGCACATTGACTGCTCTAAATCACAGTGTAAACACTATGCACCATTATAATATCTTATACCAGCCCAGGAGGGGCTGAGAATATAGCAGTATCATTAACTGAAATATCACTGGCAGATTAAATGTACCAATTGTGATCACAATAACTGGTGTTTAAGAACTATTAAAAATAAAATAATTATTATTAGCATGTAAACAGGGGAATACAGTATGTGAAATATATATCAGCAGTAGAGAGGAGATGATTATCAAAAGACCACCGGCGTACGAACATTATCGAAATTAACATCAACAAAAGGTTCGACCAGATTTTTCATAAACCAATCAGTTGTCATCTGAAGATGATCCCAGGGAGCTCCAATGAAGTGGAGGCGTTTAGCATCATTAAGGATTTTCAGACCTAGGAGATCTTTTTTATATAGCTCACTGTCAAAAAGGTGATATGTCTCTACACTTTGCCCATCTTTGTAAAATCCAAACCATTCGCTGTCTTTTGGGTCTACCATTGTATCATTCAGGAACTTCACCATTACAAAATTTGATAATTTTGACAGACGAGCTTTATAGTCCGGATTTACGCTATTTTCCTGATTAATATCTGGCAGGAATACACATTTCTCTCTATACTCCTTTAGATTATATGGATCATGCCAGTATTCGGCTTGCACCAAATCTTTCTGGATCTCACTAATGTATGCTCCTTCATTTAGTAAACGTCGTACGATGTCGCACAGTTCATACTTCTCTCCAATGCATTTTGGGAACCCATATACTCCTTGGTGTTGTCCTCCAACAGATATCAAGTTATGCATAGTGATATTACCACAACGTTGGACCAAGGCACGCAAAAACTGGCCTCCTTGAGAGAACCCCATAGCATTAAACCCATTCTTAAGTTTAGGATCTTGTGAAAGCTGCTCACAAACTATTTTAATCTGTTCATTTGAATTCTTGAAGAATCCACTGAGCTCATCATCTACAAAATTGCTTCCAATTTGTATAGAGAAAACATAAATACCCTTTACTTTTTCTTCGATCTGGCTCTTAATACGTCCCATGCTAAGGGGATTACAGCATGTATCTCCCATTCCATGCCAGAGGACTAATGGTACAGGATCAGAGGCCTCAGAAAGGGCAACCAAAAGACAACAGACGAGAAGAAACTTCATGTTCGATGTCGATGAGTGACAATGACATAAGAGGTTGGACAAGGCATGATCAGTGCGCATGCGTACTGTCATTTGCATCAATCTTGCAACAAAAAATGTCAAAGCGGGAATGGGTGTGGTATAACATTTAGCCAATCAATTTACTCTGATCATGTGGTGTTTGCTGTAATGTTTACTATTGTAAGTATAATTACGTCATCTCCGGTTTGAGAGCGCCGTTGCAAAATTACTGGAAACGACAGTATGTTAACAACACTTAATCAAGGGTGGAGCTGTCAACATGGGCGGAAAGAAGCAACCAATCTCCACCAAAAATGTAATTGAACGGATCGTTCTGGGTATTATATCACTACTGATTGTTTCACTGTTCAGTTCTATTCCTCTGTACTACTATATAACAGTAAGCTATAAAATTGCAAATGATATATTATAATTATGTTGCAATTTCTGTAGGAGTATGCTTCAACAACTGACACAACAGAAGTATGTGTTTAGATAATGCATTATATGCATTTGCTATTTACAGGAAAATATAATTTAGGACTCACAGATCTCTATTAATTTCACTACAACCTATACAACTTGCAATGGTTCTACCAAAGTCATCTCTGTTTGTGATATATATGGCATAGCCGATACATTATTTGGATGTAGTTCCAGTGATGGGTGCAATGCTGAGACATATACTGGTAGTATTTGTAAAGAATCACTGCTGGCATGGCAAGAATGCACAATCACTGGTATGGATGGTACACCATTTATAAGTGTATCTAAAGAACAGGCTGAGTTGGAAAATGATGCTGAAACATTTGCATCTTACTTAGGTTAGAAATTTAAGTTCAGCATTAACATGTACGTATGCATTGTTTGTATCACCTGCAGATTTAGCTAGTGAAGAATGCCAAGTTGCTGTGTTGCCATTTATTTGTCTGTATACCTTTCCAATATGTGACTGTGCGACAACAAGACTCTACCAGCCCACACGTGAATCTTGTGAACTTATTCGTGATGAAACATGTTCCCATGAATGGATTCTTGTCAATTCAATAAATCCTGATCTCTTACCCGACTGTAGCAACCTAACTAATGCAGGACCAGCTGGTATGAACATTTATAATAACAATAATCGTTATAATGATTGCTATTACATACATCAATAGAAACTGCTGATGAGTCATTAAGTGATTGTTTTAATGAAACTAATGAATTACAATCAACACAGAACTTCACATGTCGATACGATTTCATTGAACAGAACAATACATGTTGGCCACGATGTGATCTATTTAGTCAATTTCCTGAAATAATAACAAATGTTTTAAAATATACAATAATTGTAACAACCAGTCTTGGTATATTGCTAGCATTTGTTGTTATCATACTTGGAGCGCTCGACTACAAGAAAGTGTATGTTTCAAAATTTGTACTATAAAATTATCCCACCCAATATATATATTATAATAATAAATATAATTATGTATATAATATACTATGCTACCATGGCTGGTGTTCAGAGGTTTATGAGTATATGCCCTAAGGGCCTCAGATTATATATCCACATATTAAAACCCCTTCCACAGCATGTTGTAATCTGGCATAAACACCTCCTAACAGTGGTTTATATAAATATAATATATATTATATAATTATAGATACATTATACATATATATATATCTCATACAGGTTTGTGTTTCCAGTCATTTATGTGATGTTTCTAATCTTTGATTACCTCATTTTAGGTTTGAAAGCACATTACACTGTATCTTATTAGTTACATAATACTTATTACTTACATATGCTCACATTGCATACAGTTATAGACATTAAAATCCTGTAGCTTTGTTTTCATTTGCTTCGGTGATAGGAGGATCAGAACTTTATTGTAAAGATGTTCGACTTGATGAAAACTATAAAAATCCAACATTTTTTTGCATCCTAACAGGTTTGCTGCATAAAGCCAACATTTCTTTCAATCAATATCTATAATAATTATAATTATAATTACAGGTGCTGTAGTTCACTATGTCTTACCCCAAATGGCAGTGTGGTGGTTCTGCCACATCACTATATTTTTTTTTAATGTTGTGTTTCCATTTCAATCCAGAAATCTGAAAAATACAAAAAAAATGAAAATGATCTATGCTTTCTCTGTTTTAATAGGTATGTAAATTATATTCACATGCCTGTATATCAATTGCATAATAATTTTATTTTTATTGATATTTATCATTTTCAAGGTATACTGGTTCCTCTACCAGCAATGATTGCGTGTTTGATTGATGATGACAATTATGGTTATGTACAAAATGACTTTCCAACAACATTCTGTACTTCAAAAGATTTTAAGCTGTGGTTTTACTCCTATCTTTTACCAGTGAATATTGTGCTAGCAGTGGGTTCCGTATTACTGTTTATGATTATAGGAACCATTCATAAGGTAAAGTATAAAGCATTATATTATATGCTAGACTATACATAGACTATAATCATCAATAGTGTTATACCTTTGCACAATTAAATATATATGCATTTCGAAACTGGCATGACCACCTTTTTCGAGACAATAAAAAAATATGGAAAAAAAATGTAAAACCTATGCTGTGCATCATTATGCAGCCATCATCTTTATTATTTTTTCTGGCGCGTGCCCCCCCTTCCTAGGCTGTTCATTTCACTTGTACAATGTCACATCATATATCACCCTAGCCTGACTACCCTAAAACTGCTTCCTACAGTCCTACATTGTCTGGATGCCTATGCCTATGAACATAGACTTATAATAATAACAACATTATTATAGCCATGTATTATAATGATATACATTGTTTTTCAGCATCAAGGATTTTTCAAAGCAAAACAAAGATTAACAATCATTCGTGTTACCACGGCAGAGAAGAAACTTCTTTTCTTATCTATTTTCTTCATTTGTTTTGGAGTAATTAGTGGTATATTTGCCGTTGTTACTGCTGGACATCGAAAGGAACTAGCAAAAGCATTTCAAAAATATTTTGCATGTGAAGGCCAAGGTCACATATCTGGAAGATGCGACAGAAGTGAAATAGAGTTTGTCTATTTGTCATATTTAGGAATACTGACATACATTTCATTTGGATTGTTACCAGGTTTTGCAATATTTTTTGTTCTGAATTGGAGGAAACTGAAACGCTGTGCACATGTTAATTCTCATCCATCTAGTACCATAATGAGTAGTACCAGAATGACTACTAGACATAGACCCTCAATTGGACGCAAAATCAGTAAAATGTCAAACCTCAGTTTTAATGCTATGTACAGTATTTCTGAAGAACCTACTGTGACTGAAAAGAAAGTGGAAGTGACATCAGTTTCTGTAGAATAACATGCACTGTGAATATGTAACATGCACTTTGTAGTACTCATGAATATGTGTATATGTTTTGATATTCATATTGTGTGAATTTCATATTCAACAAGGGTGGAGTTCCATAAAGCAGACACAAAATGAAATACAGTGTGTTAGAATGGATCATACTGAGTGTCGTGCTAACATTCATTCTTGCACTGTTCAGTGTCTGTCCCATCTACTTCTTTGCAACAGTATGTTGCTATATGTATAATAATTATGATTATATACAATTCATTTGCAGGAATACACTGAAAACGCCAAAGATTCTCAGAATACAACTACCAAGGTATCACTTATAACCTGCTTTGTTATAATTATATGTATAATTATATTTATATAATAATTATTATATTATAATCTATATCAGTGGCGTAGGAAGCAATCGAAAATGGGGGGGGGGGGCTGAGTATAGTGGTTTTTAGATTGTTATTAATTATTCATGAGGAGTGTGGCTAACTATGACATATTAATTGACTCAACAATAGTAATTATGCACAATAATTAGAAATTTGGAAGTTTAGCAATTATTATTAGCCAGTCGCAAAATGGCCATAATTATTTTTTTTAAATCATGTGACTGAAGAATATAATTTACAAAAAGTTCACGTTCAATTTTTATATTTTACCAAAATAATGAAGTCTACGATCGTTAATTGATATAAACTGTCGAGCAACATCCTTAAAGATCAAGGCTATCTGTATCAGACGAATGAACATACAGTAAAAGTAAATTGTTGAGTCTTGATTGTCTGCTGTTCTCATCTACAAGACACGATGATAGACTTATAATTCATTCACTAGAGTGTTGATCGTAAATTTATGGTTTTAACTTACTACTTCCAATAGAGAAGAAAGCTCTTAACTTGCTTTGCTTCATCATGTTGTTACAGTCAGTAAGTGGGCAGAGACCACACCCAGTATTAATCAATCAATAATCAGAAAAGAAAAGTTGAAGATTTTTTGGGTGGGCTGCAGCCCCCTGAGCCCCCCTGGTTCCTATGCCTATGTATATAATGAAATATCCTGATACGGCAAAACTTTCAAAGTAACCACAAGTTTTATAAAACCTGCCATTGACCACAGTGACACCAACTACAAGACTACAACACTCACCTGGTCCAAACTCAAGACAAAACATTAGGAGAAACTACACACACATCTACATTATTTTTGCCTTTCCAGAAATATATTCATTATAACAATTGTACAAGTGGTATATCATTGCTTCACCCTCAGGCTTGGTGATTAAAAATCAGATATAGCACTCATAGGTGTGTTATGACATGTACTTATTATAGTCTGGTTTCATCCGTCCTTTAGATCTATTTTGATTTTAATGAAACAGTACAATTATGCAATGGTTCAAATTCTACTGAAGTCTTTACTCTTTGTGATATATATGGTATAGCAGACACATTATCTGGATGTGGTTCCAGTGATGGGTGCAATGCAGAGACATATACTGGTAGTATTTGTATAGAATCACTGCTGGCATGGCAAGAATGCACAATCACTAGTATGGATGGTACACCATTTATAAGTGTATCTAAAGAACAGGCTGAATTGGAAAATGATGCTGAAACATTTGCATCTTACTTAGATTAGAAATTTAAGTTCAGCATTAACATGTATGTATGCATTGTTTGTATCACCTGCAGATTTAGCTAGTGAAGAATGCCAAGTTGCTGTGTTGCCATTTATTTGTCTGTATACCTTTCCAATATGTGACTGTGCGACAACAAGACTCTACCAGCCCACACGTGAATCTTGTGAACTTATTCGTGATGAAACATGTTCCCATGAATGGATTCTTGTCAATTCAATAAATCCTGATCTCTTACCCGACTGTAGCAACCTACCTAATGCAGGACCATCAGGTATGGACATCATTCAATATTATATTCTAATTAAGATGATGCTAATACATTATATAGAACCAATTAGTGAGTGTTTCAATGAAACTAATGAAACAGATTTACAACAAACAGATAACGAACAAAACTTTACATGTCGATATGATTTCATTGAACAGAACAATACATGCTGGCCACGATGTGATAAATTCAGTCAATTTCCAGATATTCTATCAAAGACTATTGATTATATAATAATCATAGGTGCCATTATTGGTGGTTTGTTAGCATGTATTGTTATTATTATTGGAATCTTTGATTATCGGAAAATGTAAGTTTGGAGTTCTGCATTATGATTCTTGTTACATTTTCCCTAACTATTGTAGATTTGTTTTTTCAGCTGTTTATGTGATCTTTCTCAATGTTGACTACCTTTTCATTGGTTAGTAATGATAGATAGATGGATTTTTCATTTTATTGTATGTCCCTCTTGTTATGATTATATCTATATATAATTATGTGACCGAGCATGCGAAAATCAGTATTATATTATTTTCAATTTTTTTTTCAAAATCGTTTTTTCAATTTATTGTTTCTCAGCCATCTTATTAGCTACGTTCTTGTCCAACCTAGGCACCAAATTTTGTTAGCTTCGGCACTAGATGGCTGAAAAACGAATGGTTGAACTTACGCATTTGGTAAATCAATTTTCACATGCACAATCACATATAAACTTACATATATATAAATATAGCTGTGGTTGTACTAATATCATTTATTGGAAGAGATTCATTGATGTGTAGTGATATTCGGCTTGACAAAAGTCGCGAAAATCCAACTGCCTTTTGTACACTAACAGGTTTGTGTATGCATGGATGATCACATTCATTACATCCACCCTTGATCAACTTATTCATTGCCATAATATTAGGATTTATTCTTCTCTATGGTGTTGTTCAAATGAGTGTATGGTGGTTTAGCCATCTCAGTATTTTCTTCTATCACGTGTTGTTTCCTTTTCATTCTCGTACCATGAAGAATACAAAAAAAAAAGAAATTTATATACATTTTCACAGTTGTTGCAGGTAAGCAATTTTAAAGAGCTGTATATTTACATACTTATATTTTGCAATGCAGGTCTCATTGTCCCTCTTCCAGGTGTTCTAATAAGTTTGATAGATAATGATTTACGGTTTTTACAAACAGAATATCCTACCACACTCTGTACTACCGCAAGTTATAGGCTGTGGTTTTATTCATACACACTACCAGGAAGTTTTGCATTAGGGATTGGTTCTATATTACTGGTTATAGTCATATGGACTATTCACAAGGTAATTAGACTAATGCAACACATTATGCATGTGTGACAATAGTCCAATCATAAGCTCCTGTGTTTATTCATGTATAACAACCATGTCAATTGTGTGAGTGTATTTACGTCACACTGTCATAATATTATAATGATTAAAGATCTGTTCGATTTCACAATTTAAGTAGTTGTAATAGTATGTTTTTTGGTTAATTGATATCGCAGACTTACAATCAATAATCAGAAGAATTTTCAATATTGATTGATTAATAATTGGCTCGGTTGTTATAATTAGTTGATAATGCATTAGACATGAAAGAATAATATTATTTCTACTACAAATAATAATATACACTTACTACAATTTTATTCTATAATATAGCATCAAGGGCTCTTCAAACAAAAGAGTAAAAAAAGACTTACCAAGATCAGTGTTACTTCTGCAGAAAAAAAGAATCATAATTTTATTCCTTACTTTTGTTGTATACGGCATTTTGTTTAGTGTATATGGTACTGTGATTGGATTTACTCGTGAAGAAGCAATGGAAAATTTAGAAGAGTACTTTACTTGTGAGCTTCTTGGTCATGAGCCTGGTAAATGTGATAGAAGTGAAATAGAGTTTACTTATGTAGCATATTTGAAGATATTTTCATTTTCATCAATGGTACTTTTTCCAGTCTGTACCTTAATCTTTGTTTTAAACTGGAGAAAAGTGCAGCAATGTTATAAAGGCAAAGATGTTCAAAGCCGTAAAACTAGTGCGTATTCACTAAGTAAAGAACCCAAAATTAGTGTTCCAAATTTTGCAGTTATGGAAACCATTCCAGAGGAACCTGCCTCTGAAAAGGAAACAGAACTCATCAATTCAAACATTGAATAACTGCATCTTTTCTTTTAGTGTCAATTTGTGTACAAATATTTATTGCCTACAAGTTTTTGTAATACAAACTGAGAAATGTTTTAATGATGTATCTAAATTGCTAAGATGTGAGAGTATTACTAATATAATATATAATTATATAGCTGGTTATAATAAAGTTAGAATAAAGAGAATGAAGTTGTGTCGGTAGTATTAGATGATGTATCAGTGAAGTTGAACATCTCAAACCCTTTGAAAAAGAGAAATACGTGTTACCATAACTATAATTAATGTTTCTGTGTTACATAAAGGTATATCAATGTATATAGTCTATGCTTTTTTACCTATGCTATTGCTGTCAGATACAGTGGAAGCATCAAACAAAGAGAATGTTCCTTCATCAGGTCCATTTGCAATACTAGTACCTAATATCAATGATGTAATATAATATTCTTTATAATCTCTATATCACATTGTTAACCTGATTGAAGTGATGTTTCTCCAAAGAGATTTCCCATATTAGTGCTTCCATCAGTTGAGAACTGCAAAAAAAAAAGTTATTATTTATAACTATAACATTATGTATATCAGATAGTATATACAACTTACTGATGAAAACAGATCAAAATTCAATTGGTTGTTAGAATCAGTTACTTGATTTTCCTCTACACCAAGCCAGCTGGAGGTAGAGGTGTTTGATGTGAACATGTGACTGTCAAAGTCATTCAAGTTCGTGTTATATACATCATGAATATGCTGTAGTGGTGAAGCCTCATCTGATTGTGTCTGTTGTTCCATATCTTTATCATCTTCCACAATACATGATGATACATCTCTCATTGATATAGTATTGTTTTTAACAAGAGTATTTTCAACTTCATTCTCTGAATTATTGGGATAGTGTATATCTTTAGTCATGTAAGATGCACTGGAGGTTACAATAGGTAAATTTGTTGACTGTATAAGTGGCATACTTTGAGGTAGTGAAGATGTTGTGTTAGTCTCATAAACAGGAGGACAAGATGAGGTAGGGAGAGATACATTGAAAGCTATATTTGTTGCTTTGCTAACAGTTGAGCTATTTGGTGTTATAGCAGATGTTCTGTACATTGTGCTGCTACTGGATCTTTCAGGTAGGGTAACACTTAATCCTTTTGCTCTGTTGGGTACATTTATACTCACCCGATGAGAAGGTACTACTTTGGGTAAATTAACAGTGAATCTGTCTTTCTTTGATTCAGGTCTCAATTTTAATTCCGAACTGGTGTGTGTCTTTGCTGGAGGTAAGTTTTTTGGTGGTTTAATGAGGCATGGGATACTAAATGATTGACGAGCTGTCATTCTTGGGGATGGAGGAGGAACAGCATTACCTAACATGATTTCTTGCTTTTGAGATGCCTGCAATGTAATTGAATGTATTATACACTAGGGACTAAATAATAGTATTGCGTATCGCTGCCAAAAATATCACGATACAATACAGTATCACGATATTTGAAATAATATTGAAACACACATATATAATGTAAATAAATGTCCTATTTGGATGTATTTGTCAAGAAATGGTAAAAGAAATCAATGAAAGTTATGCTCACTAGCTTGTTATAATTACTTTTAGGTATAAAATTAGACAAATTAGAAAAACCATGTTTACTAAACTGTCCATTCCAGTGTATAGATACACCCAAAAGCTAATATTGTATCACGATATTCAACAAAAATATCGATATTTCGATTTATCGATATGTATTGCACATCACTATTATACACATAATTATGTATTATACACACAGGTATGCAGTCACAATTAAAACTCCATAGATTGTATTACTTCTTTTTCCACTTTTAAATCTCTGATTCGTTTTTCAAATATTGTAATCTGATCTTTTGTTATCTGGATATCTTTTATTTTTGATTTTACACATTCTCTCAACTTGCGTAGTGTGTGTTCAGTGCTTGAAGTATCCATTCGCAAAGATGAACTTATGAAGGATAAAGTATACAAAGCTCAATTGGCTCATTTTAAGAATTAAGACTTACATTTTTAATACCCATCCTGTGATTTCTTCTCTGGAATCTATACATGCATAAAACAGGTATATACACATTATAATTACACATGTACGTCTTAATCATTAATTGATAGGAGGTATAATATTATGTACCATGTACAAGGACACTAAACTAATTATATGTACTAAGTTACAATTAACTTGTTTTAGTTAACTATAACTATAACCAAAACAAATGGATATTGGTTAATAATGGCACTTTTATAGTGTTGTTTTGGTTAGTGTATGTTTTAGTTTTAGTTAAGGTGGAGACTGTGGAGTATTATATTTTTAGGTAGTATACTAGTGGATCCCCTTACCAAAATATAATTTAGTTTTAGTTTTGGTATACCAAAACAACATTACAGGTAACTAAAACTAAAACCTTTTAGTAAGCCTAATATTATTTTAGTTAACTAAACTACAACGAAACTAAAAGTTTGAGAACTAGACAAAATAATTTAAAATGGTTGCTATAGTCATACTAAAACGAGATTAGTGGGTATAAAGGTTTCAATGTTTTCACTTCATAAATCACCTTTTAAAGCTACATGTAGACTGATGTAGTATATAAAAGTAATTTTTTTTCCAATTATAATTTTTTTCGCAACTTGCTCTTCATTCACTAATTTATAGCTGCATGTACTGCAAATAATGTACACATCTCACATATCAACCTTTGAGGGTAAAAACTTACCATATAGTAGGATGTAGGCAAAATTTGGCCAGAAGCCTTTGCACTATACATCATCCATGAATGTATCCACATCAGTGTTTTTGGTTAGCTCATATGGTGCACCATTGACCCTAAGAGCTTTTTATTTGGCACAGCAGAGTTCTCTCTCTGGACCAGACCGTTTGTTAATTGGCTCAAGATGTATTCCAAATGGCGCACATGCTAATCATTGTTGATCCAATTTGGGCCATGCTTCAAAATCTATCAAAAACTCTAATCCACATCATAAAATATTTTGATGGGAGGGGCTGACTGTAGTTGTATATGCATGTACATTAGTCTGCTTAGAAAAGTGTGATCATAAAATATTTTGATGGAAAGGGCTGTTTGTTGTTATATATGGCATTGCTTAGAAGAGTGTGATAGTACATTAATAACTAACTGTATTTCATTTGAAGCATTGATAACTTTGTCTCCAACGAGTCTATCATAGTCTGCAAAGATTTATCTAAAAAATTAGACCGCAGAATTATTAACTATGTGTGATTATCTTTCTTTGTACATGTACTTTGGTTTTGTATTGTTTCAAACTGTTTTTTGAGAGCCATCAGTTCCTGTGCTTTGGGACAACTCTGATATTTCTCTTCATACCTTGACCAAATATTTTGATACTTTTTGAAGGCATCTCTTTGTTCTACACTAATGAAAGAAATTGCAAAGATGCTGATAAAGTTGTATTTTTATAATAGTAGGACTAGCTACCAAAATAATAACATTTCTAACCTCTGTTGTTGTGTTGTCTGGCATGAATATAATAGTTTCTTTTGTAATGCTTCAATATGTTCATCCAATACACTAGATGTTCTCTTTAAACTGAAACAACAGAATAATTGTACACCACAAAATTAGACTTTATATATCCTCAGTGTTGCCCCTAAAGGGTGGTAACATGGCGCTCCCCCATCCTTTAATTTAAAAGTTCATTCTGAAAACACTGTTTTACAACATTGATTGAACAGTTGGCCAAACATCATGTACCACTGATGCACTCCTCCATCCTTAATATTTATCCTAGGGGAAACACTGTATCCTAATAGTACATGTACATGTAGCAAGTGTACCTGCCCACACATAAATAAAAATGCGAGAAAGGCTTTCTTAGTAGAGCACATTAGTTTACTATAAGAGGATACTAAACCATTGCACTAAAAGCACTGCTATGTCCATCTTTTACAGAGGAAAGTAGTGAACAGACAGACATACATGTATTCTCTTATCTTTGTGTTAACCATTTAGAAGTGTTCCAAGTGCACTGAAAATCTGCATATATCATTATTTATTCATGAGGGGTGTGGACAAATTAAAACATCACTTAATTATCAGCAAGACAATAAAATGTTATTTTACTGGCGCTTTGAAACTGGACTAAGTTAGTCAGGTAAGTAATGCTGATTATACTGAGTTTAAGTCTGTTCAAAAAATTTTATTTATAATGTTTCCAGAAACAAATAATTGCCACATTCATAACGAAATGTGGCAATTATTTTACTCCATTAAATTTTGATGCCCGTCCCAGCTACACCACTGAGAAGAATGCCACATAAACATTACCTTTCATAATTCTCTTTATGTTGTACTAATGTTTTGTGTAATTTCTTAATATTTTCATCACTTTTGCTTGTTGCAAGTTCAAGCTCTTTGATAGTACAAAGTTGATCATTAAGTTGCTTCTGTAGAGCTAAATGTATTTGGAACAGAAATATTGATATTTAAAATCATAGATACACTCATTATCTTACTCTCTATTTTGTGTCTTTCTTCGGTTATTGCTTGCGTTTGCTGTTTAGTTTCAAATTCTACTCATAAAATGAACATTAATAAGTAAAAAAAAATTTAATTTAACAATACCGGCATTTTGAATCAACCTATCCAACTGATTCAGTTGCTCTTTGTCAGAAACCATCTCGCATTCAGTAACCCACAGCAGCAGCCATGCCAGCAGGTGTTCTCACGTGCTGGAATATAATTTCGAAATTTCGTACGTATCGCGTGTACTGAGCATGCGCAGTAGCACAGTTTAACGAACTGCAGATCATTCCCGAGAAGTGCTACCTCGGTTAACCACAAACAATTTGTACATGCCCATGTCAGTGGATCTGATATAAAGGAGATAACGAGACAGATCTTTGAAGCCATTTTCGTACTTATGTATTATTAAACTGTGAGTACCCAGTCTGTGAAGAGGAGAAACTTCTTTGGAATATTGAACATATTTAGAATGGAAGAGACAAAAGTAATCTACTATGTAGATGATGAGGAAACTCCATACATGATGAAGATTCCTCTGAGTCCTACAAAAGTGAAACTGTCAGATCTAAAGGGCCAGCTTAATAGACCATTCAAGAAATTTTTCTTTAAGACAATCGATGATGATATTGGGTAAGTGTGTGACAAAACTCCATTGTGTGATAACAATGTATGTGTGTGTGGAATGACAGTTTAGAGTTATTGATAAATATGATTGATATAAATGATATACACTGTTCGTGATAGTATGGGCCAAATTGGCTCAACAATGGTTCGTGTGTGCCCCATTCATCTTGAGCCAATTAACAAACAGTTAATATTGGTAGTGATAATAATTAAAATTAACTGCACTATCTGGTCCAAAGAGAGAACTGTACAGTGCCAAATAAGAAGCTCTTTAAGCCAATGGTATGCCATATGAGCTTACAAAAACACTAATGATATACATACACAGATTTGGGATATAGAAAAGTATTGTATTGATGTAAATTAGTGAGTTGAATTTCCTCTCAAAGAAAACGTGTTGTACAAAAATAAAGGTTGCTATAAGAATAATATATATATAAATGTACTCCTGAAGGGAAATGTGATGCAAGATTATGATCTGTGATCAATGTTGTTTGTTGTATATATTACGTGTAGATTGTTTTTGATGTGGTTTGTAGTACATTCTGTAATTAACATTGTCTTGTTTGATCTTCCTTTGATCTTTGTTGCTAACACAACATCCTTTGTAGATAAGGTAAGTATATATCCTATATAACAACCAAATGCGTACCAAATTAGAAGCCAAGAGAATACCTTGTAACTATGATGATGTACCAAACATAGAAGGCTAGTCAATACAACCATATTAAATCACTCATATAAATATTACTATGTTCAATATCTGTTTGATGTTTATGCTATAAACTAATTAATGTACAAGGAATTGTTCTCGTACTATACACATGAATAGAGTAGACATGATATAGTGCTATGTATGTATGTCATAAGAATTCAATAACTACTACTATTAGATGAGAGGGATACCTACTGACATGAGGGAGCCTCAAGTCAGAGATGACTCTTGGTCATGCCTCAAGTCAGAGATGACTCTTGGTTATCTGATACTGACAAAGGGAGCCTCAAGTCAGAGATGACTCAGTGATCTAATACTGACAAAGGGAGCCTCAAGTCTGAGATGACTCTTGGTCATCTGATACTGACAAAGGGAGCCTCAAGTCGGAGATGACTTTTGGTCATCTGATACTGGCAGCATATTTGTGTCTATTAGTTATAATTGTTTCACTTACAAATTTGGTTGAGAATGCAAGGAGAAAATTGTGTTATGTTGCTATGGTAATACATTGTTGTAACACTGCTTAGTGTCTGTTAATTATAGTGATAACAAGTGTATATAGAGAAAAAAGTATCCCTATGATTGCTTTGTGGTGTCCAGCATTCAGAATCATGGCTAACTTTATCATGCCTGAAACACAACAGCCTACTATAGTTATTATTTCGATTATCTACTCTCCTTACCTTTTAAAGACCTTCTAGAACTTTAGAAATATATTTCAGGAAGAATAGCCAGCTATTAGTTCCAGTTTCTACATAAGCTAGTAGAGCTACAGCTTTCTTTCTTCTACTCTTGTCTGTACTCTGTAGAGCGCGCGTTCTATTACGCGCCACGCCCATTAATTGACCGAGTCCCCGGGAATGACGTAACTTCCTTAACTACGTATACAACGCATACTCGCGTAAGTGACACAAGAATATATATATATAAACATACATCGAACCCGTGGGAAAGCAATCATAGGGATGGCCCTATGGGCCATAACAATTGATTGGGAATATTACTATCACGGTCACATATATATGCCACAGTACTAAATATTTCAAAGTAATTTGCCTGGCATAATTAATTTTGAACAATGTTTTTATGGCACACAGTGCCTTCCTTATGATTGCTTTCCCATGGGCATGTTAAGTAGTTATTACTTGTGACATACATGTATTGTATATGGGTTGTTTATACTTGTGGAAATTCCGTGAACTGATAAAACATTACAGGATTGTACAAGCTAGAACTTTTAAGAAGAATAAAACAAATGTTTATAATAGCCTATCGGGTTTCAGGCATGAGACAGTCAGTGATGATTTCATGATGACACCACAAAGCAATCTTAGTTATACTTTTTATAATGACAATATACAATGTACATTAGTGATGAGAGCACTGGTAGCCGAGGTCAGTGGCCCTTGGTTTGATTCACAGTTACTACCAGCTGTTTCATGTTCCTCTTTCAGCCTTATTAATTAGAATGTACCAATTACATGTACATTACTGTTGTTTTTGTTAACTATAACTAAAACCCATTTTAGTAAGTCATTTTGACTTTTAGTTAACTAAACTATAACTAAATTACAGGTCTGCTGCAATAACTATAACTATCTAAAATGAAAATTGGTCAATAATGGGACTTTTAGTTAGTTAACTAAAACTAAAACCCTTTTAGTAAGCCTAATATTACCTTAGTTAATTAAACTATAACTAAACTAAAATTGTGATAAACTAGTCATACTATAACTAAAAGTGGCCCAAACTAAAACAAACACTGAATCCAGAGTGGCTGCTTTAATATTTTCTAAGCCCTTTGTGGCTGTGTTTTATGAGTTTTATAAGCAATTATGGCTGCTTGTTTGTTTGTTAATCATTTCTATGCCTATTGCTAGCATGCTAGGTACATGAATTTTCATATACATTCCAGTGTTGCATACTGAGTAAGATGTTGATTTTTGGGTTTGTCTGACTGGTGTAGAATGTGATACTACAAATTGTTAACTTGTGCATGAAAGATTATTTCTGTTTTATGGATTGTATGTAGTACCCTATATGTTAACAAACTATGTGTAGTGATGTTGAATATGTCATGGATGGCAGGTATGTGTGTTACTTTATACACATACTTGGTCATCCTTCATACTACAGTGTACATGTACATGTACTATACTACTATGCACATAATCCAATTAGGAGTGATAATAATAAACATTTTTTAGATCTTTCATCTTTCCTTTCATCTCTTTCTTGTGGATAAACTTTCTAATAGTTTATATTGTGACAAATACCTTCTCCTTACTAACTTTACAGTTTGTTGACACTGATAATCAGCTGTTTGCAGTTCTATCATTTGTGGTGTGTTCATGTACTCTATGTATGTACATGTATGTATATGCCACATCAAAGGTGTCAAATATGGGTTTTTTTAATGATTATATCAATTGAGGTTATCTATAATCTCCTGTGATTTATTTATCAACTTGTGGCTCTCTGGAGACTTTGTTGTGCAGGCTTCCATTTAAAATTACTTGTAACCCAAACAGATGTTGGTTAATTATGAAGTCCCTTTGAAGTTCAGTTGTGCATGTACTATACATACACAACTGTATAATTATATATAATTATACATGTACATGTATATACATGGATTTCTCTAAGCATCATATATCACATGATCTGATATAATTTGCCTCGGGTTGGCAAAAGATGGTATGCCGTTTTTGTGTGTACAAATCGCTACAAAGCCGTTAAAAATACGTTTCTAATTTGTCTTTGTGATAGTGGACAGCTTTTGTCAAAGTAATAACTGGGAACCTAAAAAATTTGTTGAGAACACTTTACATGTATACATGTCATATATATAGTTATATTACATGTACATACATGAATTTGCATCTCACTGTACATTCAGAGTCGTCAAAGAGGAGATTATTGAAGATGAATCTAGCCTGCCTAATGCCAAAGGGAGAATTGTTTGTTGGGTGAGTTGTTGTTTACAGAATATTTGAAACTAAAATGAACTAATTGTGTTTTTAGGTGGTATCTGAAGGCAGTGCTTCTGGATCAGATGTGGGAAACAAGACTGATTTAGAATCTCTGTGAGTCTTGTGTCTTTGTGTTTAAATGTTTTAGCTAGTGCTACTGTGCTATAATGTATAGCGTGACATACTGCAATATTTTTATGGGCCATAGGGCCATCTGTATGATTAATTTCCCACTGGTTTGAACTGTATGGAGTATGCATTGTATACCTAATTAAGGTAGTTGCATTATTCCCGGAGGCGCAGTCAATTAATGGGTGTGGCTTGAGCTCTACCAGCACAGCAGAAAGAAAGCTGCTTGTAGCTTGCGTAAAAACTGGAACTAATAGCTAGCTATTCTACCTGAAATATATTCCTAAGTTCTATATACAAGGTCCTTTAAAAGTAAGGCGAGTAGATAATCAAAATAATAACTATTATAGGCTGTTGTGTTTCAAACATGATAAAGTTAATCATGATTACTGAATGCTGGACACTACAAAGCAGTCATAGAGATACTATAAATCTTGTTTCTATATCGTGAAAAGGAAATAAGGGCGATTTTATTCGATTCATTGATAATATAGTTTCTACCATAGTGTTCTAATACAGTAAATATACATTACTTATTTAATGGTTGTATGATGACATGTGCATTAAATGTATCAATCATATCATGATGACACAGAATATTTCCATATTTACATTGTCGTTTTTATCATTCAATTTTTTCCTTATTAGGAGAGGCAAAGATGAAGATGATGTATCTATACTTTCCGGAGGTATTTTCAAATAAGTGTGTACAAACTAGTTTTTAAAACCTGTTCCATTATCTTATAGTATCCAAGACATCTTCTCGATATAGTTCTGCCAGTAAAAGAAGACATCATCATCATCACCACAGAAAGCACCATAAACACAGGTGTGTGTGTGTGTGTGTGTGTGTGTGTGTGTGTGTGTGTGTGTGTGTGTGTGTGTGTGTGTGTGTGTGTGTGTGTGTGTGTGTGTGTGTGTGTGTGTGTGTGTGTGTGTGTGTGTGTGTGTATATGTATGTGTGTGTGTGTCCACCAAATGGCTTCTTATTGGTATACTGCATAGTTTACTTTTAGGATCAGAATGGTATATGTATTTATGCTTATAATTAAACTAATCATTGTTGTACCAATAATTGGCTCATTCCTAGTCAAAAACGCAGGTGACAGGTTAATCTACACATTCTATTTCATTATTATCACCTAATTTTGTCTATTTATATATCTACATGTATCTATCACCTTCATCAATCTATTCATGTGTTTAGTTCTCGTTCTGGTCTGACTAGTAGAACAAACATGGACTCTACTACAGAAATCAGCAATCCTACCGACCTAGATGGAGCTACATCCTTTTATGAAACAGATGACACTGCAAGGTGAGTGCTGAGGTTATAGTGTTTGCTATGGGAAAGTTATAAATGGTTTCTGTGTTTGTATTAAATTAGGTTTGATGTGTGTTTTTGCCAAATGAATATTAATTTCTATAGCAATGAATATTGCATATACATGTAAATTTAAACCTTATGTATGTACATGTATGTACATGTACATACATGTATGTACATGTGTATACATGTACATACATGTCCATATATACAGATGTATATTTTACATGTTTATGCCAATAATGCCATACATATACAAACCTTTGTACATGTACATGTGTATGTACATGTATGTATACACATGTATACATGGTATATACGTGTATAATATATACATGAACATTATAGATATATATAATATCTATAGGTCATGTATATATACACATGGTGTCTACATGTAATGTACAATACATACATGTACATGTACATAGATACATATTATATCTATAGGTTTGTATGTGTATCTATGTACATGTATATATACACATGGTGTCTACATGTACTGTATAATACATACATGTACATACATGTAGGTACATATTATATCTATAGGTTTGTATGTGTATCTATGTACATGTATGTATACACATGGTGTCTACATGTACTGTATAATACATACATGTACATAGATACATATTATATCTATAGGTTTGTATGTGTATCTATGTACATGTATGTATACACATGGTGTCTACATGTACTGTTTAATACATACATGGACAAGCATTGTTAACATATTGTATGTTGGGGGCTTGGAGCTAAGGTGTCAGTAGGTGATAGTAGTAATATATCATTATCACCATTAATTATCAATATCATGTTAATAGTCTGAATGGTGCACCACACACATACTAATTGGTATTTAATGTTAAGAGTGGTTTGCCTCACATAAAAAATAAACACTAAATTCTAATTAATAAAGATGAAAAGAGGAGTACAAAGTGACTACCACTGTCTACAAGGTTTTATTCAGAGCGCAGATAAAGAAGGGTGGCAATGTCAAAAGCATGACCACATCAAAGGCCTAATTGCATTCCTTTGACCACATCAAAGGAATTGAGACAAGAAAAGGAGAATGGGCCACCTCCCTTTGTCCCTTTGGCTAAAACCCTGTGTCTCAAGCATTTTTTACTTTCCTCTTTTCTTTTCAGACTTGTTAATTAGAATTTGGCATTTAAAAATGTTACAAATTAACTTAATAAAAGGTGTGTGTTTGATCCAATTGTTTATCAGATAACTGTAATTATTAAAATGTTATCCTCAATACTGAGAAAAAGATGTAATTTCAGATAGAACAGCTTATAATTCCAATTTATACATTAGCTATGATCAGTCTTGCTGAGCTTCTATTATGTGCCCCATGCACATTAATTGACCAGACCCCCAGAATGATGCAACCTCCTTATAACTACACATAGTTGCATATGTCACACAAGCAAATATATACATGTATATATATATATATATATATATATATATATATATATAGGATTCAACCAAGTTGAAATGAATCATAGGGATTGCCCTACAGGCCATAACAAATTGTCTAATTAACAAAGAGAACTTTCTAGCTGGATGCTGAGAATGTCACATGTTTAAGATGTCACATGTCAGCTTTCATTTGATTTGTAACTCTAAGTGCAAAAAAGGAATCTTGAAGTGTATTAAAAATGTACTCTTATACAGAGGATTAATTGTAATTATTAATGAATAAAAAAAATAGGCGTAGAGTGTAAAAGGTTAAATTAATAACTAAATGCACAATTAAATTAATACATCTGGATGCTCATTCAGTGAACAGTCCTGTTATCAGATACTGACCTAATTATAATATTATCATACTGTACATATACTGAGAACAAATTTGTCTTAATTAATTTAAAAGAAAGTTTCCAGCTGGATGCTATTGATATCATATCCTGTTTATGAATAATATACTATGATGTATTATACAGTGGAACCTCTCTAATCAAAACTCCCTAAAATGAGGACACCCCTGTATTATGAATACTTAAAAATGTCCCAAGCTGTGCTTTATAATATAAATTCACCCCTGAAATGAGGACACCCTCTTTTCACTTGGTGTCACAAAGGTGTCATGAATATGAAGGTTGTAGTTGGTTTCTGTTGTTGCAATGATTTTAGCACACATTTCCTTTTGCCAACCAGCACTTGTAATAGGAAGCCATATAGATACATATATATCATTATTCATTACACTTTTTGGGTGCCAAAATGGTGTTATATTTATGTTTAAAACAATCAAAAATAATAAACTCATTTGAAAAACAAGATATATTGGAAAAAAACAATGATTGATACATAGTCATCACAAAGGAATTGCTTTGCGATGACTATGTATCAATCATTGCTGATGGCACTAGTGTCTCTACCTTTCTGTGTACTCCAAAAGTGGGCCTGAAGAAGTACATTTTGTGTAAGTGTAATTGTAGTCTAAGTACTAGTGCCGCCACAGCTTTTTTTAATAAACTGAAGTACTCCTTCATGATTCTAAATGATGACTTCCTCGTGTCTGAAACTCAACACCTTATTATACTTACTTGCTAAAAATTCTTGCATCATCTTTATACTGTTTTTCTGCTATATACAACAGTTATTAGTATTAGTTGTGGTGTTAAAATCTTCCTGCTGGTTTGTAGCTGTTGCGTGTTCTTTTATGCACCATGCCCATTAATTGACCAAGCCCCTGGAATGACATGACTTCCTTAACTATGTATACAACACATACTCATACAAAGTGACACAAACATATAATTTATATACATGTACATGTACATATATATTAGTGTTGTACCTATATTGGTATAGGTGCGGCAAGGTGCCTATACTCAAGGTATAGGTAAATATAGGTATAGGCAAGTAGTATAGGGCAGATACAGACCAAGTATAGGTACAACACTAATGTATATGTATATACATGTATATATATATTATATATATATACAATGTATATATATTATATATATATATATATAGTTTGTTTTTTATCTGTGGTTATTATCTGTGGTTGTAATTAATAATTATATTGATTTTACAGATAGACACTTATTATTTGGCTCAGTAATTTATGACATCCATTTACATGTATATAAATTAATTATATAATTTGTTCACACTAATTGCTTATTTGTCACACGAGTCTAATACATGGTATTTCACACACATACACACACACATACATACACGCATACACATACATACATACACATACACGCATATACATACATACATACATACATGTACATACACATACATGCATACTCATACATACATACACATATACACACATATACATACATACATACACAGTCGACTCAGTGTTGAAACAACTAGCACCATTACTTCTCTCAAACAACCAAAACAAAAGAGATATACCAAAAAACGAGTTCCAAGAGTGAGTTACAAGTCACATGATCATCACATGATTACTTGACTCCATCCATTTTAGAGCATGTCGATGAGTACAATGACAACCTCCACAATGTCTGACGCATCAGTACAAATGCTGACAGTCACACTTAATATGGGTATGTTATTAATTATTCATGACTATGAATATTAATTAGTTTTATTTATGTAGATGCATACAATTTCTTGGGTATCAGTATAGTTGGACATGCGAATGATGATGGCGTTGGAGGTATCTATGTGGGAACTGTCATGAAAGGGTAGGTCATTTGTCTCAATGACGTACAAGTAAAGTCTGTTCACATTCACGATGACCTCAATGTAGTGTATAGGTTAATATCACAAGGTTAATACATTATTATATTGTAACTCAATAAGGAAGGTATGGGTTGAAATATGATACACAAAAAGAACTGGAAGAATAATTATATGAAAAATAGTGCGGGAAAAAAAAAGATTGTTGGTCATTCTAAAATAAAGTTATGAACATTTTTCTGAGGTCATGGTGAATGTTTAGTATATGTCTACGCACTATTGTCTGTTGATCATGTGATGAATCATGCGATTTATATGGTTGTCATTGTATTACAGAGGTGCTGTTGCAGCTGATGGTAGAATTGAATCAGGAGATATGTTAATCCGAGTTAACAATGTCGGCTTTGAGAATATGAGTAATGATGACGCTGTGAGAACACTCAGAGACATAGTGCAACAACCTGGGTATGATAAACTGAGATTTGGATGGATGGATGGATGGATGGATTGACAGACAGACGTATGGATAGATTGATTGATGGACGGACAGACAGATGGATGGATATATTGATGGACAAACAGACAGATGGATAGATTGATTGATGGACGGACAGACAGATGGATGGATATATTGATGGACAAACAGACGGATGGATAGATTGACTGATGGACAGACAGACGGATGGATAGATAGATTGATGGACAGACAGTCAGATGGATAGATAGATTGATGGACAGACAGACGGATGGATAGATAGATTCATACTATGTCTGAAACAAATGGCCAATGTAAAGATGAATGATGGGGTTAAAGGAATATAATGTACACGTGTATGTACACGTGTACTTTAAGGTATATGTACATTTGAGCTGGGCGATAGTGAAATTTTGAACTGTCACAATATTTAATAGATACTATCACGATAGTGAAACTAAAATTTGGATACAGATTCTGAGCATTTTCCACCTGTGGCAGAGAAACTAAGTACTTCCATACATCACTCTTAGAGCCCTTCAATAGAAAAACTTGTAGCTCTTTGTCAAGATCAATCTCATCAAATATTCCTCACCATCTTTGCATCATGTGGTTGTGAGTATGTTGAGGCTAGACAATGACAAATGCACATGCCCGTAACCACATGTCCACTATCGTGATAGTAGGTCTTAGCTATCACTGTCATGATAGTAACACTGAGGATAATGATAGTCACACTATCGCTACCATCGCCCAGCCCTAATATACATTTGTAGAGTAGTGATATCATATTTATTCTATTCTAATGACACTCTGTATTTATCAGTTTTGTTACATTGTATATAGACCAATCACATTAACAGTAGCTAAATGCTATGACACTGAACCTTATGTGCCAATGTTTGAACCACGAAGTGAGTATCCCTGTCTATATATCTTCATGATATTTGATAATTTCTACTTCCTATTTTAGTGGAACCAATATTACCACTGGATCCCTCCGCATGGGTGATGCATACCAACATGCAAAGAGGTATATATTATTATGTGTTTACTTTAAAATGTTCATAATGCAGCCATTTGTAGAGGAACTTACATCATCTACATGTAATACATTTTGGTATCTGAGAAGCTTAATGATCATTTCATTGGCTTCGATGATTAACTGCCATATAAAGATCAGCATTTGTTAAAAATACATTTTCTATACACATTCATCATCCATGAATCATCCATGAATCCATTCATCCACTTAACACAATTTGTTCAAACTATTAATTGTCTCAATAGCAATGATCCAAGTATATACATGTATATATAATTGCATCATTGTCTGTCTCTGTGTTTTTTTTCCTCTCCCTTTGCCTTCCCTCTGCAGGTGAATATGGCCGACCTTTCACAGGCAGTCCAACACTCAGTACAATGACATCAAACTCCTCCCCCTCTTTGGCCTCCTCTATACCAGAATCGGAACGTGACCTTGTAAAGTTAACATTGACATCACCAATGTATCGTGTTGCTAAGGCAATGGCAGCTAAGGAATCTGGTCTTGAAGTGAAAGATCGTATGTGGCTGAAAATGACTATTCCAAATTCCTTTATTGGTAAGTACATGTAACTAGACCCTCCCTTCCTCACCCTCACTATTCACCCAAGTGAAGTCCCTTCCTCTCTATTTACATGTACCTTTCCTCACTCTCACAATTCATCCTCCTTTCCTCACTATTCATCCTCCCATCCTCACCACTCACTCTCCCTGCCTCACCACTCACACTCCCTTCCTTACCACTCACTCTCCCTGCCTCATCACTCATCCCCCTACCTCACTTCACCTTCCCTGCCTCACTACTCACACTCCCTTCCTCACCACTCACTCTCCCTGCCTCATCACTCATCCCCCTACCTCACATTACCCTCTCTGCCTCACTACTTGCACTCCCTTCCTCACCACTCACTCTCCCTGCCTCATCACTCATCCCCCTACCTCACATCACCCTCTCTGCCTCACTACTCACTCTCCCTCCTTCACAGGTTCTGAATTAGTAGATTGGTTACATAACAATGTAGATGGATTTATTGATAGAAGACACTCGAGAAAATATGCTGCTCTCATGCTTAAGGTTTGTAAGATTACTATTGAGCTCTCATTAATTATGAATTCTTTTTTATTTAACAGCAAGGGTTTATACAACATACTGTTAATAAGATAACATTCTCTGAACAATGTTATTATGTTTTTGGAAACTTCAAAAAAGCTGCAGCTAATAATCTCTCTACTGGTATGTGTATGGAGGGGAGGGTACATACATGTACATACATACATACATGACATACATACATACATACATACATACATACATGACATACATACATACATACATACATACATACATACATACATGACATACATACATACATACATACATACATACATACATACATACATACCTACATACATACGTACATACATACATACATACATACATACATACATACATACATACATACATACATACACACCTATATACATACATACATACATACATACATATGTACATACATACATACACATACATACATACATACATACATACATACATACATACATACATACATACATACATACATACATACGTACATACATACTAGGGCTGGGAAAAAAGTTCTGCATTTGTGCAATCATTACATCAATAACCGAATACCAAAATAAGAAATGAATATTCTAATATTTTGATATTCAAGCCAACAAAATGTTTAGTATAGTAATACTTGTTGAGTAACACATTTTTCGGCAAGTGGCAAGCAATCATAGAGACACATTTCCTTGAATAACAGAAACACATTAATTATAGTGTAAAGTTGAAGCTGTTCACATTCACAATGACCTCAAAATTAGGATGTGATGACTTTATATGTAATACAGTGTATAGTTTAATGTCATAAAGTTAATACATGATTATACTGTAACTCAATAATGATACAATGGATTGAAATTTTACGTACATAAAAAAGAACGGGCAGGATAATTATATTAAATTGGTGCAGGTAAAAAGATTGTTGATCATTCCAAACTAAAATTATGAACTATTTGAAGTCATGGTTGAATGTTAATGACACTTAGTTGATGTACATGTACATGTACATTTTAATTACCTATGTTTTTTATTCTTTTTCCCTCACATATTAATTATAGAATTTAGTCAGATGCACATGAGCGATAATTCCGGAGGTGACACAGACACACTGGGACCTCTTCCTGGTATGAGTAATGGAATAGGTTGGTCTTCATCTGATGATCAAATATCACTACCACCTTACGAGGGGGTTAATCCACAATTCTATCCTCCACGATCCTCACAATCACCTGGTGAGTAATATGAGTACACACACACACACACATACACACACATACATACACACATACACACACACAGACACACATATACGCACATACACACACCTGGGCTGAGAGAGAGGTCGAAAAACAATATTCAAAGTCTCATCAGCAAAAAAAACAGAGGTTTGAAGGTTCACGTGTTTTTATCAATGTTGCTATTACCTTGATTGACTAGAACCCTCCAAAACCATGGCCGTAGTAAGGCCAGGCCACGGCCTGACCAATATTTGGTGACTAGAATGGGTGTGGTCTAGAATGGGTGTGGCATAGAGACTCAGATAAACATGATTATCATGATTAAAAATTAGTTGTATAGTTTGCAAATAAAGTGAAAGTTGGTGTGGTAGTAGGCATGTCTTGTGATGGCCTGACCAATCAGAATTAGCTTGCTATGGGCCTGAAAACTAGATTATTATATACTAGTCTTGTTCCTGTCACTGTTTCTACCCAAATTTAGCATCGTCGGACTGAGAAATGAGACAGAAGCGACAAGCAACACAGCCTCAACTTTTCTGAAATACCCATAATATTATCCACATGTTTGGATTATTGCAAGTGTCCATGCAAACATTAAAGTGGGTGTAGCAGCAAAGCATTGAAGGCATGCCAAACAAACAAAAGTTCGAACTTTCAAACCTTTCACTCGGCCCTAATACACCATACATATACAAAATATGTACACATGTACATACACTCATGTACATGTACATACATAGATGTACATACATACTTACAAGTCATATGCTTTATACTCACAGAGAATCTACATCATTCTGGTAGTCATGGATCTTCCAGTAGTGGCGCAAGTGGTACCACTCGACAAACACTTGAGGCTAAAAATCATTCTCATCCTTCTTTGAATGGTAGACAAATGCCCCCCCCATACCATATGCCATATCCTGGAATGAGACATTCAAATAGTTTGAGTTCTACATCAGAGTTTACTAGCGTCTCACAGCAACAACTTCCTCATGATCGGATGAGTCTTCGCAGTGCTAACCTTCATCAAGTTCCTCAAGATGTTTCTGGAAGTCTTGCAAGTTTTCAGCAAGCGATAGACAATCCATGTGAATATTTCATCGATGTGATGTAATTTTTATTTGTTTCCATAGCAACAATCTATCATTAACTTTGGCTACATGCCACTATCACATTAATTACCATTGTACAATAACTAATTTTTCCAGTTTTTTCCTGGTACCGTTATTTTCATTACAACTTTATTTTACGTCCACAGAATTTGTGTGTATGTACATGTATGTAAATATAAATATATTCATCAAATATTCATCACACCAGCTGCTCTTTCTTTGTTCATTTCATGTGTAATATCAAATTAAGTCTTTTTTATTTAAAGTGAAGGATTACATTCTTAAAGAGAGAAGTAACATTTCCATATCTCACCCCCTAACTAACTACTATTAACTATAACCACAAACAATCATAATTACTGAACATTAATAGATATATATATATACATGTACGTGTAGCACTTCTAAATTTGTTAGTTTAATTTTTAAATTTAGAATAGTGGTCTAACCAGATTGTCTGTATTGCACAAAAATGGATTAAAAATTTGGGACCCAAAATTAAACAAACCACTTCCATATAACCCTACATAAGTACAGCTCTTTGTATTTTGCTTTATAGTGGTGTAAGTACTTATGTAGGGTTATATGGAAGTGGTTTGTTTAATTTTGGGTCCCACCTAACCTTGTTCGCATGCTTTTTGGGTTTTGACGTCCCTACATCTTCTTTCATTTTTATTGGAAATGTTTTTTATTATTCTTGTGAAATAAGGTATTTGTTTATTTTATCATGGATCCTAAAATTCATTTTTATGATGTTTTGGACATGTCACATTTAGTGCCAGTGCCACTGAATGTAAGACATGTCCCTTTATCCCTGCTTTATTATTGTCTGTTCTGTGATCTACAAGCAGTATATTACCACTCTGACTCAACCCTTCAATTAGCTGTGGTAAGAGTATATACTCTAATGACGTCTGTTGATAGTTCATTTGAAGTTTCAATGTATAGCTTACAGGAAAGACACAATACAGTAACACTGCATATGGCATGCGAGGTCCAATCAGGAAAGACACAATATAGTAACACTGCATATGGCATGCCAGGTCCAATCAGGAAAGACACAATACAGTAACACTGCATATGGCATGCCAGGTCCAATCAGGAAAGA
Organism: Petrosia ficiformis; assembly: GCA_947044365.1. Classification (NCBI taxonomy): domain Eukaryota; kingdom Metazoa; phylum Porifera; class Demospongiae; order Haplosclerida; family Petrosiidae; genus Petrosia; species Petrosia ficiformis. The sequence continues at coordinate 1,517,110 of OX345653.1, read as the reverse complement.
CACAATACAGTAACGCTGCATATGGCATGCAAGGTCCAATCAGGAAAGACACAATACAGTAAGTGTATATAAACAACATCCACAAACAATTATACTATGATGAAACGTATTGTTTTTTATTTAGAATGATAAATTTAATTTCAACAATGAACTACAATCACATTTATAAGTGTTAAAAAAAAATAGTACTTTTACAGTAGAACTCTACATATCATGTGATGGGAGAAGCAGCAAAAGTCAGTCCATTCGTTTGAGGGGCTGTAGACATGGAGAATGGTGGAAATTAGAATAAACATTTGCTTTAGAGACAAACATTATAATTCGATAGATAAGTGAATAAGTATATATGTATATGTTATAACACACCTATGAGTGCTATATCAAATTTATACGCATCAAGCCCAAGGGTGAGGTGATTCTGATATAGCACAAGTAGGTGTGTTATAATGAATATTTTCAGAAAGGCAGAACTACTGTAGCTATGTGTAGCTTCTTCTAACATTTCATCTTGAGTTTGGACCAGGTGAGTGTTGTAATCTTGTGGTTTGTGTCACTGTGGTCGATGGTATGTAATGTAGTGTTGAATACTACCCATAAGCTATATACTCATATAACAGTGGTCAGTGCTTATGATAGTGACCCAACCTCATGTAATGTAGTGTTGAATACTACCCATAAGCCATATACTCATATAACAGTGGTCAGTGCTTATGATAGTGACCCAACCTCATGTAATGTAGTGTTGAATACCACCTGTAAGCTATATACTCATATAACAGTGGTCAGTGCTTATGATAGTGACCCAACCTCATGTAATGTAGTGTTGAATACTACCCATAAGCTATATACTCATATAACAGTGGTCAGTGCTTATGATAGTGACCCAACCTCATGTAATGTAGTGTTGAATACTACCCATAAGCTATATACTCATATAACAGTGGTCAGTGCTTATGATAGTGACCTAACCTCATATAAATATATGTACATATACTTACCATGTAATCTCCTTTCTTCTTTTCCTTTTTGCATTTCTTACACAAACCACAAAAACATCCTACATAACAAAGATATACACAAGCATCACTTGTAATTCATAAAGCCTATTACACTGTAAGTCATTCTCCAATTGAGAGAACCAAGCAAATTGAAGCAACTATTATTGGCATGAGAGAATTAGAAACAAAGGAAAATTGATAATCAGGATTCCAACTACAGATTCAACCCAGTACCTATTTACTATCTGAGCCACCAGACTCCCTGATGACAGAGGAGTGTAGGATTGTACTAATCCCAAAACCTTAGCTGTTTCTAATTCAAAGTCCTAAACTAGTTTAAGGTATCCCAACCAGTGGAAACAAAACTATCTTAGCAGGTGTCTTCTTCAACAGTCAGTGATATGTGTGCATGTATTTGTTTGCCTTGCACTGGCCATGTGCTGTGTATGTATCAGGCATGTATGTGTACCATCAACAGCAGTTGATTTGTTGGTCAGTGGAGGAGTTTATAGTCTTTCCAGTCAGATATGTCATGGCCACACATGTCACTGACTGTTGGTAAAGAGACTGCTAGGATCTATTGTCAATCACTTAAATAAACACACAAAATGATCTCTTGTTGAGACCCCATTTACACGTCAACAACTATCTCTTACTAACCTTTATCTTTAAAGTCTTTCTTATGATCGTATTTCCTTCCAGTAACAGTTCCTTGTAAAATAAAACCAGCTACAGCAACTAGCAAGAAGAGACCAGCTATAGTCCAAGAATACCAACATGGTTTTAAGTCACTTCGATTCTCAGCAAACAGGAATAAATAATAAATCATTAACCCTAACTCCAAGTAATAATCAATAGACCAACATATCAAAAACGCTCCAATGATTGATGTTCCGAATATAACTAACCATTTCTGGAAAATCAGTGTAATCACTCCACAAACAATTCCGATGAATATTGCTATTAGGAATGGTATCCATATATGGGTCTGAAAATATTCAATATCTATTGCTGACAATAAGAACCATGTTGCTAGGAACCCCACACTACCTCCTGCTAAGAACATTCCAATGTAATATATGCAGATAGTGAACATGCCAATCACAACTCCCACTATTACAGTCACTATAACAGTAACATAGATTTTCCAAGAAGCGTCGAGATCGTTCATGAAGGCCAACATGGTGAAGTACGTGAGGCCTCCTCCAATCAAGAATCCAATTAGGAAGAGGTTAATTTTTAGGAGACGATATCCTGTGAAAAAGGTGATTAAATTATAAAAAATTATTGTGAGGAAGAAAGCAGAGGCTTCAATTCCATTAAAAAAACTATGACAACTATGTATGTCTGTGTATCTATGTACACATGTATGTATGTATGTATGTATGTATGTATGTATGTATGTATGTATGTATGTATGTACATGTATGTATGTATGTACATGTATGTATGTATTATGTAATATGTAGTTTATGGGAGTGTTTATATTGCATATTGTATAGTCTAACTTCCTTTTGTTACTATTACAAGTTAAAAACATAGACTAGAAACAGTTAATAACATTCATTTCACAGTAACAAGTACATATTTATCATCACACATAACAAACAATATTTGTATATAACTGTATTCACTATTGTGTGTGTGTGTGTGTGTGTGTGTGTGTGTGTGTGTGTGTGTGTGTGTGTGTGTATTCAGGAGAGTTTTTTGTCTGAGAAAGTATGGTATGTTTGTTCTACTATCTACCTCTTGTGTACACCAAGTGTTGTTTTAGGGTTAGAGGGTAAGGTACTAAGGTTATGGAAGGCCTTGTTGTGATTGTAATACCATTAAACAAAAAGCCAATAATATGTAACACACACACACACATGCATTGTTTAGACACAAGCTAGTGGTAAATACCTCACCTTGGTTAATTGCCTAGACATTTCAACACATGGTTAGTGCAAAAGATGTTTAGTGTAAACAAATGCTACAATATCACTTTTAAACTGAGGGTATTTGTTACAAGAAAGGCATTGACTAACTTTTTTTAACACCATATGGAGGGCTACGGAAAAACAAATACCTGGACATTTATAATGATGAGGAAATATGGTATATATATATATAATAATAATAATATATGTATTTACTAACCAATAAAACAGAAAAGCACCCCAACAATGAATAACAGTGCAGCAATTATCAGAGCAGGGACGCCATAGTAATCTTTATTATTTTCAATGATGTTACATTTTCTTCCCACTTCATCAGCATATTTCACACTAACTGGTATATACTCTGATAGATTATACAGTACTGTGTGGAATCGATTTCGAGTGCTGTTAGCAAAATCTGATATTGTGTTATGAACATCATTGGGGACATCATCTTCTTGTCCTTTTACAACCTCTTCTTCATCCTCGTTCAACTCACCAAGACCTTTACATACTCCCAGAAATGAGAAGAGTAGGACAAGTACAAGATACTGCAAGATAAAATACACACACGAATCAGTATAAAATCATATTTAAGATAATTATGATTTGTCCACATCAAACAAATGTAACACTACATTCTTACCTTCTGTAACGTCTTCATTACCCGTCAAGAGAGTGAGAAACACGACAAACACGACAAACAACCAGTATTTTCTTCTACTGCAACTACCAGATATACGAAGTACTACAAGCGTTTCCTCGAACTACAATTATAGATTATAAATGATGTAATGGGCGTGGCTCAAATATGCTGACTAAAAAACATTCACACACAAAAAAGAAATAATTAATTATTTTTCAGTTATAATAAGCTGCTTTATTTTCATTGTTCTCAACAGTATTCATGAGCTCTGAATTCCCTCTACGATATCATTTGGTGGGAACTCTACTGAGAACATGAACGTCAAGTCAATAGAAGTGTCAGGAGGAATAGTACAATTCCATTCTATATTATTGTCTTCATTTAAAAGAGCATGTCCATGAGAGAACTGAACTTTAACATGTTGCTTCTTTAGATCAGGTTCCAATACAACAACCTATATAAATTATTAATAAATGATGAGTTAAAAAACGTTTTACAAACGCAGCTCTCTCTCTCTCTCTTTCTTTCTTAGATAGTCTATTAACAATGGACCTCCTACCAACAGAAAATTTTATTAAAGAACATTTCAGCTCTAAACTTTCTTCAGGTGCTTCCATTAGGTTTAGAATCAAAGTACAGTGCTTTAATAAAATATGCAGTGCTGTAGTAGTCCACCAGTTTAAATTACACCACTGAACTAGTGTCTATGTTATCTCAAAGGGCACGCAATTAATTATTTATAATTATTCATAATTATTATTTGCCATGCCCTCCAAAAACAGCCTAGAGAGAATACTGGTCTATCTCTGTCTCTCCCTGTTTTTCCATCCTTCCTGTCATTTTCTCTGTTTCTGTCTCTGCCTCTCTCCCTACCTTGAGTCGTTCATCAGAGCTTAAAGGAACTTGTTCCAAAAGTTTGAGTTTCACAACATTAGCTTGAGTGTTCTTTACAGTAAACACATGAGTATAGGTTAGTAGATTATTCTTTGTCAAACGACCTAGACATTAACAAGAGAAATAGTTTATATACATACATACCCTACAGATCTATACAGCTACACAAACTAGAATAACCTGTAGTTCCTCTTAATATTTTAACTGGATGACTTGTGATACGAATAGCTTGATCTGCTCCCAAACTGCTAGTGAATTCTTCACCAGGAGAAGTATCAGATAGCTCAGACTATGGATAGATGAAGAGATATATGAAGGTATGAATGGATGGATGATTGGATGGATCAATGAATGATGGATGGATGGATGGATCAAAAAATGGATGTATGAATGGACAGATCGACAAATAATGGATGGATGGACAAATATATGGCTGGATGAATGAATTGCTGGATGGACAGATCAATGAATCGTGGATGGATTGATGGATGGATGGATTGATGGTCCTGAGGGTGATTGATAAATTTTACTTTTGCCAAGAAGTTGTTATCAAGAAACACATTAGCAGGTCCAGCCAACAAGGCATATGAAGAGACATTTTTGACTTTAGCTTGAAGAAAGGAATGAGGTGAGAGTCGTGGTATACTGATGTGACTAAATTCGGGTTGAAAATCAATAATGGTAATTGTAACCTTCAAAGAGAGGGAGAAGAGAGAAACATCAGTACACAAACACATGTAACTGAAGTCTGTTCAGTGACCTCAAAATTTGTATGGGATGACTTTATATGTAATATAATGTATACTTTAATGTCATAAGGTTAATACATGATTATACTGTAACTCAAGAAATGGATTGAAATTTTACATACACAAAAAAGAATGGGAAAGATAGTTATACGAAAATGGTGTCGGTAAAAAGTTAGTTGGTGATTCCAAACTAAAGTTATGAAAATTTTTTCTAATGTCAGAACATTAATGACCTTCATTAACTCACCTTATGTTCAACATTATCAGATGCTATTGTAGCTGCACGAGGTATAGCATACGTTGTATTATAAAGCTGTCCTGACTCCACCTGTGTTGATAAATATAATAGTGTTTTTAATTTCAAATGTATGATTTACTTCATACTTTGGCAACTGTAACTTCTAAAGAAGAAACAGATTCACCTCTGGAACGTCTAATACCTTTTCTTGCTGCAAATGATCGTGACCTTAAACTAGATGATGTTTTAGAAAACATTTGAGCTTCAAATAAATCTTCCTCGATGCTAGCATCACAATTCAAAGCCAAGGACTCAAATATTGGAATACCTAATGCCTTAGGTTTTTGAAACCCTATGTAATGGATACCTAACTGTGGGGCACTCCCTCCAATATCGGGTTGAGCTGTAGAGAGAGATATGTAAGCATTCTCCCATTCCTCTCCTGTAGACTGTTTGATCATTCCATAATAGTGTACCTGAAAGAGAAATATGACACACAAGGATAAATAGATAAAACAATGATGGTTGGACTATACAAATGATTTGGCATTGTTTGTGACAATCCATGCCAAAAGGTTCAAGTCATCACATAGTAGTATTGTAACCATTTGTAGGTAATATAGGTAATGTGGTGTTACAGGTATTATAGGTAATAGTGGTATTATAGGTAATATAGGTAATGTGGTATGACAGGTAATATAGGTAATAGTGGTATTATAGGTAATATAGGTAATGTGGTATGACAGGTATTATAGGTAATAGTGGTATTATAGGTAATACAGGTAATGTGGTATTACAGGTATTGTAGGTAATAGTGGTATTATAGGTAATACAGGTAATGTGGTATTACAGGTATTGTAGGTAATAGTGGTATTATAGGTAATATAGGTAATGTGGTGTTACAGGTATTATAGGTAATAGTGGTATTATAGTAATGTGGTATTACAGGTAATAGTAGTATTACAGGTAATAGTGGTAATACAGGTAATAGTGGTATTACAGGTAATAGTGGTATTACAGGTAATACAGGTAATAGTGGTATTACAGGTAATAGTAGTATTGTAGGTAATAGTAGTATTATAGGGTAATAGTGGTACTATAGGTAATATAGGTAATGTGGTGTTACAGGTAATAGTGGTATTACAGTATTGTAGGTAATACAGGTAATAGTGGTATTACAGTATTGTAGATGCTCAATATTGAGCCATCTTTGAACAGGAAACCTTTGAAACTACAAGCTATAAAATACTGAACAGTGAGCATTTAAGGGTAAGTGCTTATCAATATTGTAGTATCGTTTCATGTGGAAGGTCACTCCTATAATTATCTCTACCTTCATGGTCTTGTCTTTAGTGAACACCCTAACATCATATGCTGGACTCCAGGATGCATTACTTACAACATATGAGAGTACAAGTATTATCTCAACTTTCTGTTCAGCTTCAAGAGTTACTTTCACACTCCTGCATTTGATATAATTATATGAAATAACATGATATATGACACAAATTATCTCTATGATTACTTAGTAGTGGCATTTTATAATCACGAGTCATGATGGGTGACTTTCTCATGCCTCAAGTTATTGATAATCCATTCTTCTTTTAACATTTCTTGTAGATATATTTCAGCTATTAGTTCAGGCTTCTATGTTAACTGCAAGCAGCTTGCTGGTCTGTAGAGCTCAATCGCGCATTCTTTTATGTGCCATGCCCATTAATTGACCAAGTCCCCCAGAATGATGCAGCTTCCTCAACTACATTATATATATATATATATATATATATACATGTATATATTCTATATACACGTATAAACATACATCCAACCCGTGGTAAAGCAATCATAGGGATGGAACTGTAGGCCATTAAAAAGGCATTAATTTTATAATATGTGAAAAGGAGATTTTGGCACTTTCACTTAACTTTTAATATAGAATGCTAGCTATTCGACCATTTTGTACTAGAGCCAACTAAATTATGTATTTAGGAAGAGCAATAGTTATTCCTGGTACTAAATGTGTCAGCTTCCTGTACAAAATGGCCAGATAGCATACATTTAAAGATAAACATTTCTCATTCCTGATCAAAGTATATTTCTTACCTGACTGTTTCAATCTCCTTGCTAGTCTGTGTCTTTGAGTTTATCTTTTCTGCTTTAGCCTCTAAAACAATTTTCTCTTCGGTCAATTTCTTCATATTTGTTGTAAGTTCTTGAATTCGTTCATCTAGGGATGAAACACGTGTTTCATAACGTTCCATGAAATCCATCATAGTAGATACTGCACCAGGTAAGACAAGGGAGGAGAATTGATTGCAAGAGACATCCTAGTGAACATAGAGTAGAAGATAATTAAATTTGGGACAAAGACAAATTCACATATAAACTCTTACTTTTTCATCTTGTTTTTCTATATCCACTACCTGTTTCACAAACTGTTTTAGCATTTGTCTTTGTTTCTTAACTGCATCTTGACGAAACTCCATGTGATTCAACTCCTTTCCTTTCTCTTTCACTTGCTCCATTATAGACTTGTAAGAATCCTCGCTCCCTTCTTTGTCTAGCTCCTTCGTCTCTGCTTTGGTATTGTAAGTAACATCCAGAACAATGGCTGATCCTTGACTTTCAATACTACACAAGTAATAATTGTTTTGTACTATATATTACCAGGTATGTGTTAAGATCCCCAACAGTGTTTTTGCTCACATGGTGCACCATTGGCCCATAGAGCTTCTTATTTGGCACTGCACAGTTATCTCTTTGGGCCAGTGGCGCAGTTAATTATGATTATATTGTCAGTAACAGCATTAACTCTTTGTTAATTGGCTCAAGATGTATTCTCAATGGCCACACACTGACCATTTTTGAGCCAGTTTGGCCCAAGCTTCAAAAGTTATCAAAAACTCTAATCCCCAATATTCTGTAGTACATAACATTAGAGTTTCATCCATCCATTGTCTATGGTATAACATCTAGTTTCACAGGACAGAAGTTTGACAAATGGGAAACATCTGGGAAAACTGCTATAGATTTTGCAGCAAATTCAAGTAAATTTAATGGATCATGTGACATAACATAGAGACTACTTTTAAACACTTATTTGCTGAATTTCCAATTACACCACCATAGAGGAGGTATGTCTTGAGGGGGTAAAGTTGGTAATGTCTTATTGATGATATTGGAATCAAGTTATTAATGATTGAGCATTTTAATTACTTGTCTTGAGTGGTATCAAGCAACGCAATTTGTTTTCATGGAGGATTTAACAACTCCATTTGTTGTCCTGAGAGTAATTTAATGGATCAATTCGGATATACAGCACCTCAATCATTTTGAGAGGGTGTGTCCTTGATACTAGGGTCTCTTGTCATTAGGGTTTTAATCTGTATCATTTAGCACACATACTCAACTGTCTGAGTTGATCCTAATTTACTACATCTAAGGAGTGTGCTAGGGTAATTAAAAATTGCGGATCAATGGTAAAGAACTGACCAGCACCACTGCAGCTACGAGAAGTCATGGATATGACACGAAAATGATGGGCAGGATCATGTGATATTATTCTGATTTTAACTCTAATGACAAGAGACCCTATAGTTATATGTTGCAATGGCCCCTAGAGTGGTCATACATTGCAAGGACCACTAGAGTGGTCATACATTGCAAGGGCTCCTAGAGTGGTCATACATTGCAAGGGCCCCTAGAGTGGTCATACATTGCAAGGGCCCCTAGAGTGGTCATACATTGCAAGGGCCCCTAGAGTGGTCATACATTGCAAGGGCCCTAGAGTGGTCATACATTGCAAGGGCCCTAGAGTGGTCATACATTGCAAGGACCACTAGAGTGGTCATACATTGCAAGGGCCCTAGAGTGGTCATACATTGCAAGGGCCCCTAGAGTGGTCATACATTGCAAGGGCCCTAGAGTGGTCATATGTTGCAAGGGCCCTAGAGTGGTCATACATTGCAAGGGCCCCTAGAGTGGTCATACATTGCAAGGGCCCTAGAGTGGTCATACATTGCAAGGGCCCTAGAGTGGTCATACATTGCAAGGACCACTAGAGTGGTCATACATTGCAAGGGCCCTAGAGTGGTCATACATTGCAAGGGCCCCTAGAGTGGTCATACATTGCAAGGGCCCTAGAGTGGTCATATGTTGCAAGGGCCCTAGAGTGGTCATACATTGCAAGGGCCCCTAGAGTGGTCATACATTGCAAGGGCCCCTAGAGTGGTCATACATTGCAAGGGCCCTAGAGTGGTCATACATTGCAAGGGCCCCTAGAGTGGTCATACATTGCAAGGGCTCCTAGAGTGGTCATATTTTGCAAGGGCCCTAGAGTGGTCATACATTGCAAGGGCCCCTAGAGTGGTCATTCATTGCAAGGGCTCCTAGAGTGGTCATACATTGCAAGGGCCACTAGAGTGGTCATTCATTGCAAGGGCTCCTAGAGTGGTCATACATTGCAAGGGCTCCTAGAGTGGTCATATGTTGCAAGGGCTCCTAGAGTGGTCATACATTGCAAGGGCTCCTAGAGTGGTCATACATTGCAAGGGCCCTAGAGTGGTCATATGTTGCAAGGGCTCCTAGAGTGGTCATATGTTGCAAGGGCCCCTAGAGTGGTCATACATTGCAAGGGCTCCTAGAGTGGTCATACATTGCAAGGGCTCCTAGAGTGGACATACATTGCAAGGGCCACTAGAGTGGTCATACATTGCAAGGGCCCTAGAGTGGTCATACATTGCAAGGGCCCCTAGAGTGGTCATATGTTGCAAGGGCCCTAGAGTGGTCATACATTGCAAGGGCTCCTAGAGTGGACATACATTGCAAGGGCTCCTAGAGTGGTCATACATTGCAAGGGCCCCTAGAGTGGACATACATTGCAAGGGCCCCTAGAGTGGTCATACATTGCAAGGGCTCCTAGAGTGGACATACATTGCAAGGGCCCCTAGAGTGGTCATACATTGCAAGGGCTCCTACCCCCACACCTTTCGAGGCTTTCGTGTCATTTGCATGCCTTCTTGTAGCTGCAGTGGCACTGGTCCGTTCTTTACCATTGCCCTTCAATGTGGGTGCACATTTATTATTACCGTATTGAATCCCCATCAATGGATTCAGATAATCCTTTTATTATCACTTCACTCTCTCCTGCAGGTATGTTAATAGTCACTATGCGTTTAACTTCTGCTCTGTCCTTATAAACTACGACACTGTTCATGGAACATTTCTTCAGTTCCACCTCTTGACAGGGTTTGGAGAAAAGCAGGTTTCCAGCAGACATTTTCAGGGTCTACAATTTGTCAATTTTCTGCACTGCGCATGCGCAAACACTCATGTAATTTGTAATTTCTGACTCTTGAGTCTTTTATGTCTGCCTGCAACTACTGATGGTTCTCTCCTAGTAGATTAGAATGTGTGGACGTAGCAAAGCAAGTATTTCAACAGGAGTCATTTAATTATCACATGTAAGGACAGCGTCAACAGTCAATGCCCCTTGTATTCTTATTCTTAGTAGAGGTTTGTTGAACTTGATAGTAATAAATACATTTTATTGTTGAAATGAACATTTGGACCCAAGGGCCGGATCAGCTGGCACAGACGGCCCCTCATTAACCTATCGTGCATAATTAATGAGGGGCCGTCTGTGCCAGTTGATCCCAAGGGCCTTCAGATAAAGAACTGAAGAAAGCCCTTGGGGTGAAATATTCGTTATAAGTTCAAGAAACCTCTACCATAGATTATATAGACTACGTATAAGGGATTGGAAACGGCGCACGTGATCCCATAGCATCAATGCATAAGTCTGTGACGCACTCCGTGTCCCCAGAAATCAATTAAATTTTATTACTTAGTAGTGAGGACTGATCATAGAAAAAACACTATTCCTTGCTGAAACTGGACAATTAAGGTGTTTTTTCTTGATACACATGTTGCTATTGTATCGTTTTAACATCTCAACTGCTAAAACATTAGCAACAAATCATGTACGATGTTAAAAACCATTGTTTTTTAGTACATATCATAACGAAAACGGGTTTTGGGACTCTTACTTCTTTTAATAACAGTTCTATTGCAATATTCCCATGTAAGTTTTGTTACTCAATAAAAATACATGGGTTTAAAACAAATATAGAGAAAAAAGTTACCGTTTAGATGTAGAAAATCCAGTTGAAACGGTTACGAGGTACTTACATTTTGGGGACTCTAAGCAGTGTGGTAGGTCATATAGTTCAACACTCCAGTTTTCTAGCTGAAGGTATAGCACTCCTATGTTGGTTGGTGATATTATCAATTAGTTTAACAAAAGTGTTCTTTAATTATACACGATTTAAAACAAGTTCTTTACCAGTCTTGCATGCATAGCGCATTGTATTTAGAGGGGAGGGGCTGGCTAAAAAAGATAGGGTGGGGCAACGGAGTGTACGGAAATGCGTGGGCGTTTCCAATCCCTTATACGTAGTCTATATAATCTATGCCTCTACCTAGTCTCTCATAGCCAGACCCAACCTACAGAGGAAGGGTCTGGCTACACGAGACCAGCCTCTACATGTACTATGAAATACTGAAAACGCAGTTTGGAACCTTTATGGAATAATATATTCTATATGTGAATTCATAAATACAACATACATTCTATTATGTGGAGATTATCACTACAGAACTAAAGTTTAAAAATCTGACTACGTGTATATCCTATTTCTAATAAATACTTAATCATATCTTTATCAAACGACTTTGTCCCACAAATCAGCACTTGTACAGATGTGGATGGAGATGGTATCTCGTTAATTAATACTGTCTTATCAATCCTGCCAAACTGGACAACATCATCATAACAAACAAGTCCTTTGTTAGATTCAATAGAAATAACACAACTTCTACTTAAGAAGTATGTTACTTTAAAATTCCAGTAATCCTTGAACTTATCTATGATGTCCTTTAGTAAAATATCGTGTTGAGTTCTGGATGCATAAAGAAGGCAAATGAATGTATAATCATCTTCATTGTCCAATATATATCTTATGATTTGAACCATTGGAGCAATTCCTGTTCCACAAGCTAGCATTACAAGTTTTTTAAACTGGTTTGGTGAGTACAAGAAATCTCCAAATGGTCCTTTCCAGTCAACAAGAGTGCCAATTTTCCAAGATTTAATGAGCTGTGTCATTCTTCCATCATCGTAAATCTAAGAATTAGAAAATAAATAGTTTATATGGCTTATCATAATCTCCATGTATGCAGCTAGTCCCATCCTTAGCTACATTCTGAATGGGAATGAGACTAGTAAATATCAGGAGTTTACGAGCACAAAGGAGAGTTCAGCACAGTACAGCCTGAGATATATTCTGGGAATGAGACCAGGAGCTTATGAGCAGTAAAGGCACAAAGGAATATTCATCTGTTTACCAAGTTACAAGGGTATGTAGTGTACAATTAAATAGCTTCTAATCTCCTGTTATTACATATATATGATATACATATCCACTGACGTAACCAAAAAGAATAAAACAATTATGAGGATTTTTACCTTAACAACAACATCAAAATGTTCAGTCTGCTCCAAAGGACTAATGGGTGTATACTGCCTTGTGATGTAATGGCCGGCTGTATCCTCAATACTACAATATTAATAAATTCCAGCAAACCTCTGATATACATGTATAATATTTATTCAATACCGTAATATAGCATGTTGGCCTGCTCTTATTCCCAAAGTTTGATTCTGGGGTAAGGCAAATGAGTACAGGAATGAGTCTTGAGTAACACGTTGTATGGAAATCAGCTCAAATCTAAGAGAACAAAATATTAATATATAATTTTACTTTAGGCACAACAGAAGATGAATACATTATAAGATTGTAAATGTGTCAATCATTACATCTGCTGACAGATGTAAGAGTTGATATATGCAAATTAAGTTAGCATACTAAAGTCTGTTCACATTCATGATGACCTCAAAATTAGGATTTGATGTCTTTATATGTATTGTAATGTTATAAGGTTAATACATGATTGTATTGTAACTCAGCTATGGATTGAAATTTGACACACACAAAAAAAGATAATTGCTTGAAGATGGTGTAGGTAAAAAGATTGTTCGCCATTCCAAACCAAGGTTATGAACATTTTTCTGAGGTCATGGTGAACATAATAATCTTTACAATGATGTTGCAGACATCTATATTACAGTGCATGACTAAACTGCCTGAATGTTTCTTGAGACAGAGAAACATCTGTTGATATGTTTTGTTGTTTTTCTTTCTCTTGCCACCATTGGCGTCTTTCACAAACCGTCATGGATTTTAACTTCAACCATTCACTCATTTCTTCTTGATACAGATCATTTACACAAGGAGTACATCCTATTAGTATTAAATGAAGATAGGTATGTACATATGTGTATTAATTATGCATGTACTACACAGAGATCAAGTCATGAAAGTGATCAATATACCTGTATGTACAGAATTATGTGTATGTACTATATATGTAGTTGTACCTGATCCACAACAATCAGTTGGTAATGGTTCTTCAGGTTTTTGTGGAAGAAACTGATCAGTTTCATACTCACTAGATGTAGTTGCCATGTTGTAATCAAATTATAAAACAATAAAAATCTAAATATTCAAAACTAGTAAAAAAAAAAATAATTTCAAAATTTACACACGAGCGTCAATGTTGAGATCCATATACAATGTCAGTGTATAAAATATATATATATATAATATATATATATAATATGAACCTGTAACGTATTAATATCCTTATGTTCTTTTAATAATTCTTGAACGATTACTGCTCACACCAAGCATTAAACAAGTCCACCATGACATTGGTTCGTCACAGCCTCTTTTATCACTAACTATCTGTCTTTCTCTTTCCTCTCTGGCTCTTTTTGTTCCCAACTTTGCAGTACTTTCTTGACAATTTGGATTTGAAGGAGTCCACTCCATCTAAATTAAAATGCCCCACCTTTAAATTGCTTTAATTAAATGTCCACGCCCTTATTATTTATTATTAGTTATTAATTTTGTCAACTGCATATCCTGGAGAATTTATGATATTAAATATATCCACAACACAATAGGTTAAAAACAATGGTCCATCAAGGATCCACATTTAGAATTAAAATTTAATACATAAATTAGCAAATAAAATGGTAAAGTTACTTGTAATATATTATGTGGTAGTCAATTTACATGTTTGTGGTTTGGTGTAGATATACACCTGATCGTCCAATGGTTGCCAATTCTTTTGCTGCATTTGTATTAGAATTAGAAACTGTATAAGTCAGTTTTCGTTTCATTGCAAAGGGAGTTTCTGGTCCATCAATGATAGATGTAGAGAGTGTTCTGGAACGGAAGGTCTCACTACCAAAGTTCGGGAACCAGCGCACAAGTTTAATTTTAATTTCATTCAAGTTCACGGCAAACAACAAATTAACTAATGTAAACAAACCAAGTAGTACGTAGGTTACAATTGCAAATACTCCTGCCAGTCGAATAGAGGTAAAATCCCTGTCACACACATAATCTGGATCGGTTCTCAAGCTTTCACACTGTAGATTGTCTTCAACAGCATTTCCAACAGATTCCCTTAGAGTAATTGCATATGTATAGGCAATAATGTCCAAAATTCCCAACAAGATATAGTATACGAAAATCACCAATAGCTTTTTCTCTGCTGTACTCAGACCAAGCCAATAAGATTTAGAGATTCTATGCTTGAAAAGCCTTTGTTTCTAAAAGGAGAAGGGAAGAGTGAGAACAAATGGACTCTCAACTAGGTTATGAGAGATAGTACACGGGATTCATAGCCATGTTTGTCCTGGGGGGGGGGGGGGGGGGGGGGGGCTGGGGGATTCAGGCTAGCAGACCTAACTTGTAATGTTGTGCAGACGCATTTAAATTGAAGTTAACATTTGTTCACCCAAATGAAGCCACTTAAAACAAAGCTTAGAGGTAAGAACCTAGATTATAAATAATGATAATTATGATTGTTGTATTTGCACTGTACCCCAATATCAAAACTAATTATTGAGGGGGAATCCCAGTGCCTCCCCCCCTCTATGAATCCCTGGTACATATATAAATTTCGTATTTAAATTAAAAAATGTTCGAACTATACAAATTCATTTTCTGAATTTGTTTTTTTTTTGCATCACAGACAGATAAAACTGATCACTTAACCCATTGTGCATACATGCCAGGGAGGTAGGAACCCATTGTACATACATGCCAGGGACCCATAAAAAAATTAATAATTAAATTAAAAATATTATAGCCAGCTATATACTTGGCCAACAAGAATAGTAAAGAAAAGAAAATCACCTACAATATGACTAGTAGTATTTTGGAAATTTCTAATTTAAAACCTAATTCCTTTCTACAATCATATATTTTATCTGTATTTACTCTCAATACCTCTAAATAGCTGATTGAGAGATGGAATTTTAAATAACGTTGCTGAGCCTCCACAATTCATCAGGTAGGGGCCTTCCCCTTGGGCCACAAATTCCTCTGGGGTCTAGCATAAGCTGAAGCCCCATACACTCAAAACATCTTCTTACCCCCATGCATGCAGAGTTATAGAGAAGCACTAACCTGATGAATGACATGAATAATAATGATCAGAAATGTTATACCAGTTGCAATGGCAATAGTGATAGGTAGAATGAGGGTAACATAAATTACAGCTTCATTTCTACCAGTACACAGTAAAGGTGGAAATCGTTGAATTACAAAACCATCAATAAAATAACTAGTTAAAGGAGAAATCAATGGAAGAATCAATCCGAATATTACAGAAATGGCGTGGATGTATTTTCCTTTGTTGTCATGATGCCTTGCATGTAAAGGAAACATGATCTTCCAGAACGTGGAGCAGACATGTATGAACCACCAATATGTGATTGCTATTATAACATACTGGAGAATGAAACCTTAAAAACAAAGATTTGATAATACAGTGAGTAATAAAACAGATAGAGAATATTGAGTTGAGATAGATAAATAAATGGACAGATCATTGATAGGTGAATGAATTGATAGATAGATGATGGACGAATGACATTCATCCATATGTCTATCCATCCATCTATCTGTTTAGAATGACTGACTGACTGACTGACTGATGTAATGATGAATAATTTGTTTGACAGACGGACAAACAGTCTTACAGATGTATGAGTTAATGACAGACAGATAGATGAGTGAGTGAATGACAGACAGATAGATGGATGATAGACAGATGGACAACAGACAGATATAATATGTAAGAATGAATGATGTTTTGACAGATAGATAGACAGATGATGAGTGAATGACAGATAAATAATTATATGGATTGATGGACAGATAGAAGGATTGATATACAGATAAATGTATGGAAGAATGATTGGGTTGACAACTAAATGGAAGGTCAAGTAGAATATGTGGACAGTTTGATGAATAAATATATACATAATAATATATACCAGAAATTGTGCAGAATGGAGTAGGATTTTGAAGTGTTGAAATAACAAGATTGTCAGAAGCACAAGAAAGTCCCCATCTATCAATATACTGAATTATCACTATTATTCCTAAACAGATACAAGTGTTATATCATGAAAGAGCAGATGAAGATATACATTAATAACTTACCTAACATCATTAACTCTAGCGTTAGATATACAATATAAACACTCGGAAATATTAGCCTAAGATGAAATAAAAACTATTTCAAGTACTTAGCTTTCAATTAAGGTGCAAAGAAATTGTTAGAAAAAGATATAATTTATTGTGCCATTGTGACATTGTCATACTAACCTATAGCTGAAACTACAAATGCATTCCTTCTAATTTGCCAATTAAATTTGATTACCACAATTCACTTTGAGCCTAACATCAAATGGCATTGTTTCTTTGTGGTCAAAGACCTCAAAAAATAGTTTTTCAAATTGCTAAGCAACCACTCGTAGTACAGTAGGCTCAGCAATCTTGAATGACCCAATTTAGTTGCTAAGCAACTACTCATAGTAGGCTCAGGCATCTGGAATGATCCATCTTAGTCTTAGCAGGCCTGATGGAAGCAAAAATAAAACTGGTGAGCCCTGAAACAAATGTCCAAACTTCATTACATATTCATAATTGATGCATTGCCCACAGACATTTATCATGAAAGTTTTTTGCCAGATTGCATTGTGAATAAATGTATGAAGTGATAAATATTATTAAAAACAATTAAACTTCCTTACTTTGTGGGTGTGGTTATTGTATTGAGGCTACCGAGTCAAGCCTCGCAAACAAGCCATGCGGAGATGGGGGGCTAGCATAGCGCACTCTGAAGCACGAAGTAAACCAGCCTTGTCATGCACAATAGGTTTATGGTATAGGATTGGCACATCAGTAGAAAAAGTGGTGTGCATGGCCACACCAGCTGCACCACTTCCGTTGGCCCTGCTTAATCTACCATCCATACATAGGTGTAGGTGCTGCAACTAAATCAGAAGAAAGGAGGGCCTAATCCAGGATTGTAACTTGAAAGTTAGGGGGGCTAGAACTCCATAGCCTCTCCTCCCTTTCCTATGCCACCATATGTTGACCATTTTATACCTTGACAACCTAGCTACTACCATACTACCACTCTAATTTCAATATTATATACAACTCACATTCTTTCATGTCTAACAACAGACAAAAACAAAACAGCAAAGGCACCAATAAATCCAACAAGTGTAGACCCCAAAATAAAAATATCGTCAATCAAAGCTGTTGTTCGGCTTTCAGTGAAAACATACTGGTCACATCTTGCTTGACAAGTATCATTATAAGTACTATTTTCATCATATACAAGATACAGATAGAATCCTTCATCTTCATTACATTGCTTTGTGAAATTAATGGCCTCGTTGGGAAGGGGAGATGGAGATGGAGAGGATTGAGAATTTGAATCTGTTTCTGTATGAATGTAGATAATCAATCATCATTTAATATAATAAACATTAAATTCTAATGAATAAGGCTGAAAAAGGAAAGAACTTAGGGCTACTGATTTCAGCCACCACTCCTCTCACCACTGAACTATGACAACCACATAACCTCAGCACTTCACTTTTACTTTTAAAATACAAAAATCAATTTTTGGCCAAGTTATAGAAATATGAAATGAAGCTAAGAACTCACCACATGTAAATGAAACAGAGTTTTCAGAAAATAAGTCACAGTCTGGTAACAGATCAGCAGCAAACTGCGTGTTCTGTAGTGTGATCCAGTCTTGTGGACACAGTTCGTCTCTGATATATTTACAGGTTGTTTGATTTGGTGAATGAACTACAAATTTATCATCACAAGGCTGGAATGCAACTCTACAAAGAAATTCTTCTACTAAAGGCTGAGAATCTTGACAAGATTGATCCACAGATAACGAAGCAAATACACTGAATAGAAAAGCAATATTTGTTTCCAGACTGCCGTCGTAGCTGTTTATGATAATCTCGTTAGACTTTGGACAAATATTGAGGTACTTAGAACATGCTTCTCCTGGATATACAATCTTACAAGTCGAATCCTCTCCACTTCCTTTATCATCAATATTATCTTCACCATTATCAATGGTTGGGGAAGGTGTGATAAGCTCTGAAGGAGAGACAAAACAAAGGATTAAAGAGTCTTTGCGAATTTACTGAATCGATATTACAATTATGAGCATTATATTATTAGTTTGTATCACAGTTTCATCACCATGGAAACTTGTTTTCTCAAATAACTGTACTGTTACAACATGAAGTATATAAATAACAAATTAATCACTACATGACACTAAGTATTCAATGAGTTACAGTTCCATTCTTATGACTAATTCTTAAGCCCACTATAATGCTCAACGATGTCACAAGTGTTACATGAAAGATCAAAGGAAAAAGTGAAAATGTTGCCTAGTGTATATATGGTGGGCTTTCACTTGCAGGCTAATATACAGTGTATGCATAGAATACATGCTAGTTAAATCTATCTATTATACATAATTACACACATATATACCAACGGTTTGTTTACCACTGTTATTATTAGTACAGTTTGATTCTATCACTTTCATTGGCTAAATGTATACATACTAGTGTTGTTTTAGTTTGACAATAATCACTAGTTATAGTTATAGTATGACAGTTTTCTCATAATTTTAGTTACAGTTATAGTTGATTAACTAAAATAATATTAGGTTTTCTAAAAGGGTTTTAGTTTTAGTTTTAGTTAACTAACTAAAAGTGCCCATTTTTCATTTTAGTTAGTTATACATGTGCAATGGACTTGTAATTTAGTTATAGTTTAGTTAATTAAAAGTCACCATGCTTTAATGAAAGGGGTTTTAGTTATAGTTAACAACACACGAAATTACATACACACAAACAAAGCTAGTACAAGCTTGGTTGTGTGCCATCATCATCAGTAAAGTTTACCATTATCGTCAATACAGTTTTGGTTTCATGCTTAATATTACCATTATTATCAGTACAGTGTGGTTCTATGCTGGCTGAATATAACATACACACTCAACATAGAGAGTATTGATCTTACCATCATCATCAGTACAGTTTGGTTGCAAAGGTGCCTCAGGTAGTTCATTACAGTTAGGCAATGTGGTTCTAAATTCACCATTAGCTATAAGATCCCACTCAGTTTTACAAGCAGAATCTCTCAAATGTTCGCAAACATTTCTTGATGGAATAATAATATCATTAAAGTCATCACACGGCTGATATGCATACTGGCAAATAAATTCATTCAGAATTGACTTCTCCTGTTCACAAGTATCACTGAGTTGTTGTGTGTCAAGAACAAAAAAGAGTAGTCTAATATTGTCTTCTTTAGTTGTGTTAGTCTCCAGATTAATAAGAGGCTTTGAACATGTTCCAAAATAGTTTGTACATTGAGATCCCTCGTAAACTATTGCTGAGCAGTTTTGAGATCCCTGCATAGTAATGAAATAAAGATATAGACAGATGTAATGAATAAACGGATCGACAGGAAAACAAAAACACTTTATTGCTGCTACATGTTCTTTTATTAGAATATAAAAGAGAAGTTCCACACAATATTTCATCTTAATAGACTTCTTCATCTGAAGAAAACCATAATGCCAAAATGCAGTATGGAGTTTCTATTTTTTATAACATGATTCAGTCAAACTCATAACTAAGTCAACATATCCAACAAGATAAATATCACGAAGGACAGACATTGTTTTATGAGTTCTCACAGATACAAATTTACAATAAAAAATGAAAAGTTGTTTTCTGAGTAGTGATTAGATTTTCATTACTTACAGTACAACACACAATTAAAAACAATTGCTAAATTTGTTGATCCCAACTTCTGAAATATAAACTGAATATGCTTCAAAATTTCAGCTTATAGACCACTAAATTAGCTAGAAATCTCCTCTTGTGGCTGCTTCTTAAATAAGTTATATTATATTGATGTATAACAAAGGCTTTTAAGATCATTCAAGCTCCAAATAGAAGCTACACATGACTTAATCTAAAGCTTAGTTGGTAAAATAATGAATGACCTAGCTATGGATTGAGTCATGTCTGTAAATCAAATATTGCTTCTCCTAATTATAGACAGACAGACAGACAGATGAATCATCATCACAGTTTCACAAAATTGGAATTTAATAACCGGATAAGATTACATTGACATGTGAGATTATATAATGTTACTATGTGCTATGTACACATAATGAACAATATTCACAGATAGTCACTTATAATTATAAGTCTGAACCCAGCACCTACACTTCCTCCCACAAGCTATACATACTCACTGCCTTACATCATCTGTTGATAATGTGTTTTCAATTGTAACATGCAGTCCAATCACTTGAAAGTTGCATATTTAGTACAAGCAAACATGTACCATTCCCAGCGTAACCAAATAACATACATACATGTATACATACATGTACATACATACATTTATTATGGCCCACAGTCATGATTACTGTATAATGAGACAACAAAGCAATAATAGAGATATTCGTTTCTCCATACATGTATATGTATATCTTGTATATAATATACAGAAGTAGGTAATTACTAATTACATAAATAGACACGCATAAATACACACACAAATAAATAAATACTAGAAATAATTATACACTACAGTGAATCTCAAATAATTATACATTACAGTGAATCTCTCCCACACTATGGTATCTGAAGCAAGTAATTCTGATATCATATCTCATATATACTACAAATTGTGTGTAGTATATATATATGTGTGTGTAGTTACTGTAGTATGCATTGCGAGTGTAGTTATTGCAGTATATATTGCATGTAGTACACATTGTGCGTGTGTTGTCAATATAGACTGTTAACGACATTGGATATACATAGTCATGAATATAATTAACAAAAAATGATTATTTTTATATATTATGTACTCTTGAGTCAACAGCTAAATACCAAAAATAGTTATAAATTATAATAATTATATATTTGAGTAGTTAAGAACGCCAAAAAATATGCATTACAGCAAATCTCTCCCACACTATGGTTAGTAATGGCTGGTATTATATCCCATGTAAGGTGTGTATGTTATCATTAGAGGCTGTTAAGGACATTTGATATACAACAGGCTCTAGTCATGAATATAATTATTATTAAATCTATATATTATAATGACACAATTTGATTTACAATTATAAATAGTTATTAGGAACCATCTGTTCAACAACTCATCCACTGTCACATCATTCAACTTTATCCAATAGTCCAATTACCAAATTCATCCATCCATCATTCTGATTATATAACCACTTATTTAATCATCAATCCTACAATTACTCCATCTATCTATTTATTATCCATTAACCATCCATCCATCCATCCATGCATCCATCCATCCATCCATCCGTCCATCTATCTATTCGTCTATCCATCTATCATGTTATTCATCTCTTTGCCTGATCATATGATTATACATCTATCCAATTACTATCTATCTAATTATCTATGTTCTCCATCCATTTACATATCCATCCACTTAACAACCGATCCATTCCTCTATTCCATTAATCAATCCAATTGTCCATCATACATCTATCTATCTGGAAACTTAAAATAAGCTCTGTTCATTCATTCAATCCATCAAGGAGGTATTTGGATATTAAAACAGTGAGATACATTGAAAACTCTTACGTCATCTGTAACAACACTTACCAAATCAATCACTTCTGTATTCTGTAGAGAGAGACAGAGAGAGACACAGAGAGAAACAGAGACAGAGAGAGACAGAGAGACAGAGAGAGACAGAGAGACAGAGAGAAGAGGTTAAACACTTCTGAGATACATATACCAGATCATATATCTTAAGATTACATTTAACACATCTTCATCAACATGTTCATGAATTATTTATTTGTCTTTTTAAAATTTGATATACCTTCAAGGCAACTGTAACCAATGACAACAAGTAAACAATACATCAATGTTATTCATAAATGACAATTTGTATTGCAGTTGGTTATTAGATTAATTCACTATTGACTAATGGTCTAGCAGAAAATTGTTATGAAGGAGGTGAGGAGTCTATTCTAGTTAATATAGTAATTTCATCACTTAGGAAATGTACAGACTTGTTATGTATTGTTTTTGTTATTTATGGTTGAATTAATTATATTCATTCTTTGTGGTAAAGATGGAATGTAGGAATGTTGTAGATTGATCAATTGAAAATAAATTCATTGTAATATTCTTGAGGTCTGGAAAACAAGAGGATTGGGATTAATGTTTGCCTTACAAGCAAACAATGATTGTATTAGTCTGCCACACACATGCAAACATACATACATATAATTATACATACATAATTATCATATAGACATATATACATACATACATACACACATACATACATACATACATACATACATACATACATGATACACACATATACACATATATAATGATAACAATAACTATCATCACTTTGTTGTTTCTGATGGGTGTTGTATTTGAACACCCAGTCCAAAACAAACAAACTAATGATGAGTTCCTGAAACCTTACATGTTCCTATACCAACATGAATTAATAAGCAACACACTTTAGTTTATAATTGGTTAATTGGTGAAGCATTACCTTAGATAGGAAGCCATGTGTACGGAGTAAACAAACCACTTCCATAAAACCCTACATAAGTACCTACACTGCTATAAAGAAAAAGACAAAGAGCTGTACTTATTAGGGTTATTTGGAAGTGGTTTGTTTAATTTTGGGTCTTACGTTCACCTCCTGTGTTAGTACCATCCCAACCTTGTTTGCATGTTTTGACATCGATCCTCAAATCTTCTTTCATTTTTATTGAAAATGTTTTTTTTAATTATAATATAAGCATATAACTATCATAAACACATGCACGCATGCACACACATGTACAAACAATATCTCCAAAGCAAATATTTCAGTATTTCAATATCACACACACAGTATCACACAATATCACGACAGTATCACAATATCACATGATAGTATCACAATATCACACTAAAGTATAGCATATCTTACATAATTATGGAATACGTATTAATTATTCAAGTTGTTGAATTTAAAATAACTGCGTATATTCACTTGCAAGAACATCCAGCAACTACCATAATGTATACATTTGTGTGCATGCATCTATGTTTAGTATGAGCTTGTGCTTGTTTTGTGTTTGGGTGTGTCAGTTAGTGTTGTTTTGGTTAACTAACAAAACCCTTTTTAGTAAGTCAGTGTGACTTTTAGTTAACTATTTTATAAGTGTATTGTGGCCAATAATGGGCACTTTCAGTTAGTTAACTAAAATGAAAACCCATTTAGTAAGTTCAAAATTGTTTTATTATTAACTATAACTATAACTAAAATTGTGATAAACTAGGTATACTATAACTATAACTAAAAGTACATACTAAAACAACACTAGTGTCAGTGTGTATGTACTATGTACTGTGTGTGTGGGTGGAAATCGACAACTGTACTTATCAAATCTAATAGTTGCAATATTTCTGGTGTGATATTTATAAAATACAATGTTACTGCAAATTTGTAATAATACTGTGAAATGGAATAATGAATAGTTGAGAACTGTAATTCAGTTACCATAGCATCGTGGATCATTAATTACCAAAGGTGACATAATGTAAATAATTTATAAATGCTCACACACAAGCAACACTAAATTTCAAGATAGAATAATTTTTACCCAGGTTTTGTTATTAGTATTAAATAATACTTACATCTGTAGTTGATGGGTTCTGACAGATTCCCAGTCTGAAATAGCAGAGTTGTGGTATAACTACCATTCCCCATACTGCAGCAATGCTGATTACAACCACTACCACAGAGAGAATATGCTGAAACTTCTTACAAGATTCTGAGGTTGGTTTGTTCTCCAGATAACTTGAATCTACCTTGATTTCAGCTATGGGAGGTTGCTGTTCCCAAAAAGAATCTGCATCAGTTTCACTGTTTGTGCCTAATTCTATGTCTCCACTTTTTTTATCTTCTCCATCAAAATCACGGGTAGTGCTGTCCAGTGACAGTGTGCTCTCGTCAGTGACTTGATCCATTAGATACAGGAATGCTCGCAAACAATGGTGTGCAGTGAGCCGTGAACAACCTCCCTTTTATCTGGATGAGCAGCAAATTGGGGGCGTGATTGCTGACAGTCATTGGACATAGGTTATGAATATTTGTGCAATAGAACTGTTAATTAACTTGACGTAAATTTTATGTATCCAAATGTACACAAATTATTGGCTGATTGTGAAATTATGATATTATATAGTTTGCTTATAGGTTCTGTATACAAAATATAGGACCTGAGTTTGTGTCCGAGGATGTGATATAGCCTGAGCCTGTGAGGGCTATATCACATCCGAGGACACAAAACAAGGGTCCTATATTCAGTATACAGGACTATTAGCATACTATAGTGACATCTCCTGCATAGTGTGCACATTGAAGGTTTATATATATATACAATATATAGAACTCACCACATCAAACGGATGATGTCACCATCATACTATATATATATATATATATATATGTATATATATAGTATATACGTCACGTATATGTATAGTATATACGTATATGTATATACGTATATATCAGCTATACATTAGTTGAAGTTGAGATGATATTATTGATAACATTATCAAAGAGTCTACAAACTACCGGTATGTAAGTTAGTTCGATTCCCAGTGACTACCAGCATTTTTCACTTTCCTTTTTCATCCTTATTTATAGTGTCTATTCTCTATGTCAGGTGAGAGCATGTAAGGGAATAATGTACACTACATACGTACCTTAGCAACAAGATTAAACTAACCACTCCATATACTAACCATATATTACGTAGGTAAGCAGCTTACAACTGGTTTATTCTAATGGTAAGCCTGAATGTGACATAAAGAGATTCATGTACGAAGCTGTTTTATTTGTTACAACGAGGGATCTGGTTCTTCTCACATAATAAATAGATGTTTACACTGTACATATGAAAACAATTGAAACATATGCCAAAACTAACACACCTGAGAATACAGTAATGTTTGCTGTGTTATTGTATTCCTTCTGTGTGTACAGAAAGAATACAATAACACACCAAACATTACTGTCTCATGTTCCAAATATGAAATATAGGGCTGGGGGGGGGTTTGTGATGGTGGTCATGGGTGGTGATAATGGTGATGTTTGTGATGGTGATGATTAATGGTGGTTGGATGATGATGTGATAATGGTGATAGTGTTGTATTTGATTGAATCAAAAAGTTTAGCATACAACACAAAAAAATGGAAAGCATAATCACTAGCCCCGAATGTGAAAATCTACAGTTTGTATACAAAACATGAGATGACTGTGATATAATGATCATGAGATGATGGTGAACTGTAGTGATTAATAGTGATAAATTTTCACATATGTACATAGTACTACATACATACCATCTCAATCTTGTTTGTGTACTTTTTCGGTTTTGATATCCCTACATGTTCTTTCATATTAGTTGAAAGTATTTTTATTATTGTAATTCATAAAGATGTATACATGTTAATAAACTTATACAATAATTAAGTATTATTCACAGTATATAGCGAAGTGTCATTGTCACTCAGTATCAATCGTTTCTTCAAAACTTCAACTAGCTCTTCTAAGCTATAGAGAATTAAATCAAGATAATAGCAATCAGAAGAGAGACTCTCTAGCTAGCAGTGATCTTCCACTGAAGGATGCACAATCAGTCTAAAGCATTTGTCTTGGTATTGGGGATGATAACATGCATATTACTATATTAAGCATATTTAGTCCCTCCTCTAAATATGCAGAGGGATTAAGTGGATAGACTTAGGATATGCATTACTATCTGTTTCTAGAAATGTGTATAATTATGTAATTTACTTCCACTAGTCCTCTGTAGAGGGATTAGACTTAAGATATGTATTACTGTATCTACAGCTGTTTCGAAATGTGTGTAAATACCTATCTGATCTTCCTCTTTCCTGTAATAATTCGTGTACTAATAAGTTCCTTTCTTCAATTGCTGTATTACATTCCTGAATAGTCTAAAATACAACATTATAGGATAGTATATAATTGTATATAATTATACTACTTCTTGTTTTGTCTACTCTTTATACAACCTGAGCAATTTCCTTCCATACCACATGTTCTTGTAGGGTAAAGAGCTTTGGTATATGAAGAGATAATATTAGCTATATTGTTGTAGGGCATTCCCAAGGGGAAATATTTTTGAAATCAAGATCCGAGATTGTACTTTAATTCAATGAGTTTGGATAATTGAACACATTGCAGTGAGGGAAGGGAAGGGAAGGGGAGAGAAATTCTTGGTCTAATCCCCCTCTCCTCCCTGTATGAGACCATACTACATATCAGGGGAGGAGAAGACAGGATGCTGAGCCTCCCCCCCCCCCCACTTTAGTAGCTAAATACCTATAGTGTACTACACATAATAATATTACTATATATATACTTTACTCTAATTTTCCTGGAGGAGCATGCCCTGAGACCCCTCTAAGGCAGAGCATGGAACAATGCCTACGCATCCTTGCATGTACCTGCTAACAGTCTTCAGCCCCCCCCCCCCCCATTTTTACATAGCTGTCTCCTCCCTTGCATATTAGATGGACATAGATGAGTCATTCCATTAATGTTAAAACCTAATTAAGTAAGTTCAAGTAATCTTTTACCTGTTCAAGTTTTAGATTCAATAGTTTCTCTTTTTCTTTTTGTTCATCTAATGAACTTTGAAGGTTTATTAATTTAGAGCCATACTCTTTCTGTATCTCACTCTCCTTTGACATAGAGCGCTGTAATCTGTTATTACAATATATAAAATAAAATTTAAGAATTAAACAATGTTCTTTAAATGCCATACAGTTGAATCCCTCCATTCCATACACCCTTGGAACAAATATAAGTGTCCTGATGTAATTTCAGGGTGTGCTGAATAGAGTTTCACTGTAGGTTCACACTCACGTGGTAACTAGTTGTAATGTTTCACACATTTCATCAAGTCTTTCTGCTTTATCTTTCCAAACATCTCTATCTGTGATAGCTGCTTGTAATTGAGACTAGAGTACATGTACATACGTATGATTTAGATATAATCACGTATGTATATACAATTATACATATATGATTGTTGTTAATGTGATACTACCCAATACTCAGAAATGTGTCAAAACCGTAACGCATACATACATATATACATATGTACATACATACATACATACATACATACATACATACATACATACATGCATGCATACATACATACATACATAGTTACTTACATATTTTTAAATTATGACTATGCAATTACATACATACATATAGTATTATTCAAATTGAAGTAATCATGCAAGTTTATCATAATTCCATGGTCTTAATTTCAAAATGAATAGTCAATGAGTGTGTATGTATGTATGTCTGTATGTATGTATGTATGTATGTATGTATGTATGTATGTATGTATGTATGTACGCATATTATGTATGCATGTATGTATATGTAGTGCTATTTTAGATATAATGTTTTTGCCTGTATAAGTGTCTCTCTACCTGGAGTGTTTTCACTCTTGCTTTATCAACCAGTTTGTATTCTGTCTGAATCACTTCCAATTGACGTTTCAATCTCTTCAACTCTGCTTCTCTTTGTGTTTGCTAAGTGAATACATTAGGTTGTAAGAGCAAAGTGTTATAATTATACATACATACATACATACATACATACATACATACATACATACATACATACATACATACATACATACATACATACATACATACATACATACATACATACATACATACATACATACATACATACATACATACATACATACATATATACTTACATACATACCTGTTTCAATGCCAGTTCTCTCTCTTTCCTCAGGAAATTAATTTGATCAGATATTCTGTTTTTCCCACATTTCATCTCATGACTAACATGTTGAGATAATATCTGGCAATTCTTTTTCAGCTCAGCAGATGTTTTGGCAGCCTTTAACTCTTCTATCATATCTTGTACTACCTGTTTGAATAAACATCCCATTTTAAATTCCGGAGTAATAATTTGTATTTTGGATCACGTATGATTTAGTCAAAATCTCAAACTTTTCTTCACATAACTCTTACTTACTATATCATTCATATTTCTTAAAGGTCATTATTCACATTCACAATAATCTCAGAAAATTGTTCATAGATTTGGTTTAAAATTACCAATAATCTTTTTTCTTGCATCATTTTCATATAATTATCCTTCCCGTTCTTTTTTGTGTATCAATCCATTGCTTCATTATTGAGTTATAGTATAATCAATACCTTATAACATTAAACTATAATTATACTATAGTACATATAAAGTCATTACATCCTAATGTTGAGGTCATCGTGAATGTAAACAGACTTTAGCTCAACAAATGACCTGTTCACGAGTTTACAAGCCATGATACAAATGCATTATATATATATATATATATATATATACTAGTTTGTTTTTTTTATGATTACCGTTTCTGAAGGACTACTTGATTTTATATTCAAAGGTGGCCTGCAGTATAAATAATGATTATTATAAGCTTATATAAAACATTGTTTAAATCGTATGCAATTATTATTACCTTGTAGCTGGCACTCTCAACTGCATTGCTCTGTCTCCATCCATAATATCTTGTATCAGCTCCACCCCTTGTTTACTGCTTTCGTAAAAGGTGGGGCTCGTTAAATTTACATCATAACTAGGGGGAAATCCCTTGTAAGTTCCCCCCACCCCCAACTGCTAAATTAATGTGTCCTGGGACTTCTGGTTTGTTTGATCTTCCTATTTCTGTGATCAGAGACATCAATTGAGGAGTTGGAATTATTAAACATAAAGTAGTGAGGTCTGGAACTTCCAGCACCCAGCCATGGAAGTGAAGATAGGGATTAGGGTGGTGAGGGGACCTGACTGGAAGTGGGGTAATCAAGATGGTGGGAATGGTCATGTAGGGACTGTTGTTGAAGTACGAACAGCTGATACTCCTTCAGAAGGTCTTGT
The DNA here is from genome assembly GCA_947044365.1 of Petrosia ficiformis. Classification (NCBI taxonomy): domain Eukaryota; kingdom Metazoa; phylum Porifera; class Demospongiae; order Haplosclerida; family Petrosiidae; genus Petrosia; species Petrosia ficiformis. The sequence continues at coordinate 1,487,066 of OX345653.1, read as the reverse complement.
AGCATCCCGAGCTGTACTAGTCCAATGGGACAATGGGAACCGGTGTAATTATAGATGTGGAATTGAAGGAAAATATGACTTAATGTTGTATGACAATGGACCAGTGGGTGAGTACATGGAGAGAATTCTTATGATATGCAGGCATGAGAAAATTAGAAACAAAGGAAAACTGAAAAATCTGGAATCTGACTGGGGATTGAACCTGAGACTTTAACCTGGAATCTGACTGGGGATTGAACCTGAGACCTTAACCATCTGAGTTATTAAAGGTCATTACTGGACTCTTTTATGGCAGTAGGATTATGCTATTCCCAAACCTAGTTGTTTCTAATTCTCTCAGGCCTATATAGTATGATAACACCTCACATGCATAAATCATGTGATATGTAGCCATCTTTCTGCCTCTCTCTCTCTCTCTCTCTTTTTCTCTGTGTCTCTCCATGTCTCACTCTGTCTGTCTCTCTCTTTCTCTGTGTCTCTCCATGTCTCACTCTGCCTCTCTCTCTCTCTCTCTCTCTCTCTCTCTCTCTCTCTCTCTCTTCTGTAGCTGTTAACCATTCCAATATTATTTGTGACTCATGTCGTGAGAATGGGATTCAGGGTATGAGATGGAAGTGTATCAAATGTTTTGATTTTGATTTGTGTACAAGTTGTTACATGAGTGGAAAACATGATCTACAACACGAATTCATAAGACAAGATTCTCCAGAATCCCCCAGGTATGAACAAAAGAGTGTATCAGATATACAGACTGATAGACAGACTGATAGACAGACAGACAAGCTAGAAACTAATTTGTGGCAACTCCCTAAATATAGAGAAGAACTTTAAATTAATGACTATTGTTTTTAGGACAATAGAACTCAACTGGCACTAAGCTCTTAACGAGGTTTCATAGAGGATTTTTTAGGTTTTTGGATGGAGAGGTAGAAACAGTTTATCAGTGTGAAACACATTACTTCTAGGGATTTTGGGGGTATATTCCCTGAGGCCCTCTTGGGAATGGGGTACCTTAATATTCCTATCAAAGAGTGATTATAATAATATTACTATTATACACAGAGTTCGACTACCAGCTCGAGGTACCAGCTCCAGAGTACTTGCTAAGGGCCTATTCAAAGATGCTGAAGTAGTGAGAGGACAAGATTGGATATGGGGAGATCAAGATGGTGAGTTATACAAACATCTATACTCCAACCGCCTGAAATGAGGACACTTCAAAGTGTCTCTAACATATGAAATGAGGATATCCATCTAATCAGGAAGGGTGTGAAGAGAGGGATTCTGTTGTAATAGTCATTAATGTAGAATTAGAGTAAGAACTAAGAAATATAATTGATTGGTTTATAATCATAGTGGTCTGTATCCACAAAGCAGTAATACATGTATACCCAGCTTAACATGAAAACATTTAAAATGTGTTTAGGAGAAGATACAAATTATTAAAGAAATTTATATTTAGTAATGTGGTATATTCAATGTTTAGGGTTCATATTCTTAATTGTTGTTAATAATCTAAATAAACAGGTTGAAATGTAGAATAAAGCAAAAGACACAAATCTGGAATTTACCTGTACCCAAATAGTAGACATTGTCTATAAAATGCTCTTCCTCAATCTGGCTCCAGTAGCTCAGATGATAGAGCATCTGACTAGCAATCAGAAGGTCCTGGGTTCAAATCCCCAGCTGGTCCAGATATTTTTTGATTTATCCCTCTCTCTTTATTCCAATAAATATTAATATTTATTAATATTTTAGGTGGAGAAGGTAGTATTGGAAGATTGGCTGAAATAAAAGGATGGGAAAAGGATACCTTTGTGAGTCATCTGTCTCAGTAATGAGGAGTGTCTGTTTATCTGTCTTTACTTGTAGCGAAGTATTGCTGAAGTTGAATGGGGGCAATCAAGTAAAAGAAATGTATATAGAGTTGGACACAAGGGAAAGGTCTTTATTCATCTATCCATCCACCCATCCATTTTTCTGTACATTGTATCTATCCATTCATCCATTATCACCTATTCATGACTGTACGTGTACCCCTTTCATCGTCCATTCATTGAAATTCATCCATTTATCATTCTTACCTATCCAATAGATTGATCTCAAGGTTATTAAACCAGGAGATGGATGGTTATATTTTCCTGATCATCTTCCAATTCTTGGTAAAGCTATTGAAGAGAGTCCTGTTGACTCAAAACCTGATATTCATTCTGGAGATTTGGTACGAGTTCAGCTTGATGTAGAATTGTTTAAAGCTATGCAAGAGGGACATGGAGGATGGAATGACCAGCTGGTTGAGGTGTGTGTGTGTGTGATGTATACAAGTATGCTTTCAAACTTTGAATGTGGTTATGTATGTCCAATTATATATACTAACTAGCTATTTAAATGTCTGTTCACATTCACAATGACCTCAAAATTAGGATGTGATGACTTTATATGTAATACAGTGTATAGTTTAATGTCATAAGGTTAATACATGATTATACTGTAACTCAATAATGAAGCAATGGATTGAAGTTTGACATACAAAAAAAAGAACAGGAAAGAGGATTACAGTGGAACCCCTCTATTGCAGACAGCATTGGGACAAATATAAGTGTCCTGATTACTGGGGTGTCCTCATTATAGGGGTGAATTTATATCATAAAGTACAGTTAGGGACATTTGTAAGTGTCCTTAATACAGGGGTCTCCTCATTTCAGGGTGTCCTCAATAGAGGGGTTTCACTGTATATGAAAATGGTGCAGGTAAAAAGCATTCCAAACTAAAGTTATGAACATTTATCCGAGGTCATGGTGAATGTGAATGACCTTTATCATTTCTTCCTATTATATAATTAATGATCACTACATGTATTTCTTTCATCAGATAATAGCTCAAGTGGGTACAGTTCACACTGTATTAGATTCAGGAGATATCAGAGTACGTTATCCTAACAATCGTACCTGGACTCTTAACCCAGCCTCTGTGACTAAAGTGACTCAACATTCTGTTGGAGATGTTATAAGGATATTGGATGATATTTCAATGGTCCATAATTTACAAGATGGGCATGGAGGATGGGTTGATGACATGGCTTTAGTAAGTGAGAGATACATTAACATGGAGGATGGGTTGGTGACATGGCTTTAGTAAGTGAGAGATACATTAACATGGAGGATGGGTTGGTGACATGGCTTTAGTAAGTGAGAGATACATTAACATGGAGGATGGGTTGGTGACATGGCTTTAGTAAGTGAGAGATACATTAACATGGAGGATGGGTTGATGACATGGCTTTAGTAAGTGAGAGATACATTAACATGGAGGATGGGTTGATGACATGGCTTTAGTAAGTGAGAGATACATTAACATGGAGGATGGGTTGGTGACATGGCTTTAGTAAGTGAGAGATACATTAACATGGAGGATGGGTTGATGACATGGCTTTAGTAAGTGAGAGATACATTAACATGGAGGATGGGTTGATGACATGGCTTTAGTAAGTGAGAGATACATTAACATGGAGGATGGGTTGGTGACATGGCTTTAGTAAGTGAGAGATACATTAACATGGAGGATGGGTTGATGACATGGCTTTAGTAAGTGAGAGATACATTAACATGGAGGACGGGTTGATGACATGGCTTTAGTAAGTGAGAGATACATTAACATGGAGGACGGGTTGATGACATGGCTTTAGTAAGTGAGAGATACATTAACAGATAAACTGACAGACTAACGGACATATTATTTTGTGAAGAGTTTGAACTACATTCAACTTTCATTAGATCTTTGTCGTTGGTTTAATTAATTATATAGTTGACTAGATCAGCATTACAATATTTCATGTGCAGTTATTAACCCCCGCGTGCGTAAGTGGAGCAGAGGGTTACTGTAATCTGGAAATTCTTTGTTTTACTCTTTTCTGCAACACTGATCTAGTCAACCAAATAATATCAAAGTGTCTACTAAACCAACGACAAGGATCTATGAAGGATGGATGTTGTTCAAACTCTTCATAATAAGTATGATAGACAAACAGTTGAGATACACATTGACAATGAGAAACTGACAGAGATGAGATAGACACACTGATGATAAACAATCAGACAGACAGATGCAGATGGATAGGTAGAGACAGTCATACAAATAGACAAGCAGGAAGGTATTATTTTCTGAATTTCATTTAGTCACTTGGTCAAGCTGGAAGAGTGGTTAAAGTTTTTCCCACGGGTGATGTTAGAGTCGCTGTTAATGGGCGTGTATGGACCTTCAATCCTCTTTGTATGGTTCCTGCTCCTGATGAAAACCCACCTGAAGTCTCTCGTGAGTCATGTGATATATAAGATAATGGTCACATGATGTACAATCTATTTATAGCAGAGGATGATGATATGGGAATTCCGGATGACATGAATGTACATTTGAGGCTTCTCTCTCTTCTAGAGAACCCAGCCGTGGTAGTGGCAGCAGCTGCAGCCGGAGATGTCTCTACCTTGAAGGAATTCTTGACAAAACATCCAAAAGAGGTAGGAAAGATGTATGGATGGATGGATGGATGGATGGATGGATGAATGGATGTGTAGGTGGATGGGTGGATGGATAGATGGATGGTTGGTTAGATGGGCGGATGGGTGGATGGATGGACAGACAGACGAACGGAGCGAACGGAGTGAACGGATGGATGGATGGATGGATGGGTAGATGGATGGTTGGTTAGATGGGTGGATGGATGATGGGTGGATGTGTGGGTGGATGGATGGATGGGTGGGTGGATGGGTGGGTGGATGGATGGGTGGATGTGTGGGTGGGTGGATAGATGGATGGTTGGTTAGATGGGCGGATGGGTGGATGGATGGACAGACAGACGAACGGATGAAGTAGATGGATGAACAGATGGATGATAATAGATGAACAAAATGAAGTTTACCACTTTTATTCTTTCAGGTGAACACTAAAGCTGCTGGGAAATCAGCCCTTCATTGTGCTTCTGTAGCAGGTAATATCGCAATCCTTAAATGTCTTCTGGAATTTGATCCCGATCTAGAAATTGAGGTTAATAATTGTGATCATGTGATCGTCATGTGATTATTAAATGCTTAATTTCCTCATTAGGATGAAGAAGGTGATAGACCACTTCATTTATGTGCATATGGGTGAGTAAATAATTAACCCTTTATTAACTCTATATTTAATATTTAACCGTTTATTAACTCTGCATGTGATATTTAACCCTTTAGTGATGAAGATGAAACTGCCAAACTGTTAATGGATAACAATGCTGATGTTAATGGACGGAATGGACGTGGAAGTACACCTCTGATTATTTCAGCTGCAAAGGGACATATCAGTGTGATGAAAGTGTTAGTACAACACAAAAATATTGAACTACACCTACAAGTGAGTTATATATACACATACATTAATGTAACATCATACACACAATATACATACATACATACATGTATACATGCATACATACATACATATATACACATATACATACATACATACATACATACATACATACATACATACATACATACATACATACATACATACATACATACATACATACATACATACATACATACATACATACATACATACATGTATACATGCATACATACATACATATATACACATACATACATACATACATACATACATACATAGATGTATACATGCATACATACATACATATATACACATATACATACATACATACATACATACATACATACATACATACATACATACATACATACATACATACATACATATATACACATATACATACATACATACATACATACATACACACATACATACATACATACATACATACATACATACATATATTCATACATACATACATACATACATACATACATACATACATACATACATACATACATACATACATACATACATACATACATACATACATACATACATACATACATACATACATACATACATACATACATACATACATACATACATACATACATACATACATACATACATACATACAGGATCAGGATGGAGATACAGCTCTTCACTGTGCTGTCATGGGACAAAAGTATGAAGCTGTATCTATTCTGTTGGAAGCTGGAGCAGATCCAGAGTTAATTAATTTTCGACTATTCACTCCAATACACGAGGCTGCTAGGATTGGATTCTTGCCGTGAGCTCATTCAACATTATTCATCTATCTGTACATACACATTCATCCTAGACTCATACACACTTTGTAGAGAAACATTTGCAAGTTGTAATGCTTACCAAAATGTTTGGGCTAGAGATGAAATTATTAGCATATGATTGAGTATATGTATGTAAATAAGTAGGTTTTTGTATTAAGCACAAGGTATTTTGGGTAAGATTTATGATATGGTGGGAATGAGAGAATTAGAAACAAGTAAACTGAAAAAGTCAGGAATCCAACTTCAGATTGAATCCAGGACCATTCATTCATCCATCCATGCATTCTTTAATCCTTCATTCATCCATCCATTCTTTAATCCATCCATCCATTCATTCATCCATCCATTCTTTAATCCATCCATCCATTCATTCATCCATCCATTCTTTAATCCATCCATCCATTCATTCATCCATCCATTCTTTAATCCATCCATCCATTCATTCATCCATCCATTCTTTAATCCATCCACCCATTGATCCACCCATTCATTCATCCATCCATCCATCCATTCATTCATTCATTCATTCATTCATTCATTCATTCATCCATATATTCATCCATTCATCCATCCATTCATTCATCCATCTATTTATCTATCCATTCATTAATCCATCCATTCATCCATCCATCCATTCATCTATCATGTCAATTCCCTTTCCATTCATTTATCATTTTTTCATTCAGTGCTTTGGAACAGTTCATGAAAAAAATTCCAACTTGTGTTAATATGCCCAAAGATGACGGGTACACACCTCTTCATCTCACAGCACTTAATGATCATTTGGATTCACTCACTACTATTCTGGATTGTGTTAGTCTAATAACAGTAACATTTTCCAGTCACCTCCATCTATCCATTCATTCATCATCTATCTATCCATCTCTTTCAACCTTCCATTGACCATCCATCCATCTAGTCATCCATTTATCCATCTATATATCCATGAATATCTATTTATCTATCTATCAATGAATTTGTTTGTACTGTAAATTTCATGAGCTATCTATCTATCTATCTGTCTATCTATCTATATATCTATCTATCTATCTATCTATCTATTTTACATTATTACATATACTATTAATGTATTAACATGTATTTGTTCTGTCTCTCAGGAAACAACTAATATAGATAGTCGAACTAATGAAGACCAGACCCCATTACATATAGCAGTTCATCAGGGACATGCCCGAATAGTAGAAAGATTAGTAGGCTTTGGAGCCAATCTAAATGCACATGTATGTATGTATCACATATCAGCTAGTTTTAGTCACGTGATTGTCATGTGATTGTCATGTGATTTTATAGGATCATGATGGAGACACTCCTCTTCATATAGCCATGATGAGAGAAACTATTGATGTCTTGTCTGTTGACACACCACAAATGGAGAAGGTTTGTATATGAGATTATGTGTATATCGATCCCAGAGGACTGAGAGGAGGAGATGGCGTGCAACTGTAAAATGGCAAAATATGTATTAAATATCAATGAATGTATTTTTTAGTGACATTTATGTGAAACTATTTCTAGTGCTCGAAATAATGCAATTGGCCATTTTCTGGACATTTCACGTCTCTGTCTGGATAAAATTGCATTTGACTGGACAAATTGTCTGATTAGTTATAAGAATAATACAACAAAATAAGTACAGTAACCTCACAGTGAGGTGAATTATTAGTCAAGAGCAGTCATAGCTTAGTGGATATAGTATGTGTGAAATACGAGACTTTTTTCAGGACAAAATCCACAACTCGCTGGTCAAATATTAATTTGTCCGGATATTTCTGTTGGACACTTTTAAAAACTATTTCGAGAGCTGTTCTGAAACCATAAGTATATTATGGATGTCACACCCTTTTTTCATATACGCTACTATTTTTAACATTTTGAATTTATTCACACATATTTTGCCAATTGTATTACAGCTGGATGTGCCATTGATGAGCTATAGTTGCATATGACACTCAACATCTATTGCTATGAATCACACACACATACATGTACACACACACACACACACACACACACACACACACACACACACACACACACACACACACACACACACACACATGCTCAAACATGTACATACACATATTGTAAAAGATTATCTAGTGAATGCATCCCTCCATGAAAGGTCACTCACTAAACATTTCCTTGTTAAACCTTGTGGATCAATATGCCATAGCTTGTAATGTCTTGTACTTTTCAGATGAGAAAGAATTTTCGTCTTGAGGGTGATGGGACAGATCATACTAGTGCAGTAATGGCTTGTTTCTTAGTTCAAGAAGGAGCTAATCTTTATATATCAAACAAAAAGGGAAACACACCCCTTGTAATCTGTTCTCCTGATATTGCCACACTCGTTACACGTTTTATTGATCAGCGTCTGCCTGAAAAAAGGTTAATTTCATTCATCCATTTGCCCATCCATCCATCCATCTATTAATCCATTGATCTATCTATTAACCATCCAAATCCATTGTACCATCCATTCACCCATCCATTGATTCATTCATTCATCCACTCACCCATTATACCATCCATCCATTCATTCATCCACTTACCCATTATACCATTTATTCATTCATTCATCCACTCACCCATTGTACCATCCATTCACCCATCCATTGATTCATTCATTCATCCACTCACCCATTGTACTATCCATCCATTCATTCATCCACTCACCCATTATACCATCCATCTATTCATTCATCCACTCACCCATTATACCATCCATCCATTCATTCATTCATCCACTCACCCATTATACCATCCATCCATTCATTCATCCACTCATCCACTCACCCATTATACATCCATTCATTCATCCACTCACCCATTATACATCCATTCATTCATCCATTTCAAATATCTATTAATTTCTATCCATTCAGTAAATTTCATGGTTCATTGCGTAACGCTGGATCTGTGCAAATACTTACTCCAAGTAACGTTCCTCCATTGGCATCTGGGGTTACACCCACTTCAGATAAACTATCCCCACAAACAACCCAAAATGATACACAACAGAAACATTTAAACCCATCTTTATCGTTTCCACCAGAGAAGTCACCCCAACCACACCGATTCAACTCAGAGCCAACTACTGCTCCCTCTGTGGAATGCCTCTTATGTTGTGGAGGTGTTGATATTCGTCTCAAACCGTGTGGACATATTGTGATATGTCGTGAGTGTTCAAAACGTGCCAAGAGATGTCCAACTTGCAAAGTAAAAATTATATATTTCTTTCATGTCTATTTATTCATCTATCCACCTCACTAAGCTATCTATGATCCAGTTCACTATCCATCCATCCATCCAATAATCATCCATTCACCAAGCTATCCATCCATCCATCCATCCATCTCACTATCCATCTATCCACCCATCCATCCACCTCACTATCCATCTATTCATCCACCTTCCATCTTTCCATCCATCCACCTAGCTATCCATCCATCCATCCATCCAATAAACATCCATTCACCAAGCTATCCATCCATCCATCCATCTCACTATCCATCTATTCATCCACCTTCCACCTTTCCATCCATCCACCAAGCTATCCATCCATCCACCCATCCATCCACCTCACTATCCATCTATTCATCCACCTTCCATCTTTCCATCCATTCACCAAGCTATCCATCCATCCATCTATCCACTATCCATCTATTCATCCACCTTCCACCTTTCCATCCATCCACCAAGCTATCCATCCATCCACCCATCCATCCATCCACCTCACTATCCATCTATTCATCCACCTTCCATCTTTCCATCCATTCACCAAGCTATCCATCCATCCATCTATCCACTATCCATCTATTCATCCACCTTCCATCTTTCCATCCATCCACCTAGCTATCCATCCATCCATCCATCCATCCATCCATTCAATAAACATCCATTCACCAAGCTATCCATCCATCTATCCATCCACCTCACTATCCATCTATTCCATCTTTCCATCCATTCACCTAGCTATCCACCCATCCATCCATTCGTCCACTTATCCTTCCATCCATCCATTCAGATGTCCATGTTTCCACAAATCTATCCATCCATCTATCTACCCATCCATCCATCTACCCATCCATTTTCCCTTCTATTTATCTATTCAACCATCCAATCTATCCATCCACTCATCCATCCATATATCCTTCATTCCATCCTATTCAGGAAACAGTAATATCGATTGAAGACATTACTCCAAAATGTTTAATGTGTGAAGAGGAAGATGCATTGGTAACTGTCCTACCATGTAAACACATGTTTTGTCCAGGTAGGAATATCTCCTGATAGATCAATAATTATTAGTGTTGTTTTAGTTAACTATAACTATAACTAAATTAAGGCATTGTGACTTTTAGTTACCTAAACCTAAACCCATTTAATATTAATTAAACTATACTAAAAGTTTGATAAACCAGGTAATATATAACATATCTAAAAGTGGTCACTGCTGTCAAACTAAAACAACACTAATACTATTATACTAATGTAATAATTTGTCATAGCTTGTAGTCAACGTATGAAGAAAAAGTGTGCTGAATGCAAGAGCACTATTGAATCAAAGATAGGAATGCGTATGTAACTATATATCTATGTAGTGTGATTCCATCCATCATTCCATCTATTCATCCATTCATCTATCTATCTATTCATTAATGTATCCATACTTCCATCTATTCATCCATTCATCTATCTATCTATTCATTAATGTATCCATACTTCCATCTATTCATCCATTCATCTATCTATCTATTCATTAATGTATCCATACTTCCATCTATTCATCTTTCCATGTTTTCATCTACATCATCATTCCATCCATGTATTCATCTTTCCATGTTTTCATCTACATTCATTTTCCATCCATGTATTATTCATTTGTCATTCATACATTCATATATTCATCTTTCCATGTATTCATCTACATCCATCATTCCATCTATGTATTCATCTATCAATCTGTCCATTGATACATCCATCCTTCCATATATTCATCTTTCCATATACTCATCTATCTATATAGTTATCTATTTATACATCCATCCTTTAACTTGTATATTCATGCATCTATGATGTATTCATCATGATATGTCCATCCATCTATTCATCCACTAATACATATACTCATTTATCCCATCCATCATTTGTATCTCCTTTTAGCTGACATTCCACAAGATACTACCACGCCCTCTCCCAGTTCTACTGGAACATTTTCTCCCACCAATGTTTGTGAAATATGCTGTGAGAACCCAAGAAACACAGCTCTTACCTGCGGTCACCAGTTCTGCACTGACTGTTCCAAGAAAGTAGACAATTGCCCAATTTGTAGGAAATTCATTCAGCATCGAATAATGCTATTTCAGTGACATAGAATGGAATTTATAAACTGTATTTTGTACCTTAGAGCTTGTTCTCGTACATTGGACTTAGTTTAAAATATATAATTGCATTGACTGTACATTAATGTATGTATTTGTTGTTGACTCAGTATTCACACTTGATTACTTAAAAAGCCACATGGGCTTATAAAATTTTTTCGTTAATAATAAATTTTTTTGTTAATAAATTTCTCTATTTTCTGATCTTAAGAAAATTTGTTTTTTTCAGGTCTTGAAATAACATGTGTATCACATGATCTATATGAAGTCATGTGTTCATTACATGACTGCCAAGTAATTTTTAACATTTGATTTAACTTTGTTGCAATTTCAGAATCATCTGTGGAATGGGAATGAGGTTGTGTGGTTTGGAGTTGTGTTTTAGGAGGACTGCAAATTTTTGAATAACATGCAAACTGTTGTATACCATATTCTTTCCAATTAACTGAAGGCTGTTTCAATATTACTCTAAGTTGTTTCACATTCGTTAAAACATCTTCAAAATCTTCTTTTCCTAACACAATCCAGTTCTGAGATTCATGTTCACAATGACAATTTGTCATAAGCTTCAAATTTTGTATGCAATTTTTCCATGAGTCCATGTTTGATGGATCAAGACCGCTGGGAAGCCATTTAATTGTTATTGTGTGTGTATAGTAGTTACTAAATGTAATGTAATCAATGGACGTAATGGTTTCCATGACAACATCAAGCACACGACACATGGGTCTGTCTTCATTGTCTTGAATATTTAGTGTAGCATTGGAAGATCTCTGAGTTTTGAATTTCGATGATGGAGGCAACTTGAGAATATGTGGTTGTATGATACAAGGTAACATGATTAGATCATTCTCCATCATTGTTCGAAACAGACACTGGGACTCGTCTGGGAACGAGACTAATTAATGCTTGATTAAAATGAGCCACACCTTCCAATATCTTAGTTCAAGGTTCATCAAGATGGGTACATCATATTCAGCTCCTTCCACTCGCTCTGATGGCTCTGAAAAGAGGTACAGTAAATTATACAAGGTCAGTTTGTGTTACAGGACTCAACCATTGACATTCTTGTATAAAATCATAAATCATTTACAATTATTACTATTATAAATTATTATGATCTAATATAATCTTTTCCAGTAAAATAATGTTGTTGATCAAAAGGCTTCCTATTTTACATTTTGTACATGAAGCCAATAAAAGTTGGTATTTAGAAAATATTCCTGGGATACCAAATTTCATTGGCTTCATATAAACAAATAACAGAATTGCAAGTATTTAACCCTTAGATGACTGAGCTTGTTTTTCGAAATTCTTCCCATTTCCAACACTGGCGACTCTATTGCATATATTTTGGCCACCGTTCACTTTCTCTACCCCAAACTTGGCTCCTTTTCCGACATGGAGTACTACTTCCACCAACTTGCTTACCGGGACTCGAAAGTCCCACAGCGCTTCGTAGGATTGAATCGAATGCAGTGCTCTCCCTCTTTTGACTGGAACTGTGGCAAACAAAATGACCCCACTGCATGTTGGTACCAGCTACACCCACGATTTCAGGCCCAAGAACTGTAATGGTGTATATGCACAAAGCAGTAAAGTTTGATCGCATTCATGATGACCTCAAAATTAGAACATGATGGACTTTATATGTAATATAGTATTTAGTCATAAGGTTAATACATGAATATACTGTAAATTAAGGAAAGATTGAAATTTGATATACACATAAAATAAAGGAAAGAATAATAATATGAAAAAAGATTTTTGGTCATTCCAAACTAAAATTATCTGAAGTCAAGGTGAACTTAAGTTACTTCTCATTGAGTTTCTTTACGAAATGGTGGAATGATGAGCGATTGAAGCTAATCATTTGATCAAAATTATTTTGCGATGGGACAAGGTCCCTTTTTTGAAAATGAGGTCACATTTATATACAGGAAATGAAATCTAAAGGGGATGTGAAGAGTAAGGACTTTGTTGATGATACTGTGTTTAGGGTATGTTGTACTGTTCATCTATCCATAGTATCTAGCTATCTATCTATCCATCTGTCCATCCTTTGTTCATCATTGGCCCATTCATCCAACCATCTATCCATCCAATAGTTGATCTGTTAAATTCTATTTATATATTACTGCATCTATCTATACATTCTTACTTTCATCCAGTCATCCATTCACTCGTCCATCTATCTATATATACACCTATCCATCTATCTATCCATTCTCCCATTCTTCTATCTACCCATGCATTTATCTATCTATCTATCTATCCACGTTTCTATCTATGTATCCATTCACCCATTTGTCTATCCATCCCTCTCCATCTTTTATCGTCTACTAATGCCATTTATCTATCTGTAATTCTATCTCTTGCACCTGATAGGATCGATTCGTTCATTATTTTGGTGGACCATGTGTAGAATTTGGACAGCTACTAGTTGACAGATTGTTTGGTGGTCCTGGAACAATCAACGAGGAGACATTTATCTCAGCTTTAACAAATCTTGCACGATTATCAGGTGATTGAGTGACTGTTATTATTAGTGCAGTTTGATTCTATCACTTTCATTGGCTAAATGAATACATACTAGTGTTGTTTTAGTTTGACAATAATATAGTTATAGTTATAGTAGTACGTTTTTCTCAAAATTTTAGTTGTAGTTATAGTTGATTAACTACAATAATATTAGGCTTACTAAAAGGTTTTAGTTTTAGTTAACTAACTAAAAGTGCCCATTATTGTTGATTTTTTGTAGTTATAGTTAGCTAAAACAACACTAGTACTAGCTGAGAGTGTGTGTCTTTAGTTAACTAACTAAAAGTGCCCATTATTGTTGATTTTTTGTAGTTATAGTTAGCTAAAACAACACTAGTACTAGCTGAGAGTGTGTGTCTTTAGTTAACTAACTAAAAGTGCCCATTATTGTTGATTTTTTGTAGTTATAGTTAGCTACAACAACACTAGTACTAGCTGAGAGTGTGTGTCTTTAGTTAACTAACTAAAAGTGCCCATTATTGTTGATTTTTTGTAGTTATAGTTAGCTACAACAACACTAGTACTAGCTGAGAGTGTGTGTCTTTAGTTAACTAACTAAAAGTGCCCATTATTGTTGATCTTTTGTAGTTATAGTTAGCTACAACAACACTAGTACTAGCTGAGAGTGTGTGTCTTTAGTTAACTAACTAAAAGTGCCCATTATTGTTGATTTTTTGTAGTTATAGTTAGCTAAAACAACACTAGTACTAGCTGAGAGTGTGTGTCTTTAGTTAACTAACTAAAAGTGCCCATTATTGTTGATTTTTTGTAGTTATAGTTAGCTACAACAACACTAGTACTAGCTGAGAGTGTGTGTCTTTAGTTAACTAACTAAAAGTGCCCATTATTGTTGATTTTTTGTAGTTGTAGTTAGCTAAAACAACACTAGTACTAGCTGAGAGTGTGTGTCTCTCTCTTTTATAATTTAACAGCTTTCAAAGGTAATCTTCATGAAGCCGAAAAATTCTTTTTCTACGTATTTTCACAAGGAAAAGAACATATTGACAAGAAAGGTATTTTCTCACTAGAATATTCAAATTTCAATCCATTGCTTCATTATTTTGAGTTACAGTATAACCATGTATTAACCTTATGACATTAAACTATACACTATAGTACATATAAGTTATTGAGTTACAGTATAATCATGTATTAACCTTATGTCATTAAACTATACACTATAGTACATATAACATCCTAATTTTGAACAGACTGAGAACCCTGTTTAGTTGATGTATGAACTCTTACTCGTAGGTCTTATTGAGGTAATTCATGTTGCTGGTATGTTTGCTCTTGTGGTTGGATCTGAACTCCATGAAAAGGCAGTTGTACCACGAGATCTTCCTGTCATTGAAGCATTTGTTTCTGCTGCTGTATGTTCAACAATTATGTCCTTCACTCACATATCAATCAATCAATCTATCTATCTATCTATCTATCTATTTATCATCCATCCATCCATCCATCCATCCATCTATCTATGTTCTATTAAACGCTCTACCCTTTTAACTATCTATCTATCTCTTCATCTCTCCACCCATGAATTCAACCTATCCATCATCTAGATGTTAATGGCAGATCCACAGACTCAAGAACTATCTGCTACACAGTTTGCAGTATGGATGAATGAACATTGCCCACGTCTTCTTGAAGGTATTAACCATTGGATAGAGACAGTCTTACATGGAGACCACACTCATTCTAATGAACCTTCATCAGATCCTGTGAGTATAGAGTGAAATACTTGAATACATACACTTTAATTATTATATATATATATAATTAAACTAACCACTTCCACATAACATTCCTACATAAGTAAGTAATACTATATATTATCTTTGTAGTACTCTAGCTATACTTATATAGGGTTCTTATTAGTGTTGTTTTAGTTAACTAAACCCATTTTAGTAGGACATTATCTTTACCTAAACTATAACTAAATTACAGGTCTACTATAATAACTATAACTAACTATGAAATATTTGTACCTTTAGGTTAGTTAGTTAACTAAAACTAAAACCCTTTTAGCAAGCCTAGTACTATTTTAAACTATAACTAAACTAAAAGTTTGAGAAATGAGGCTCCAACTAAAAGTAGTTACTAGTTGTTATATGGAAGTGGTTAGTTTATTTTGTTGCTGATGTACTATCCCAACTAGTTTCTGCACTTTTTTGGTTACATGTTCATTTATATTTTATTATTATGCTTTATTATTTAAGTACTAGCACTAGTATCTATGTGTCTATTTGATTCAGGTCATACACACACTCTATCAGTTACCAACACCCAAACTTGAAGATGGAGCAACAGAAGATCAAATCAATAATATGTATGTATTTATATGGGCATTGTCTACCATTGTACCTCTAGTATATCTGGGTCATAAGAGAGATGAAAGTTCTGCACAGGTGAGATATAAAGCAGCAATGTATTATGTAATTTAAATTTATTCTCTTCTTTCTCCTCTTCTTCTTCCTCCTCTTCCTCCTCTTCCTCCTCTTCAACCTCCTTTCCTTCCTCCTCTTCTTCCTCCTCCTCCTCCTCTTCTCCCTCCTCTACCTCCTCTTCCTCCTCTTCCTCTTCCTCTTCTTCTTCCTCCTCCTTCTCTTTCTCCACCTTCTCCACCTCTTCCTCCTCTTTTAGTCACACAACAAACATCCATTAGGAGGTACCTGGACTCTCTTATACTCTAGTGATAAACATGGTCTCAGCATGAATAGATTCCAATCACATTGTTTCGATTATCGAGAACCATCCATTATGATCATTACTGGCATCTACTCAGAAGGACAGGAGAATCAGTTTATTATAGGAATTGATCGGGAATGGAGAGATGGAACATACTTCTGGGGAGATGATGATTGTTTCTTGATGGAATTGAAACCATCATTTTCCATGTTGAATAGTTAGGGAATTGTGTGTGTGTGTGTGTGTGTGTGTGTGTTGATACAAGTTGTTGAATTGTACAGTGTGTTTACACTTGTTTGATCACTCATCAACCATTCATATATCCATTTATCAATCTGTTTGTGAATCCATCCATTCATCCACACTATGTGTATGTATATAATATATGTACGTATTTATGTATGTATTTATGTATGTATGTACAAATATACGTATGTATGTATGTATGTATGTATGTATGTATGTATGTACATATGTGTGTATGTACTTATGTATTTATTATGTATGTATTTATTATGTATGTATGTATGTATGTATGTATGTATGTATGTATGTATGTATGTATGTATGTATGTATATATGTATAGAGGGAGCTAAACTTATATCACTCAATGAAAAGCAAAGAGGATTTCCAGTTGGTCTTCGTTTTATGAAGGACACTTCTTATAAATCAAATTTTGTGCTGATTGAACCAGATTTTGAAAATGGCTTCAGAAATGAAGATATACCCTTCAGAGTTACAAGAGTTGAGGTCAGCTATTTGTGTGTAAGAGAATAACAGGAACACACAATGTAGGGTGTGGTTTACACACAATGTAACCTGTGGTTTACACACAATGTAGGGTGTGGTTTACACACAATGTAACGTGTGGTTTACACACAATGTAGGGTGTGGTTCACACACAATGTAAGGTGTGGTTCACATCCAATGTAAGGTGTGGTTTACACACAATGTAGGGTGTGGTTTACACACAATGCAACGTGTGGTTTACACACATGCAATGTAGGGTGTGGTTTACACACAATGTAAGGTGTAGTTTACACACAATGTAGGGTGTGGTTTACAATTTATAATTAGGGTTTGAACGACTATGGGTTTTTTGTAGTCAACTAATAGTCATGTGACTTAAGTGGACTAGCGTGTACTAATATTAGTACATTAGTCACAAGTTCACACACAATTAAAAGTAGACTTTCATGCATTTCATGCATTAGTGCATTTATCAACTCACAACTAAATAATGGATGGATCAATAATGGATTCATGAATTATTGTTAAAAGGACAAATGGATGTACCAATCTATTCATCCATCCATTGATCCGTCCTCCTCTATCCATTGATCCATCCCTCCTCTATCTATCCATCCATTGATCCATCCATTGATCTATCCCTCCTCTATCTATCCATCCATTGATCCATCCCTCCTCTATCTATCCATCCATTGATCCATCCATTGATCTATCCCTCCTCTATCTATCCATCCATTGATCCATCCCTCCTATCTATTCATCCATTGGTCCATCCCTCCTATCTATTCATCCATTGGTCCATTCCTCCTGAGTTAGCATGTACATGTAATATACCTTAAATTCCACAATGACATGCAGTGACAGGTGTGCAATCTTGAGTGTCCATAAATATATTCTTTTATCCTTAAACATTTTAAATATTACTCATTAATTGCCTCTAGGTATGGGGCTGTGGAGGACAAGAAGCAGCAGAATCACAGCAGAGATTAAAAGAATGGGAGAAGAAAGAAGTTCTGAGAAGAAGAAAGGTACTCCAAAATTGAAAATCTTATCCAAATATCTACCAATTGATCTATCCATTTACCATTGTAATCAGACCATTAATCCAATCTATTCATTTTTTCACTCATATTTATACTAGTGAATATGGTTACATTATCTATCCAATCATCCTTCTTTCTACCCATTCCACTAATCAATCCATTTTTAAATAAATCTCCATTAATCCATCCATTAATCTTTCTCTACCATTCTTTTATAAATCTTCATTAATCCTCTATCCCCATTCCGCTAATCAATCCATTAATCCATCCATTCATCCTTCCCTCCACCCATTCCCAAATCATTTAATTATAAAACTTCATTCGTTCCACCAGCCCATATTCACATTCACATTTTACCAGTTCTCCATATTCAATGGAATATCCATGTACATATATAGATAAACAGAGAAGATTTAAAAGAAGCATGGGAAGAAAGTCCTGATCGTTATATCCTAGAATTAGGAGGTGTTAAAGTCAACCATCCCAAAGAACAACAGCAGGAATAATAGATTATCTATTGGAATTTTGTAGTTAGAACTAATTACAAATGTAGTGTTAATATAATAATTATGTGTGTGTGTATATTTAGGGCTCACACAAAAAGACCAGCAAATTTTCTGATGTGCCAACTATTGAAATAAATTGTTAATTCACTCATTCATTAAATTTTGTAATATTATGAAAATAAATATTATGCATGTTTGGATCTCATCTAGTTTATGAGGCTCACCAATTCAACAAGGTTTTGTATACCATCTTCTGTGGGGAACTTGAAATGTATTGAACTTGATAACTTGAACCAAACTTTAGATATGAATATGAGAATTAACACTATGAAAATAGAACCAACCACTCCAGGTGTTTATATAGAAAACTGCTACAGACTAATTGCCAAAAAGAAACAATGGTGTCTCAAATATACACAATATATAGAGCGATGTACATCACAATAATGTCTGTGCCATTCACATAATTTATACAATATTTATTGTACTAGTTAGAGTTTTGTTTGGTAGGTCCTGAATTTCTGTACATCATAAAAAGGTTGACAACTCAAATAAAGTGAATATAGAATTCATGGCTTCTTGTACTACAAGTGTTCAGATGTATATTAACTTACAAGTTGTAAGAACACATAAAAGTGCTGTATTGACGACTATTGGGGATGGGTGGATAATGCTCCATAGTAATTTACCTATTTTCCCCACAATTATGATTTTTTTAAATTATCAGAAAACATCATAATTATAAGCACATCATTTATTATAGTACAGAGTAATATTATCTTCTTATTACGTATATCTCAACATTACTGAGACTTCTATGTAGTGACTTGCAGTCCTGCAAACAGTTACACTACAAAAATCTCTGAATTAGCAGAGGAGCAACTGCAAGCAAATCTGCCATGAGGGGCCGGTGCACTATTTCAAAATTCCACCACATACCTATTATTCTGCCAGTCTAATCTGCCCATCCTTACTGTCAGCAATACTGCATGCTGACAACATGAGTTAAGTATGCTTGCAGCTGGATAGTGAAGCTCAGTGAAAAATCACATGATGAGATACTAATTAGCCCAACAGTAGAAAAAAACAACCCCAGTGGTGTTTCATAAAAATATGTTTCATTCATCCCTAGGTACTGTTGCATAAATTTCAATGTAGTAGGTTATTGTGCACGATGTTATGTGCACCATGTACACTAGAATTATGTTTTTATGTTTTTGCAGGTTTCAAACTCTTTTGTTGGCCAAAACTGCCTAATACAATCACTTTCAGTTGTACATTAAGTAAATTATTGGTATGAAATATGTGTAGACAGCACCTTAAAATTATATTCATTGATTTATAATTAGTACACTTGCAACTGTACTATATAGGGACATGCACATTATGCTGGGCATAGCTTTGAGCATAATAGATTTATCAAAGCAGGAAGCATTATGCCAGCATAATAGGATGTGGAATATGGTTTTAGCAAAGGTTACATAGTTGCAACTATACGCCCAAATTTAATAGTTTTAGCACCTCTGCTTTGCTAAACAATTCCCAATAACTAAAACAATTTAATGACTAATAATAAGTAAATGTAACATTATCAGTGATTTTAAAGAATTAATAATGAAAGCATAACAAGTACCCTAAGTGGGAATTTGAGCATAGCTGTAATAAAAGCATAATGTGCTTGTCCCTAAACTGTACTAACCGCTTAACAATTTTATTTTTGCAGTGTAAAACATGAACTGTGACCTTTAGAATTGTTTAAGTAACCTTAAGATGTGGTTCCAGAAAGATGAAAGGTGTATAGATATATTATGTACTGGTACACACATAACTGCAATCACATATATGATTTAATACACATAATTTCAAGAATTCATTGCTATATAATAATATTAAAGATCAGAACTACATCAATGATGGGTATTTGCAAAGAAATAATTCTATTCATTTGATGACATCATACACATATTGAAAGATAATTTATAAATTGTCCAGATCAACAGAAGCAAAAAGATCTGACACTGTTTCTTTGTGTAGAAATGATGGACTTGCTGTTACTATTGCACTTTTCGGTCTGCAATAACCAAAACAATCGACCTCATAGCTTGGAACATAATATCTATCAAAATAAAATAATTATAGATGGAAGTTATTATGTACAAAATTAATTATAATCATACATTTCTAGTTATATTAACAAAGCAGATCTCATTCTCTATAGATATGTAGATTTCTTCTGTCTCCTGTCTCTCATCTCTCTCTATGTAGGTTTGGTTCTGTCTCTGTATGTTTAGTTCTCTGTCTCTCTCTATCTCAGTCTCTGTTTTGTATCTCTGTTTGTGTTAGAGTCTCTGTCTCCCATTCATTCATTTGATACTCTTTTATTTATCTGATTCCTCTCTCCATTCTATCATTAGTCTACTTTATCTCTCTATCCATCCATCCACTCATTTTCTATCTATAGTCTGCTCACTTTTGAGGTGATACTTGAGAAAAGGGCATTGAAAATTCTCTTTTTCTTCTGTAACTATCATTTTTCTTGTTTGTCTGCAATAAAATTAATTTTTGAAGTTAATTAAACTGAGAACTCACTTCTTTTTTTCCACGAATCTTCGTAGCTACAGCACGATTAATAGTTTGAAAAACACTTCTCCAGTTTAGAACACCAACCATTACAAGACAGTTTCCCTAAGAAAAAATGTAAAGTCTGTTCGCATCCTCAAATTAGGTAATATAGTGTATAGTTTAATGTCATAAAGTTAATACACATTCATACTATAACTCTAATGAAAAAATGAATAAGGATAATTATATAATTGAAAATGATGCAGGAAAAAAGATAGTGGGTTATTCCAAACTAAATTACGCATTTTTCTGAGGTCATGGTGAATATGAATGACGTTTAGTGATATACTGATAATAGATTTTATCGATATTCCAATAAACTGATAATTACTTTAGATATGGACCAATAACTGATGCCGATTCAATATTATATCTGCCTTTTTGTTTCTGATTCATTCAATGAAAATGAGCATTTTCTCAATGATCATGAGTATCATAGAAGCAATTAATGATGCTATAATCACAAGAAATGACATTATTATTACAATATCAGCTAAATCTTTCAGAAATAACCAATACAGATAATAAAAATAATGGCCGATAATGAGCGATATCAATTACCGAACCAATTATCGGTACATCACTAACCGATAAAGCTATAGACTATAACATTGATAGTCAATACAAATCCCAGTGATTATATCTTATATCTACCTTCTTCAAATGAAAACAAGCATTTCTTCAATAGTTATTATAAGTGTTATACTCCTAGCGATGTATAATGACATTATTAGTACACTTATTACAATATCAGTTGTATAATTCAGAAGTATGTCAGTACCAATACCGAAATGACCAATACTGATTACTGATCCAATTATCAGTGTATCACTAAACAATTATAAATTGACTGTTGTAATATAACAGCATGGATTATTATGGCCCACACGACCATCCTTATGATTGCTTCCCGTGGGGTTGAATCTTTGTGTATATTAAGTATATTTTTATATATACTTGTGTCACACAAACATTGTTAAAAGGAAGTTGTGTCAAATTGACAGGCTCTGTCAATTCTAATATGTGGCGCGTATTAGAAAGTGCACTCGAGTGCTGACAGAAACCTTCTTGTAGCTTACATGGAAACTAGAAGCAATAGCTGTAATGTACTCCTAAAGTTCTGCAAAAAGTCAAAAATCTTTATGAAGTAAGAACAGTGGATAATCAACTATAATAGGTCGTTGGTATGAGAAAGTCAGCCATGATTACTGAATGATGACAAAACAAAGCAATCATTGGGATATTTTTTCTCCCTATTATATCTTGTTTGATAATAATTATAATAATTGTATAGACCTTCTCCCAGCCAGGATTTTTCTCGCTAAAAAATTTGATGTGAGGATTTTGTTTGTCTCTGTCTGAAATGGGAGCCACATGTTGCTGGAAGAATAGAAGTAGAAATATCAACACACACACACACTTTCACATATACACAGGAGGAGGAATATTACCTCAAGGCCCAGACATATTGATGGGAGGAGGTAGGAGGGCTGAACCATGCCATGAGGTTGATGGACAAGGTCTGTCAGACAGTAATTTAAAGTTGAGTTAGGCAAAAAGGCTGTGGAAAGTTTCATGAATATCAACAAATCATGTCCCTTATGAATAATTAATTTTACAAAATATTCACACTGCACTTTGCATAATTATAGAGGGACCAATATACATTTTTCATTTTTCCCAGGCCCAATCTGCTCTCTCAGTGGCCCAGTACATACACATGCATGTATACTAGTGTTAGTTTAGTTAACTAAACTATAACTAAAGTATAGTTTTGTAGCAATAATGAAAATTGGCTAATAACGAGTACTTTTAGTTAGTTAACAAAAACAACAACCCTTTTAGTAAGCCTAATATTGTTAACTATAACTATAACTAAAATTGTGATAAACTATAACTATAACTAAAAGTGGTCATTTTTGTCATACTAAAACAACACCAATGTGTACACACAAACAAATACACACATTCATGCAACAAACATACCTTCAAAGCAACTCCAGTTTTTTCTATCACCTTACTTTCAGGATCATATTTATCATTTGGTCCGATTATAAAGTGTGCATATTCATCCATAATTCTGAACAGAAAATAATTAATACATTCTCTGTTATTGAAATTGTATGTGATTGAATTTTCAAATATTGACCTTTTTATGATATGCAGGCATGAGAGAATTAAAATTGATCTCGCAAGCTTAATAATAGGTTTGGTCTTTATAAACGTAGAACTGAAATGATTCAATGGTTGTTAATTAATTACTAAAACTAGAGACATGTAGTTTGCATTAAAATCAAAACTAGGGAAACTCCCTTCTGACTTAATTATCATGTTAGTTTGGATTTGGCCAAACTATAATAGTATGTACTGACTTAACTTAAAACAACACTAGTATATATATTATATATTATATATTATATATAATTATATTAGTATTGTTTTAGTTAACTATAACAAAACCCCTTTTAGTAAGACATTTTGACTTTTAGTTAACTAAAAGTCTACTGCAATAACTATAACTAACTAAAATGAAGAAAATTGTTCAATAATAGGCTAAACTAAAACTAAAGTAAGCCTAGAATTTAACTACAACTAAAACTGTGAGAAAATCATAATTCTATAACTATAACTAGAAGTGGTCATTATTGTCATACCAAACAACACTAATACTTATATATATATATATATATATATATATATAAGTATATTATATATAATAATTATTTATATATTTACTTTTCAAAATGTTCAGGAGTTTTCTTGTCATATCGAGGGTAGAACTGATCCCACATCTTTATTCCAAACTATAATATAGATATGTAAGTCTATATACCCACACATATGGTTTATTATGATTTTGTTAATGTCATATTTGTAAATTTTCATTTCATCAATGTTTGACAAAGCAAGAATTAACAAAATGACAATTCCATAGTTGATCTTGTGTTAGAATGCTATTACTCTTGTAAAATTTCATACCACCCAGTTTATGTATATGTATTATAATTATATAATATGTACTATGTCATATGTATGCGACGTGCCTTGTCATTAATGCCTTGTCTTGTAATTTCCCTATCATATGGTATACCACTGATATACACAATATTACGTAAATGCAAAAATCCTAGTATTGTTGTAATACTAGGTTTTTCAGATACCAGATATTATAAGCAACTAAAATTGCCTGTACTTATACCTATACCTATACATATACCTGTACCTATACCTATAACTGTACCTGTACTTGTACCTATACCTAAACCTATACCTATACCTGTACCTAGACCTATACCTGTACCTATACCTATACCTATACCTATACCTATACCTATACCTATACCTATACCACTACCTATACCTATAACTGTACCTGTACCTGTACCTGTAATACCTATACATATACCTGTACCTATACCTATAACTGTACCTGTACCTGTACCTGTACCTATACCTATAACTGTACCTGTACCTGTACCTGTACCTATACCTATACCTGCACCTGTACCTGTACCTATATCTAAACCTATACCTATACCTGTACCTAGACCTATACCTGTACCTGTACCTATACCTATACCTATACCTATACCTATACCTATACCTAGACCACTACCTATACCTATAACTGTACCTGTACCTGTACCTGTAATACTTATACATATACCTGTACCTATACCTATACCTACACCTGTACCTGTACCTATACCTAAACCTATACCTATACCTGTACCTGTACCTGTACCTGTACCTGTACCTATACCTATACCTATGCCTATACCAATACCTATACCTAGGCTATACCTATACCTATACCTATATCTGTACCTGTACCTGTACCTGTACCTATACCTATACCTGTACCTGTACCTATACCTTTACCTGTGTTCACTCATTTTTCTAGTATATGTTCATATCCATCTACTTTTATTACTGCTCTAGCCATTTCTGTTAGAAACTAAAACTCACAAACTATTACTAAAGATGGAATAGCTCAGCACATACTATTCTGAATGTTGTATCCATCTTTTCCTATAGTAAGTAGTACTATAAAGCTTGTAAAGTATCTGTAGCTGCCCTATACTACTCGCCTATACCAATATTTACCTATACCTTAGGTATTGGCACCTATACATTTATATACCTATACCAGTATAGGTACAACACTAAATCGACATATTAAATATACTAAATCGACATACCAAATACACTAAATCCACACATATACCAAATACACTAAATCCACATACCAAATACATATACCAAATACATTAAATCCACATACCAATACCACATACCAAATTCATATACCAAATACATTAAATCCACATACCAAATACACTAAATCCACACACCAAATCCACATACCAAATACACTAAATCCACATACCAAATAACTCTTGTAACTAAATGCCTTTCCTACAATATAGAGTGGAGTGAATGGATGACAGATGAGCTCTAGAGTAAGAATATAAAATCATTAGTACACAATTGAATATCAGTCATTATTCACAACCTTTTACAACATATAATGCAGGTGCTAAATATAAAAATGGATCTCCACGGTAACGATAATTTAAAACTGTTGCTCCCATCTGGAAAATAACAGAAGTGAGTATTTAGTTGTAATAATTCTAAAGTGTTATTTACAATAAATAATGTGTGATCTTCTTTCCTGATAAAGTTGAAGAACATAGTTCCTCTTAGTGACCCTGAGACACGATCTCTAAAAAACAGTACGTGAGATTGTTTTCGAAGAAAATCATGAACTTGACTGACACTGTTGAACAATAGTAATAGCATTCTAACACATAAACTCACATACTATTAACACATACACATTGTACATAGACTTGGCCATGGGTAGAAAAATGGAAGGATATGAAGTTTTAATTGAGTAAATTCAAATGTAACGTGTGGGTAGGTGCATTTTTCTCTTCTGCAACTTTAACAATTTTTAAACTTTCTTGAGAGAAGCTTACTTAGCTACAGAGAAGAGCTTCCAAGAAAGACCAGAGATATCAAAATCAAGTTTATAAACGTTTCGAAATAAAGTAAAACAAGCAGATCAATGTCCACATTTTTATCACTTATGAGGGAGAAATCAGTAGAACACTAGCACAACTATCTTTTGAAAAAAAAAATTTCTTTTTTGCAATCAATTATAATTATTATTCAGTGCCTCCAACTACACGAATTTTTTCATATTTATACGAAATTATTACAATGAATACGAACTATGGAAAATTACACTAAAAGTATAGAAAGTGCATGTGCTTTGACGACACACATGGAAGTGTCTTCCAGTAGTAGTTCAGCACCTAGAAAAGCTTGTAGTAGTGAGTCTACAGCTAGTAGTGTAAACTGTGTTACAGTTAGTGATACTGATGTCAGTGTACCTGCCAGAAAGAAGATTAAACTAAATCGACCAGGATCAGCTCAATAAGTGAACTGAAGCATATTTTATTCATTTTCTTTGAAAATACGGAAAATTTCATAAAAATATTGAAGGTTATAAATATTATACTGAAATGAGTAACGTATAGTTGGAGGCAGTGATTATTATTCATTTGAAAAGCATGTTTTTATCATGATACCCTGATATCAGTTTCAAGTAATACATTCACTGCTGGGTACTTGGTACTAAAGTATCTTTGGACATTTAAGAGAGTGCATTGTGCATTTTGTATGCACATTTTAGATCCGCACAAACTAACACACAAAAACACATGAAATCACACCACACACATACGTGTATTTAGTATTATCAATATATTCATCTCCAAATGCTGTATATTCATTAATGGAAGTCTATAGAAGTAAATATCTGATAAAATTAATAAGCACATGCTCTTATATATTATTATTACCTCATCCAACATATCAGTATTTACTGCAAATACATAAGTCTTCAAATTGGTTGTATCACCCATATAATGTTGTCTATGAAATGATATGAAAAGATGATTACACATACATGTATCATTTATATATATATATAATATTATATATATAATATTATGTGTATAATATTATATATATATATATATATATATATATATATATATATATATATATATATATATATAGTATGCTACCATGGCAACCGTTTGATGTGGTTAGGTCTTATATTTTGTATATAGACCTGTGAATCTTTAATCCACCAGCATACTATATATTATATATAGTACACTTACAGTTCTTATATACCACAATATCCCTTTGATGTGGTCATTTCTATATAATTTTTATTGTATACGGAGCTAATAGGTCCTACATACTGAATATAGCACCCTTGTTTTGTGTCCTATAATTTAATTGTATATAGAACCTATTAGCATACTATATATATTACATATGTATAGGTTATGTCCCGGTACGAGTGCTATATCAGATATATAATCACCGAGCCCGAGGGCAAGGTGATTATATATCTGATATTGCACGAGTAGTGGGATATAACCAATATATGTCACGAAAGACAAAACCTTTGTTGATGTCTGATGCTTCTCCTACCTTTTTGTCGGCACTTTGGAGAAGGTAAGCGTTGTTTTCTTGTAGTCTGTTTCGACGGCAGGTGCTATATCTGACCGCAGTGCTATATCTGCTGACCGCAGTGCTATATCATGTATATATCCCAGTGGTTTACTTTGATGTTTCGCCGTATCGGGACATATATTTATATATATATACATAATATATATTATATGTTATAATATACCACAGGTGCTATATCAAATTTATAATCACCAAGTATGCATGAGACCTATAGGCCGAAGGACGAGGTGATGTAAATCTGTTATAGCACGAGTTGGTGTTATAATGAATATATTTTTTGAAAAGGCAAAATTACTGTAGCTGTGTGTAGCGTCTTCTAATATTTGTCTTGAGTTTGGACCAGGTGAATCTTGTAGTTTGTGTCACTGAGGTTGATGGCAGGTTTTATATTTGGGTTAATTGGCATATATAATTAATTATGATGTCATTGGTTATGGCAATGTGTGAAATGTCACACATTTGTCAAGCTGTAAACTGTTGCATGCAGATTAGCATCTGTGGGGCAATTGTGGTTAGTCACAAGATTTAAGTTGGTTAAACAAGTTACCAGACTATTTCCCTTTGTTTCCAAATAAGTGTGGAGACCTTATATTTGTGTCATTATGATGATTCACATCAAAGAAACCACTAGTGATTTACAAATTTATTGCTGCAATGAGATTTATAATCACTTTGCCCTCAGGCCTATGACCCTCTGGCTTGTTGAATAAACATCTAGCACTTGTAGGTGTTTTATAAAATATACATATATATACATATATATATATATATATCACAGTTGTTGCAAGAAATATTACGAAAGTATGATATGCAACACTACCTGTAGTTTATGATATCAGAATTAAAAACAAAGAAAAGGTCTGGAATCCATCTGGGGATCGAACCCAGGACCTTCTGATATCTAGTCAAGCATTCTTATCAATTGACCACCAGACTCCTTGATGGCAGAGGAGTATAAGATTGTACTAATCCCAAAGCTAGCTTCAAACCTAGCAGCTTCTTACTATTTCAGTTTTCCTATGTAATTCTCTCATGCCCGCATATCAGCCTTACATAATCTAAGGTTAGATACCAAGGTGGCTTGAAAACTTTTGAATGTTTTTTTGGGTGTTGGCACTCAGTGAATGATAATTATACAATAATTAGTTGTCTAATAGTAATAATAAGGATGAAACTTATAGAGCACTTGCATAATCACCTTACTAGGACAAGATTACACACCATGAAATCATAGGGCTGATTAATCAAATAATCAATCGATATTGAAAATTCTTTTGATTATCGATTGCAAGTTTGTGATATTGATTAGGCTAATTATTCCAAAAGACATACTTTTCAAACATGCGACACCAAGTAATGTAAAATATGGAAGAGACAGGAAGCGCCTTTTGATCATCAAATGGGAGGAGTTTCCTGCATTAATTGACTGAATTGGCCTAATTACTTCCGCTGATTTTAATCGATTAAAATCAAGGTGAACGTGAAGTTAGGTGAATGCTTGCAGAGGAATGGCTTTAACAACTTCCATCAAAGTTAGTGATAATCGATTTCAGAATCTCAGGCGATTCCCAGCCCTACTAATTACCATAATTAATGACTAATTAATTATAATTAATTTGCAAAACTGTACTAACGGAAATACATTATAATTATAGTTATTTAACAATTTTATAGCATTGGGTAACCACAGAGCTTTTAAGTGTGAATTGTGTGATATATACCTGTACCATCAATCAGAGTGACACAAGCTACGAGTCAAGCTTAGACAAAACATCAGGAGAAGTGATTTATTTAACTGAAGAAGACTATATTTCATGGATTCAGTGAACAAGAACTTGAGTGAAAGGGCTTTAACAACTTCAATAAAGTGACAGAGAAAGTTAGGAGTCTTCAGTTGCTGATAGTTAGGGATGTTTCTTTGATTGACATGTTTGTAACAAATCAATAAGCACTAACTCCAAGACTGAGACAATGACACAAACTAATTCAGATTCATCTTGACTCTGGAAAAGGTTCATAACTTTAGTTTGGAACGACAAACAATTTGTTTACCTGCACTATTTTCATATAATTATCCTTCCCATTTATTTCAATCCATTGCTTCATTATTGAGTTACAGTATAATATTAAACTATACACTGTATTACTTATAAAGTCATCACATTTTAATTCCAAAGACGTTATGAATGCCAACATACTTTATAAAACTTATCTGATACAAACCCAAGAGAAAATGTTGAAAAGTGATTGCTGCTTTTCTAAATACATACTGCCTTAAATATTATTACTACTATTGTTAGATTTAAATTATATATAATAAAGGCTAAGCTAATTGGGATGAAAAGAGCCTGTTGTAATAATCAATGAATGTACTTATATACCAGAATTGATAAATGAATTTTATTTGTCAAAGAGGAACCCACAATGATACAATGTCTTCACATACTTATATTTATACATACAGGACTAGGGCTAGGGCTAGCAGGGATGTTGGATGGATTATATTAGCACATACCACCCCTGTTAGATGGATTACATAAGCACATACAGGGCTGGGCGTGTTTGATGGATTACTATATCAGCACATACAAGGGTGGCTTGGCAGGGGTGTTGACTATAATCACTAAACTAGACCCTATGAATGTGGTGCCTTATAAATCTTATGGTTTGACAATCTAAGCTGAAGATTCTGGTTCAGATAGGTTAGGCTACACATCATATTGTAAACATTCTTTTAGCATGAGTTTAACACTGAAAATAAACTGTAGAAGAATCCTAGTTATTTGAAATAATCTATTTGGGAAACACTCACCCTTCACCTCCTTGCATTACTCTTAATACAGTTAATATCTCTTCAAAGACCTGATGAAAATAATAATGATATAATTATAAACCATGGCTAGAAGGTATATATACTAGTACCACCTGCTGTGGCCAAGGTTTATGTGGATATAACCCGAGGTCCGAGGGATATATCCACATAAACATCTGAATACCAGCATCTGGTAACTGGTTTATAATAACTACGATTACCAAACAGTTAGTTAACATGATAGCATATTTGTAAGTGGAATCAATATAAAATTACATAATAATGATTTTTTTGGAGTAAGGTTTAGTTGTCAAATGTTACTCCTTCCTTTGATGATATTGGACTCAAGTGGGTATTACACTGCAAAACTATTTCTGACGCTTTAAAATAACTTGTTTACACCTGTTAAAAGGGAGTTGTGGTCTACCATGACAAAGAGTATATCATGGTAACATACTCATTATACATAATTACAATTATTATAATATAATATATATAATATTATATCACGTCCTCGGACACAAACTCAGGTCCTATATATTTTGTATATAGGACCTATTAGCATACTATATATATTACATATATAATTATATATTAATTATATATATATATATATATGTAATTTTTTTTACATACCCAGAACAGTTTCTTCCATATTTTCAATATGACAAAGAGAATTGCAGCAATAAACAAAATCAGGAAAAAGTACAACACAACCATTTCGAAACTGTAGTAGTCCTGTCCACTATCGAGCAGCCAGCCCCCTTTATATGACTAGCGCGTGGTGAATCCCAATGACAGTAGCAGGGGTGCAGTCTAGGCGACGACGAAGTATCGTAAGAATTAATTTTTGCGATGTTTGACTTTCACAATCAATTTCACGGATAGTGATCAGTTTTGATTTGATGATCTGTCGTTATTACACATCATCATATATTTAAACACAAGATCAATCAATAATCAGTTCTACCATGCCAATCAGATTGCAGTAAATGAGATTGCTAAATTACACTGCAACCTCTACTGAGAGGTTGATAAGTGTTCCCGGGAGGTTGTTAAGGTTGTACTAGGGGGAGGGGTAGTTGAAACTGCAGGGTAACTGTAGTTGCTCTCTGAGAAAGATCGGAGTTTGATAGTGTCTAGAAAGGTAGATTTTATGGTTTCAGTGAAAAGCTACAGAATTCAGCTTTCTTCAGCCTCTTGTAAGTATAAAAGTAAAATGAATTTTCAGAAAACGGCTCTATTTGTTTTCTCAAAATACATTGTACTTGGTGCACGCCATGATTGGTGGGCGTGGCTTTCGTGGTTTTGTACTTATTGTGATTGCAAAAATGGCGATTTGAACCATATTTCTTCAATTACAGGACAATATAAAGCTGATCAGAAGATATGAAGGTTGCTATTAGACCAGGTTAGAGTCATATTATATAATATTCCATTTTGAAAGTGATTGGAGTCGCATCCGCCCACTCCCTAGTACTACCTTTAAGTGATTTATCAAACCTCCTGAAATAGCTTTTTTTGGTGGGAAATTTCGACATGAAGTATCATGTCACAATGTATTTTAATACCCATATTATATATGTCATCAACAGCGTGCATATTGTTTTTGCAGTGATACTGTGTTTCTGCTTGCCCTTTTTTCCTCATTTCAAGACTTGTCATCCTGATTACCTACGTACAACTGCCCAGTCAAGAATCCTTTATTCTTCCAGTTTGAGGAATGCATGTGTGGATTGAATTATTATCATTATATGTATTATACCACATCTATATATAGATTTTACCATCATGGTGCACATTAAGATCTATACTGGATAGAGAGTAAATAGAATAGTTGAATGACTATGAATCATTAATTAACTAGTATTTACTTTGAAACTTGCTATATCATCAGTGTTCACAATTTTCATTTTAATTTGCATAACAGCTATACTAACACCAGTTTTTTCCTCATCCTGTTCATTCAACTACAATATTTAAAGTACCTTTGCAATGTATCCATTTGGTAGTATGAGGGATCTCTTTAATTTGAAGGCAATCTGGACTTCTGTCATCTCTGTTTGTCTTGATTTTTGTAATAAAATATAATATAGTAATAAGAAAAAATACAATAAGAAAAATAACAGTAAAAAAAGTGACATTGTAGGAAAGTAAGAAAAGAAAACAACAACAGTTTTACTTAAAAAAATGTGAAGAAACAATCACGCACCCATCATGTGTATCATAGCAACACTTGTCAAGTCACAATATTATATAGGAGTAGAAGGAGTGGATGGAGGGTTGAGAAATTCTTCAGCTTCCAAGTCCCTTCTTGTAGGTGAAATAATACGAATATTTTGGTGTTCCATAGGTTCGTACAAAAGTTCATCAAAAATGGATATATTTCTAACACGTAGATCATTCAATGCTCTGCAATGGGTTATAACCACTGTTATAAGGTTTCGTGATAAGGACCTGTCTGAACCCCATGGCTGACCAAAACTAAAAATCACATATGGTTTGGGTGTGTTCGTACACTTCACATCTGTGTTTTGTTTTAGTTCTGGTAAAAACTCTTTAGAATAATCAAAAACCTTCATACGTTCTTCTTTCTCAAGGGTTCCGAAATGCTTCAATGGAGAAGAACCATAGTATACCACTGCTCTACAAAGAGCTGTGGCATATATATTATTATCTTCTACGTCAACAACTAGACCTCGTTTGAGGGTCTTGAACATTTCTGAAGCAAGGGGGCTAGGATGTCTGGGAGATATTGAGATTTGATGCGAGTTCATTGGCCCAAATAATTTTACTTCATCTTTGTATGGAAGAACATCACGACAATGTAAAGGACCATAAAAAATCCTGCTACCTGTTGAACAATCCAAAGTTTCTGTATGGACAGTTATGGATCCATACATGATACGAATAGTAAGAGCATTAGGATCTATGGAAGAAGAATGAAAACAATGACACTAATAGAAACTAGTGACACTAATAGAAACTAGTGTGTTACTGTGGTAACTACAGTATAATACACACCACAAGGGCATACTAAAACAATGACACTAATAGAAACTAGTTTGTTACTGTGGTAACTACAGTATAATACACACCACAAGGGCATACTAAAAACAATGACACTAATAGAAACTAGTGTGTTACTGTGGTAACTATAGTATAATACACACCACAAGGGCATACTAAAACAATGACACTAATAGTGTTACTGTAGTAACTACAGTATAATATCTGTACATACTAGCATAATATGTACAGATAATACACTATAAGTCATAATACTGACACTATGGTCAGTCTTATTGTTAATAAATAAACTTCATTCAAAGGTATAATAGGTATAATAGTACAGTTTAAGTTGAATCCATTTTTAAAAGACAATTGTGATTATTGCTCAAGATTAAGTATTATAGAAATTTTCAATTGAATATAATTTTGTGGGATAATTAAAAATGCCATTTTAGTTAGTTATATACAGCTATTACAGAAGACCTGTAATTTAGTTATAGTTAACTAAAAGTCATAACGCCTTAGTAAAAGGAGTTTTAGTTATATTTATAGCACAACACTGGTCAGTGGTCACAATAGTTTGTTGCTAAAGTAATTGCACTCACTATCAGCAAATTTTCTTGGTGGCCAAGAAACATTTCCTGTTCTCAATGGAGGATACATCACATATGTTCCCTTTTCTTGAGATGATATACCAAAGTTTGGAGAAATGAGATTTGGACTAAAACGATTATTAATTGTCTGTTTTTCATAAAAGAAGAGAATGGAATATTACAAGTTGAAGAAAAAGAGAGCAACACGAAGAGGAGGAAAAGAGTAAAGAAATGGAGGCAGAGGTGAGGGAGGTGAAGGTGGAGGAGGAGAATGAGGAGGAAGTGGAGGAGGAAGTGGAGGAGGAGGAGAATAAGGTGGAAGAGGAGGAGGAAGAAGAGAAGAGGAAAATGAGGTGGAGGGGGAATAGAAAGAGGTGGAGAAGTAAGAGGAGGTGGAAGAGGACAAGGAAAAGGAGGTGAAGGAGGAAGAAGAGGATGAGAAGGTGGAAGAGGACGAGGAAGATGAAGGAAATCATTAGTCTAGTTTGCTTGTACAGAAGAATGCAGAAATTGAAAGAGGATGATACTTAATATCAAAAACAAAACTATCAATGTACCGTAGAATTAAGAGATGAGAAATATTATGGAAGAATTACTATACCTCTATATTTGGGTCTGTGGATGTACCAGAATGCTCGCTACTAACACTTTCATGTTTTCTTTGTCTCTTTTCAGATTGTGAATCAATTGGCATAAGTGGCAATGGTTTGATGGCTTGTGGTATGATGGGATGGTATTTGGGTAACAGTGGAGATAATGGTATGTGGTTTGGAGTAGTGGATGTGGTGACCATAGGGACATGGAATGGGAATGTGTGTGTACCTGATACTATGGGAACCAGTTGTATGGGAGCTGAAAAATATTTAAAAATTCATAAATCAATTTGTTAGTTGTTGCTATCCGTCAGTCTGTCTGTACGTGCATTGATAGCTATAATGTACATGTATTTAGACAAAGTAGCCCTACTTTGTCTAAATACATTATGGCTATCAATGCAGTATATTATTATATCCCAAGATGTAAGCTCATATATAAACAAATTATACCAATCACGTAGCATATTATTAATTAATATATGTATAATTAAAAAATTATATACATGTAATTATAGTAAAAGATGTAATGAATATTATTAATTTTAGGTGGTTTTACACTCCTTTATCATGTGCTAACATCATTTATGCATGTGCTAACATCATACATGAATACTTACTAGTTGCTAGGGAACCAATAGGCGTAGTTGGTGTGTCTTTAGGTGTTGTTAAAGACACTGCTGGTCCTAATGCAAGTGGCAGTTCCAATCTAGGTCGAATACTACGAACGGGTGATTCAGTGGGTGTGGTTTGTAATTGCATCATCTCACTGTAATGAATGATCGGTCTCTTTCGTTTTCGTCTTTTGCCTGAAATTTAGGACAAAAAGAAATAAATGAAAAGATAATCTATGTAGCTAAATAATATGATCATCAAAGCATTTTGATGGCCTGCAGGGCCATCCCTATGATTGCTTTCCATATATATTCTTGTGTTATATACCAGTTGTATACAATGTTAAGCAAATTGCGTCATTCCAGGGACTTAATCAATTAATGGGCACGGCACATAAACAACACGCACTTGAACTACAGGTCTACGTTAGTTTCAGCAAAGCAAATGGACCAACTTGTACAGGCAACAGAAAAACAACTCATTTTCATTAAATGTCCAATCACAATGTTAGTTCACATTCATGACTGCAAAATTAGACTTCAAAGCAGACATAGGGTAAGTATACATTTAGGCAAACAGGATGAAATTAGCTTATAGAATTCAACTGCTGTAGATAAAAACTTAAACAATGAATAATAAAAAATAAAAAGAATGGAAAACGGTTTAGACACGAGAAATTAACCATCACTGATTATTGATCATTACAAAGCAATCATAGTGATAATTTTTTCTGTATATAATATTATTTTTACTATAATTATAGGAGTTGCTGTTAAACTTTAACCTCAGGCTGACCTGGTGAAGTAGATGGTAACATTTGATAAACTCGGCAGTCGGGCCCTTCCAGTTCTTTACGTTCAATGATATCTTTTAGTCCATTTAAAGCACATCGGAAATTAATCTTCCAGGTAGTGACATCAGATCCATCACCATACTTACCTAAAATCAAAAGTTATTACTTCAAATAATACATGACCGCCACAAATCACCTCAATGATATATCATGCACACACAAGCGTAAATTTAAGATTGTGCCATATTGCCCTTTTTAGGGGTCCAAAATCCAAATTTTCCTGCCCCAGACCCCCCTATATGGACAACTGAAATGTAATCACTTCTGCTAATCTGAGCTGTTAAATCAGCCTCTGGGATACGCCCTCTCAAGCACTTCTCTCTAAGTACACACTTGGCCCTCATAGCTGAATCACCTACATGTATGATTAATCATTACTGCAGTCAGGATAAATATTAAGGGTGGAGGAGTGCATTAGATGTTTGGTCAACAGTGTTGTAAAACAGTGTTTTTCAAAATTAAAGGGTAGAACACCATGGTACCACCCTTTGGGGGAAACACTGATTAGTTAGTTCCTCATCCATCCATCTTTCCACTCATCCATCCATTAGTCACTAACCAGAATGTATGGCCCATTCTTTAAATAATGCAGCATCTCTTTCTTGATTATAATCTCTCTTTTTAGCATGAACCCATGGAACGCGAAATATCATTTTATCAACATCCAACCATTCCAATCCAAGAAATCGCTGACTGTTAATCATTCTTACAAGCCACTCCCTCATCCTTTCTGGTCGATCTCCATTAGAATGATGATGAACTGTAGGTGTATCAACTGTAGGAGTAAGGGTGTGATTATTGGGTGTGGTTGTAGTATTTGAAGAGAAAGATAAGCCAAGATTAATAACACCTATAAATGAGTTTTGAGAATAATGATGTTAACTAAATGAAAGCTACATTTTGTATTTATCAACTTAAGAGTCCATCCTAAACAATTATTTATTATAATTTGATAATTCACAGATCAATCATTTCAGTTTCATTTACAAAATAAACTCACAATTGATACTAAATTATTGATAACATATTGTACTATATGTATGTGTGTGTGTGTGTGTGTGTATGTATGTATGTATGTATGTATGTATGTATGTATGTATGTATGTATGTATGTATGTATGCATGTATGTATGTATGTATGTATGTATGTATGTATGTATGTATGCATGCATGCATGCATGTATGTATGTATGTATGTATGTATGTATGTATGTATGTATGTATGTATGTATGTATGTATGTATGTATGCATGCATGCATGCATGTATGTATGTATGTATGTATGTATGTATGTAATCATTTTCCAAAATGTTTCTAGAGGAACATTTCCCCATACACCTCTACATGGTGCTACATGGTACTATTGGCCCCCTCCCTCCTCCAAACTTTCTTCATGTGTGTCTTTGCCCTCATGTGATTTCTAAATACCCTGTATGTAAGTATTGGTTGTAGATAGTAGTGAAGATGTCTTACTTGGTCTGTTTTGAGCAGTAGATGTTGCTGTACCAGCAATATCATTGTCTTTCTCTTCAATATCTTCAACATTGACTTCCAAGTTGGACTAAACACATAATGTATTCCATAATATATACATACTCAAATTAGTAATACTTACCTCATCCATGTCAGAACTATCATCATTATACATTGTGGTGGTCTCTGAAGGAGTTATAGTGGCCATAGTAAGACCTATATAATTTATTATATAAAAAGTATGATTGCATGTACAGCGTAAGTTGAATGTCAAATATGGTTTGACATAGTAACACCTTTATATAATTATATATTATATAAAGTGTGATTGTACAGTGAAGGTTTGGATATCAAATGTGGTTATCAAATTATAGAAGTAAATTGTTGTACAAATTCCCATGTTATAAATATTATCTTGTTTCCCATGTACCAGTAGTCAATCCACTGGTACAGTCCACTGGTGTAGTCCATTGGTACTATCTGTATATGTTCCATAAACTCAATGTTGTTTTAGTATGACTATAATGGCCAATTTTTTGATATGGTTCTTGCACAACTAGTATCTCAAAATTTTAGTTTAGTTTAATTATATTAGGCTTACTAAAAGGATTTTAGTATTAGTTAACTAACTAAAAGTGCCATTATTGTCTGATTTTCAGTTATAGTTAGTGTAGTATACCAGAATTTATTCACAGCTTCATTAAGAAAGTCAAAAGGGTTTTAGTTATAGCTTCATTAAGTAAAAGTGCCTTACTAAAAGGGGTTTTAGTTATAGTTAACTAAAACATATGCACAAATGATATTATATTCCAAAATTAAAAACTGAATATTTAATTATAAATAAAACAATAACTGACATTCTTCAAGAGTGATATCATAAAACTTCCCTTTTGGGTTCATTTCCTATTACATTAAGTTCACAAGTTGGGTTTCAGTTTTGGTACAAGAATGAAATCACATCTTGTATTAGTAGGAAACACTATAGTTTGACTATTGCTGTACAAGTATAAAAACCCCTGTGTCAATGGCAGACACACACAGACACAGACAGATACAGACAGATACAGACACACACAGACACAGACAGATACAGACACACACAGATACAGACCACAAGACACAGACACACACAGATACAGACAGAGACAGATACACACAGACACACACAGATACAGACCACAAGACACAGACACACACAGATACAGACCACAAGACACAGACACACACAGACAGATACACACACAGACACACACAGACATAGACAGATAGAGACACACACAAACACAGACACACACATCCCCCACTCATATATAGATTTTGAAAACAATTTCCAATAATCACTGAGCTATAGCAAAGGTACAAACAAACACCAAGTCTACAACATTCATTACTGAAACTAAAAATGATAACAAATCCAAAATCTTTTAGAATGATATTTTCAATTTATATGTTAATCATAACTATATAACAATAATTATAATTAAACATAAATAGAGTTACTAATTCTATATGTATTTATATATTAGTGTTGTACCTATGCTAGTATAGGTAAATGTATAGGTGCCTATACCATGGTATAGGTAAATATAGGTATAGGCAAGTAGTATAGGGCAAATACAAATACTTTACAGACCAAAGATTTAAACTATATTGTACTACTTAACTGTGGAAAAAGATTGATACAACACTCAGAAATCATATTTGTTGAGCTATTTTCACCTTTTATAGTAATCTGTGAGTTTTAATGAAAGTAACTAGAGCAGTGCTGAAAATTAGCGCATATACTATAAAATGAGGTATAGTATACGTATAGGCAGTTTTAGTTGACCTATAACATCTGGTATCTGCAGTGAAGGCAAAACCTAGTATAGGTACAACACTATTATATAAGCATTTATAGTATACATAATCATATTATAATTAATTATATGTAATTATATGTGACCTAATTTTTAAAGAGTGACCTCGTCCCGCAAGTAATTTTGACCACACACTTACCTTCAATCGCTCGTCATTCTACCATATTGTACAGGAAGTCAATGAAATTTGGTATTCAAAAAGAGTTATTATTAAGCTTCTTGGGTAACAAATTTCATTGATTTTCTTTACAAAATGGCAGAATAACGAGTGATTGAAAGTAAGCGTTTGATCAAAATTATTTCGTGAGAAAGTGTTCCTTTTTGAAAATTAAGTCACATATATATACAATTGTTAATAATTACCCATAACTAATACTCTTATATGCATATTATATATTATATATACAATATGCATATAAGAGTATTAGTTATATACCATACAACAGATGAACTCAGTTTCCTTGTTATTTCTAATCTTTTCCAGGAACACAGTATAATATAGTAACATAACAACAACTAACTGGTCTACTATTATCATATTTTGTGTAATATACACTATATTCACTTTCATGTTAAAAACAAACAAATGAATATCAGTAAACTTTAAATGCACACACAACAGATTATTGAATAATGACACAGACAGAGACACAAAGACACCAACAGACACATAGTCACAGACAAACAAACAGACACATAGTCATAAAGACACAGTTACAGATATAGACACACAGACACAGACAAACAGACACATAGTCATAAAGACACAGTTACAGACATAGACACACAGACACAGACAAACAGACACATAGTCATAAAGACACAGTTACAGATATAGACACACAGACACAGACAAACAAACAGACACATAGTCATAAAGACACAGTTACAGACATAGACACACAGACACAGACAAACAGACACATAGTCATAAAGACACAGTTACAGATATAGACACACAGACACAGACAAACAGACACATAGTCATAAAGACACAGTTACAGACATAGACACACAGACACAGACAAACAGACACATAGTCATAAAGACACAGTTACAGATATAGACACACAGACACAGACAAACAAACAGACACATAGTCATAAAGACACAGTTACAGACATAGACACACAGACACAGACAAACAGACACATAGTCATAAAGACACAGTTACAGACATAGACACACAGACACAGACAAACAGACACATAGTCATAAAGACACAGTTACAGACATAGACACACAGACACAGACAAACAGACACATAGTCATAAAGACACAGTTACAGACATAGACACACAGACACAGACAAACAGACACATAGTCATAAAGACACAGTTACAGACATAGACACACAGACACAGACAAACAGACACATAGTCATAAAGACACAGTTACAGATATAGACACACAGACACAGACAAACAGACACATAGTCATAAAGACACAGTTACAAATATAGACACACAGACACAGTCAAACAGACACATAGTCACTGAGTCACAGAGACACAGACACACAAATATACATTCACATGCACATCCGTATACAAATACATATACATATATATATATATATATATATATATATATATATATATATATATATATATGTGTTATATATATCATGTTTCAGAGGTCTATATGCGTTATATAAACCTGCCACGAGGTAAGATATCACCCGAGGGCGTAGCCCGAGGGTGATATCATCCGAGTTGGCAGGTTTATATAACGCATATAGATAGATGAAACATGTTATATCTGATATATTTTAGAATGAGATTCATACCTTGGATTGTCCTGCAAGAGATTGTCATTAAGTCTGTCAGAAATCGCCGTCGAGTTTCACAAGGTTGATATTTTAAAATATCAACCTATTTTGAGGTTTATATGAGAAATATAAACTTACACGCCCCATAGAAATGTATGGGCTATGAATCTCATTATGAGATATATATATATATATATATATATATACTAGAGTAACTCTTGTATAGCTACTATGTGTTAATATACCTCCGATAAAGGATCTCTGTGTTATGTACAGCACTTAACTATGATGTATTCATTTACTACAATGTGCTGAACTTTGTTGCTGTACATAATTAAGTGTGGTGACTGGTGTACTTAACTGTGGTGACTGGTGTACTGGTTACATAATTAACTGTGGTGACCGGTGTACTGCTGTACATAATTAACTGTGGTGACCGGTGTACTGCTGTACATAATTAAGCGTAGTGACTGGTGTACTGGTTACATAATTAACTATAATGACTGGTATACATACATAACTTTTACATGTATGAAATGTTAGGGTACCCATTCAAGAGACATCCTTGTTTACAAGTATATACTCAATTACTTACTATTTGTGGTATTATTAATCTTTAAAAGAACAGGTAAGTTTTCATAAGATGATGGAAGACTTGTTGCAGTAGTTAACTATGAGAAGAAAGTAGAGAAGGATATACTCTATAATATACCACAACAAAATATTACGTTTCTGTGTCTAGATTATTAAGAAGATCTACTATTACACATAACAATGAGTTTATTATTAAGGAAGGAAGAAGGAACTATCAGAAATTGAAATTACATTTATAGTCAATATAACATCTTAAAGGCTATTCATGTTTATGATGGCCTCAAAATTAGGATTTGACTACTATATATGTACTAGTTTAATGTCATAAGGTTAATACATGTAACTCAATAATATATATGTACTACAGTGTATAGTTTAATGTCATAAGGTAAATACATGATTGTACTGTAACTCTATGTACTACAGTGTATAGTTTAATGTCATAAGGTTAATACATGATTATACTGTAACTCAATAATGAAGCAATGGATTGAAATTTGACATACACAAAATAGAATGGGAAGGATAATTATATGAAAATGGTGCAGGAAAAAAGATTATTGGTCATTCCAAACTAAAGTTATAAACATTTTTCTGGGTTAAAGTGAACTTCAGTTAGAAAAATAGAATATCAATTTTTTGACAATGAATAGTGTTAAAATGTTATAGTAATCCAGTTTCCGACTTTAGTAGAATTAAATCCTGACAGCTTTCAATTTAGTGATTGTAAATAATCTATTGACCACTATCTTGTTACAAATTACCATTTTGTTGCAAAACACAATCACACATTGTTAATAATCTATTTATCCATCTCATATCTTAAACCTCCATCCTATATTAACTAAAATACTTTATAACAGAATGAGGTTTTCATGCACAGACCAAATTGGTTCAAGTGTACAGGCCATTGGGAAATCAAGTTGAGTCAATTAACAAAGAGTTAATTAAA
This sequence comes from Petrosia ficiformis, assembly GCA_947044365.1. Classification (NCBI taxonomy): domain Eukaryota; kingdom Metazoa; phylum Porifera; class Demospongiae; order Haplosclerida; family Petrosiidae; genus Petrosia; species Petrosia ficiformis. The sequence continues at coordinate 1,443,629 of OX345653.1, read as the reverse complement.
TCAGTTGGCCCAGAGGCAAACTCAGAAGCTCTTTGAGCCAATAGTGTGACTTATAATTAAAACACTGTTTATCTGTTACAATATTAAATTATAATAATACTGTGTTTTCTGTTCTTTTGACATACAGAAAGATAGTCTGTAAAACTAACAACATAGTAGCCATTTGGTAGTGATGTTTGTTTGTAGAACAAACTGAAATCACTTTAAACATAACACCTCTCAGAATATTACGATAAACTATTTTATAATATAATTATAAAACATAATATTATTACATGAGCATGTTCATACATACAAATACATATGTTACAGTATGTACATGTATGTATGTATGTATCTCATACATACATACATACATACATACATACATACATACATACATACATACATACATACATACATACATACATACATACATACATACATACATACATACATACATACATACATACATACATACATACATACATACATACATACATACATACATACATACATACATACATACATACATACATACATACATACATACATACATACATACATACATACATACATACATACATACATACATACATACATACATACATACATACATACATACATACATACATACATACATACATACATACATACATACATACATACATACATACATACATACATACATACATACATACATACATACATACATACATACATACATACATACATACATACATACATACATACATACATACATACATACATACATACATACATACATACATACATACATACATACATACATACATACATACATACATACATACATACATACATACATACATACATACATACATACATACATACATACATACATACATACATACATACATACATACATACAGGATATTGAAAGTATTATAGTACAATAACAGTTTATTTTCAGCTCCACTTTAGATGAAAGTGAAATTAGATTTGTTTTGATTGGGAAGGAAATGTAAGACAATGGTAAGTTAAATGGCCAATTGGAAGGGGTACTATTAAAGGTCATTGGTGAGGAACATTACCACATAAGGAATATATATAACAGGTAAATTTAATTGTCTCTGTTGGTTTGCAAAAGTGGCCACAAACTTTTGATAGGTTGTTGTGATAATGATCTAACATAGAGATTACTCACAACTCACAACCTGCAATAATAAAAATGGGTGCTACTTGCACGAAACAACCATGTTAAGTGCAATACCATGATATGATATGTTGTGTGAGTTAGTGTCATTCAATTGTGACTTGAGAATGCTGCAATACCAATATAATATTTATTTCGTTTTGAGTTTTATATATACCATACAGTACCAGGGGTGTGGAAACAGCCAGTCATGCAGGACATTGTCTGAAATCTAGTGAATGTCTGGTAAATTGAAACTGAACTAAGTATACGGGGAGCAGGACAAGAGTCATGAAAATAGGGCAAAATGTCTGGCAATTGGCTCACTATTTCCACACCCCTGTACAAAACCCCAATATCTTTTTATGCACGTGCTCAGCTGAATTTGAAATAAATGATAAATAGTTTTACCATTGTGTATTACTGCAGTATGCTAACTCAAAAGGATCCTTATGTGATCAGCAGACTGTACTAACAACAAGATGCATGTGCATATATTATAAAAGAAATTTTTTTTGACTCTTAACAATCACAAGCCTCAGAACTCAGAAGCATAAGGGACTACCAACTGTACTTTGGGAAGTTTTACATAAATAAAAAACGGGATATACCAGTTTCGCTTCCGAAACTAATTTTATAAAATAGCATTCTTGTGTTTGTGGGTCAGCCCACCAGTGGTCATGAGATTAACAGTATTAAATTAACACGTTACTTATGGTATCTCTATGTACATAGATAGTTCTAAGTAAATCAAACACAAATAAGTAATTAAAATTATTCATAATTATAATAGGAGAGCAATGTACAACTTATGCAGAAAAATAATTTATAATTAAATAATTATTGTAGTTATTTCCGACACAACGATGTCCCTATTTTGTTAGCAAACATTTTGTGCAACATAATAATATTAATAATAGTGTAGCACAAATGAATGCTTCGGTGTCAATTTGATAATAAAATACAATAATAATAGTACTAATAATTTGCAATAATGACTTACCTTTAACAGTGGCCTCCTAAAATCATAACAAGATACTTCCATTAATGGCTATGAGAGAGAACCGTGTTTGCAACAACAATGTCAGCTCAGAGGTCCCTGGAACACTGTGAACTAAAAGTAGACTCTTTGCTCGCCTTTTACTTTCAATAAGCAATGCAAGGGACATTCCATAGCTTGTAGGACTGCCTCCAGAGGCAGTTTATATGCTTTCAAGCTTCCGGTTTTGAAGCATGGATTCGCGTGGTTTGTTGAAAGCGAAAACACTCTCGAGAAGAACCGCATTGCAGGAATAGGTATTACAAAATATGACCATTGGATATAACTAACTATAACTATTTACTTTTCTCACCTGTTCTTTCTCTCTGCTGGCCAGGATCATCGGATCTTGCTTGTCTTCCTCCTCCACCTCCTCCATTTTACATAACTCTGGTGATGAGCATTCTTCAGCAAAAACTTCACTTTCAACCACGCGTAATTATAATTCATTATGAATAACGATATTTTACTATTATGCATATGACAGCAAAACTTGTAGGAAAGGTCACCCGTGTAGTAATAAGTGTTTTGAATTTCGGGATGACCCACACGCCTTGGTATGTGTCAGTTTCATTAGTTCATTCCAGTGGTGAAAGTGAATCAATATTCATTGTATTTTGGGATGTATTTGAGTAACACATATAATAATTATAATACTTTTGAAGGAGTGTGGCAAAGGGGTTGTCCCCCTAAATCTTGCATGGGGTTGGGGTTGCTTAGAGTGTTTACACTTCAGCATAATAATTATGTGTGTACGTATGTATGTATTTATGTAATATGCATGTACATAATTTGTATGTAGCTACAATGTATATGTAATATGCATGTACATAATATATGTATTTATGTATGTTGAAGGTTGTATTATCATATTATACAATTAGCATAATTATGTCAGTATGAACGTAAATGCATACATACATCCATATATGTACTTTGTATATACAAAGTATGGATGTATGTATGCATATGCAGGGTACACATATACCGCAAAGGGCCGGGTATACATATAATACTACGGCACAGAGTATAATGTATACATTATGCTGACATACATTATATAAAGGCATATGTTCTTACTCGCTAACGTATATAATTACATAAATAGATACATAACAGATACGCATATATTTTACTAAGTATGTATGTGTGTATTGGCGTAAAAGCAATGTACTTTAATTATACAATAGGTAACAACATGCACGCTATACAAGACTTGATGTTATGATTGTATTTGTGGAGGAGATATTATTATGTCAACTAATGTGGAGGTGTCTTACACCATTGATATACATTCCAACATATTGAATATCAACTGGTCATTCCAGAAAGAATAGATTAATATTATTTTCATTAAAAAAAATCATAGGAATATCAAAATTGAAAAGGCACACAAACAAGATTAGGATGATACCTTAGCAACAAACCACTTCCATATATGGTACCTTGGTAAGCAACAGCAACAAACCACTTCCTTAGCAACAAACAACTTCCATATATGTAATCCCACATATGTAAGAAGCTAGCAAGATAGTGAAGATACATTACTAACATAGATATGAAAGCTAGTTTTGATGCTTAGGTAATATTCCACTCTTATTTGTGTGCTTTTTCAGATTTGATATCCTTTATATATAATTATACATGTTCTCTCATTAAATGTTTAGCATAGTGAACGACTAAGTTAACATGTAGTATATGAAATACAGGGACATTTGGTAAGCATAAGTGTACGAGACATGACAGGAGTGTAGATAGGAATGGGGTACTGAGTTAATATCTATACAGTTGTTGCCAATATGGTGGGGATGCATATGCAGACTACGAGCTTGGTCTAAATAAAGCAATGCATAACATACGTAACTATTATCGTTTCTTCTTTTAGCAAGGCATTGTTAGTTTTAGTTAACAGTTTACTAAACTATAGCAGGGGCAGAGACAGCACCTTCAAAGTGGGGGGCTGACAAAAATTGGGGGGCATGCATTGCTGTTGCCAGGGGGATATTGTGTGGGAGGAGATGTCCCTCTCTGACATGAAGCACAAAAGCTAAATGCTCTCAAAGCTTCCTCTATTTATACAATATGTATGGTTACACAAGTGGGGGCTCAAGCAGCAGTCAAGCCCCTCTGTCCCCCCCCCCCCCCCCCCAAAGTATCTCTGCAGTATAAGTAAATTACATGTCTGCTGTAATAGAAATTGTTCAATAATTGAAACTAAACGTGTTAGTAAACCAAAACTTGTTGTTCATTAGCTGTAACTAAAACTAATTATAATTAGACATAATATAACCAAAAGTGGTCATTATACTAAAATAACACAAAACATTACATATACACGTGCCTCTGTCAGTCTCATTAATGTGACTAGTACTAGTACTAGTACTAGTAATACAGTAGTCTGGATGAGCTACATACATAAAACAATGCTGTTTTACGTACTGGAATTATTGCTTAGTCTTGGAGCCCCAGCAAGTGGTACATCAAACCACAGGGTCTAGGGTACCATGTTCCTCTGAACGACAGGCGCTACTGTACACCAATAATTTCAGAAAAGTATCTGAATTTTGTCAAGGCCAAAATCTGAAATCTTCATAGCTGAATTTAATTGTGATACTCACTGAAATCTATAGGAATATTAGTGGAAAACTGTTTGAATTTTCCTATACCTGAATTTTTAAATTCCACATAGTTTTACTGTTTAATTCAGATAACTCATAATTTAGTCAGTAATTGAAACATAATAGTGAAAATTTTAACCCAAAATGTATGAATAAATGAAATTACAATAAGAAAGGAAAACAAAAGTCTAATCAAAATATTTTGTGTTTAGTTTTCTTTTCCTTTTAGTTGTGTTTGTATCTTGCTTTGGGATTTCGCATATATATAGCGGCCATAACTTGAAGTGGCATAGTGATTAGGTTGAAGTTTCGACAGCTTCCAAACAAAAGTATCTCCATTCTAGAAACAGGTTTTGCATAAGTATGTGGTAATAGCAATTCACATTATTAATTGTGAGTAAGAGCATCACATGCAATGATCACATTAAATTATAAAATACAGAAGCTTTAATTATATGTTACGTTGTACATGTTATGCATAATAGTTTATATTCAGCCTATATATACCAATACACCCTTGAAGGGCTGTGTTTAGAAAAATGTTTAAGGGGGTGGAAGTGCAGCTTGTAAGAATATATATTGGTATAAACATAGGTAGGGGCATCTGGGGGCGGCATGCTGCTCCCCAAGAAAATAGACACTTAGAGGGTGTTTCTGGTATACTTTTAATAGAAGAATCGTAACTGATAGTGGATCTTGAACAAATTGTCAAGATTTGGAGCAGGAAGTCTAGGATAGCAGTACCATCTAAAACATGGATATCATAGCTGTAGTCTCTATCTGTGTGTATAACTATTATGATGTATCTGATTTAACATTAACTATAAACAAATTCAAGGGGGGTGGGGGTGGAAAGTCAATGGGGACCCATCCCTGCACCTTTCCTCACCTATAAGTCATTCAAAAGACTTTTGGGTGGTTGTCCTGCCATTGCTGCAGGAAGCTCGATGTCTTCAATAGGTGGTGCTATGAAACTTTGAAATACCAGGTTCGCATACATTCCTGTTGGCCAAACATTAATAATGATCTGTACTTGTATACAAATTGGGTAAAGTCAGCTAACCATTTTCACATGATGATTTGAAAATTGAGGTAGCAATTTTCAAACTCTGGCGATTCACAACAACAGACTGGCTACAATTTACACTTAAAAAATTACAATAATATAAACTTACCCCTGAGTAATAAGAGAAAATATAAATGTACATAAACTTTGCATTTGTTACCTACCTTTATAGCCTCTATCATTGATTTGATCGAAGCCCTGTTGGCAATAACGTTTCGCTCATAATCACTGACATACTACAAGCACAAAGAGAAGGTGTAAATGATAGTTGGTATACAAAATATTGCTAACAGAGATGATTACAATTAAAATCACAATTGCGTAAATTTAAGTTAAAACATTAACTTCAAAATTAATAGGCCTAGGGTAAGGTTATATCACCTACCTTCATCAACAAACTATGTACTCTCAATGTTTTTCCTTATAAAGCTGTCACGTGCTCATGTTATAATTGTCTACCGAAGTATAGCTTCTTTGTGTTTTGTTTTTACACTATACGTAAATGTAGGGTTGTTATATATGTGGAGTGGTTAGTTTAATTTTGTTGTGAAGGTACTATCCCAATCTTGTTTTGAGTATTATTTCGGTTTTAATATCCCTACATAATCTTTCATTTTAAAATTATTCTTGTAACTGTATATTGTGACAATTGTAATGGAGAAGGAGGTTGGATAAGGGTAGCATATGAATAATACCTTCAAGTCAGAACACACAATTGTCCTTGTATTAATGGAAGCTGTGCCCACTTTTGTTTGAGGCGACTTCAGACTCTCATTTCTATGCTTAAATTCTCTTACTTCACAAGATACCTCAAACAATCTTCCAGCTCTATATGTTGTATGTTAGTATTGGAACCCAATAGTGGAATATTACCAAAACCTACAGAACTATTTCCACTATATTCAGGACACACCCAAAATGAGGACATCCCTGTATTAGGGACACTTACAGATGTGACAGTCCCAAACTAGTACAGGTATAAATTCACCCCTGAAATGAGGACACCTTTTGAATAGAGGGATTCCACTGTATTGAAGTAGTTGCGTTACTAACACGATTACAAGTGTTGTTAATTATTCAAATCCCACCTAGGCCTACTGTGTACACAGAAATCATATTATGGGAAAGCAATGCTTAACTGGATTTCCCACTGAGTAGTCTACTGCTATTGGTGAAGTAGTGAATATAGCATCAAGATGTAATAGATAAAACAATTAGTTTAAATTATTAATTTATATGTGAACACAACAGGTTTCTTGGCATCCTGCCGAGAAAACAAACACAGAAGATACGTATATGAGAATGATGGGTGATAAAAAAATACGAAAAACAATAAACAAAACTGTAAACAAACAAAGCATCATAAGTCTATGGATTACAATAGAATCGCTCTACTATGTCAACACCACACTGAGTACATTCAATTCTACAACACCACACAAATTGACAACATTCTTTAGGTATTTCTGTGATTATAGAATATGTCCCTCGTTCACAACACATCGCTGAACAACTGCCAGACCCAGTACCCGAATTAACACACTCTCTATGTTCTGTACCAACTATTCCTTTGGAATAGTCTGATTGACAAAAGCTAGGAGATGTACCTTTATGGACTAAATCTGTGTTATTCTCTTGGTTGAGTGTTACATGAGGATTCACTGGATCTAAATCACCATCTTCATTTTCTGTAACTTCGATTGACTCAAAATACAATGCTTTGAGTTGCTCTCCAATGATTTCAATGTCAGCACTCTTAGAGTAACATGATTGTACTGAGCAAGAACCTGACAAACCAATACAACGACATTTCTCAGTTTTGTTTTGAATGGTCTGTTGTAAAATAGAATTCAAAAATGAGCAATTAGCAATAATGTTAGTTCTTAAAAACCCATTAAAACACTCCATTCTCTGTTCCTCTCCTTCTCCCACTCTCTCTCCCTCTCTCTCTCTTTTTCTCTCCATCCCACCCTAGTAGTTAAACTATCACAAAAAAAGTCCATTCTTCTAGCTACCTACCTGAAGACCAACATTGTGGTTGTGGTTTTCCAATTTCCTTTTCTCGGAGATTTCTGTTCCAGTTCCAGGGTCATCATTATCCTGCAGAAATTCATTTACAATCTGTTTTGCTTTTACTGGATCAAATGAGCATTGGTAGGTTTTAACTATGCCATTGAAAGCACCATTCTCTCCTTCAATTTTACAAGTGCAATTTGGAAGTTTCTCTTCACGACAAGCAGAAGCAATTTCTAGTCCAGCAGCTGCAGCCAGCATTGCATTTATAAATGCTGTTTCTCTTGTGTCTAGAAACAAATAGAAATCATAGTAAATGGACACACACACACACTTTTGAATAAGACTACACTTAAGTAGACTAAAAATATGTCACATGCTATTTGCTATGTAGGGATACATATTAATTGAAAACAAGATTGTGTGTGTAAATCAATTCTTAAGAATTAAAAAAGCCTTCAATATATCGTTGGTTGATAAACATTCCTTTGTCCAATTTCAGCAACCAACATACTGACTATAGTAAATTGAAGGAGTACATACATTGCATATAGTACACATGCATGTGTATTGCAACCAATTACACATGCATATGTATGTATGTATGTATGTATGTATGTATGTTGTATGCATGTATGTAATATATATGTATGCATGTATGTATGTATGTATCCATGTATGCATGTATGTATATAGGTATGCATGTGTAGAACCATGATTACATACATAATCACCTCTTTACACATTAACAAATATATACACATAATATTGTTTTTAATTATGTATAATTATACTTATGTGTATATATTTAATTTAGTAATTATATCATTACTGTGCAATTGTTTTTTTATCAAAAAGCAAACAAATATATATATGTACTCTCCACATATGTATGAATGTATTGTGACTCATGTGTGATGTAGAGTTGACCAACAGATGTACAAGTAAATTTGATGCAAGATTGATTGTATAGGCTTATGCAAGGCATTGGTATTATATGACATGACATAATTAGAAACAGAGGAAAACTGAAAGTACAGGAATCTCACTTGGGATTGAACCCAGTACCTTCTGATATCTAGTCAGGTACTTATACCATCTGAGCCTCTGGACTCCTAGATGGCAGAGGAGTGTAGGATTGTACTAATCTCAAAACCTATGCTGCATATCGTACAAATAAATGCACAGAAAATAAATAACTCTTACCATCATTGACAAACTTTCCAAACAGATCATCTCCACTAAATGTTGAACAGTTCCATCTTGCAGTAGCAAACTGCAGTTGGCATTGAATGATTCCTTTTCTGCTTCCTAAGGCAATTATTCCTATGGTCTGTTTATTGTATAAACAAAATTGTGATTGTGTTGTGTCTGTCAATGAACGATTAAGTTGTCCACAGTCAGCCTGATCACCAATGGGTTCTTCAATACCAAGTAACCTAAGGTAATGAATGATAATAACCACTGCATCCATTTAATTGCCAACGACATGGTCAAGTTTATGTAAACAACAGGTGGTAAATCAAATGCTGGTTTTACAAACAACAAGAATCACCATTGAATTGCAATATTTTATACTGAAACTATATCAACAGAATATAAAATATTATGATATATAGTATGTGTAGTATAAGTAGGTACAATTAATAATGAAATCTTTGTTAACGATATTTTCATAAACAATAATTTATTATGGCCCGCAGGGCCATCCCTATGATTGCTTTCCCACGGGTTCGATGTATGTTTATATATATATATATATATATTTTCTTGTGTCCACTTACGCGAGTATGCGTTGTATACGTAGTTAAGGAAGTTACATCATTCCCGGGGGCTCGGTCAATTAATGGGCGTGGCGCGTAAAAGAACGCGCGATCAAGCTCTACAGACCAGCAGAAAGAAAGCTGTGTAGTTTACGTAGAAACTGGAACTAATAGCTAGCTATTCTACCTGAAATATATTCTACAAGTTCTACAAGGTTCTTTAAAAGGTAAACAGAGTAGATAATCAAAATAATAACTATAATAGGCTGATGTGTTTCAGGCATCATAAAGTTAGCCATGATTACTGAATGATGGACACCACAAAGCAGTCATAGGGATACTTTTTTCTCTATATACCTTGTATTCTTATAATGATCTTAAAATGCTATAAGAAATTCTATTGCTACTATAACTTTGTGTTTTTAACATGCATTAGAATGATGTGTTACCTTGAAGGCACATTATAAATTGCAGGAATTTGAATGTGTGACTGAAAGCAACAGTGGAAATTTGAGGAAAAAACCCTGCTTAAATTATGGTGTGAAGTGTAAATCATGCATAAGAGATTCTGTATCAGCAGTTACTTCTGTAAAAAAAAAATAATTCCAGTTTTGCTGAATTTCAATTGCAACATGCAATTAGTAGATTTAGAATTAGCAGGCAGTGAATACATTTAGGAAATTAGTATTAAAAGTTGTTTAGAACAACAAAATTCACTAATATTAAATTTTGATAGCAAGTCTGTATAGATGGTAGTTAGTTTACCAATAAAAAATCAAGGAATTTATACCATCTGTCAGCTATTCACAGCATCATACGTGTGCTGACTAATAAAGAAATTGTAAGAGATGCAGACAATGAAATATATACTACAGAAATAACTCACCACCAGCTAGTTGCAGTAGTTGTCCAAACCTGCAGCAACAGTAGTAATAAACCACCAATGCATAATATTCTTGTCATGGTTAGTAGAAGTGTCTCTGCTATCCTCTAAGTAACAATTTGATGCAAAACTTTATTTGCTCTGCACTTATATTAATAAAATGAGTGAAACCATAGCAATTATAACTATTAATAATTATTAATATTTCCTGATATTTGGAATTCCGATTTGATCAAAGAGAGATATAGACAGACAGACAGACAGAGAGACAGAGAGAGACTGAGAGAGAGAGAGAGTAATAGCTTCATGGAAATACCATCATGTGCAGTTCCAGCACATCATAATTCTCATTGCCTTCACTTTCACAAGTACATTATTTGACTTCCTGATTAATCAGCTACATCTCGGCTGAGTCGTTAGTTTTAGGAGTCTCATTATAGAATAGAAGAAAAGGTCAATGAAAACGCTGAAAATCACGATCACACAACACTGATACTGTTCAGATCAGTGTAACACATTGCATGTGGTTATCTGTATGAGTGAGTACTGAAGAGTGAAAAATGGGATGAAATCTGGACTCTTGAACAACTAATTAGATTATCAGTTGTTGCTACATATAGTAATTTGTTCTAACTTTGACATTGAAACTCCATTCTTTTGAATATCACACACCCAGTCTATATCACACCTGCAGATTATCATACAAAGTATATTGTATTGAATTACTTGTATTTGTGTGTAATTGTAGAATGACTATATACTAGTATTTATCCATCCATCAGCTACTTCTTTATACGTACATCTTTAATTCTACCATACATGGACTTATTGGACTACTGCTCAGTGGTCTGGAACAGCTGCTCTCAAACTCTCTCCAACAATATCGAAAGAGTACAAAACTATGTCATGAGACTAACTCTCAACAAACCACCCCTAACAAGAAGCGAAACTCTCAGACAATTCCTAAGCTGGTCTACTCTAAAAGAAAGAAGAGACAAATCTACTCTAATACGTGTCCATCGCTGCACTTCAGGTGTATCTGCAGTCTCAAGCTTATCTTTCGTCAAAGTTCCAAGCAAACTGAAACCTTGTGAATTATCCAGGGAGAAGAGGTAGATATGGAAGGAAGGCTTCATCTCAAATAGCCCTACTATAGAAATTCATTTGAATTTCAAGGTGCAATGCTCTTCAACTCTTTATCAACAGACCAAACAAGACAGACTACTACCGAGAGGCTTTAATTAAGATGGCCCTACAGACTCTTAGACATCTATAGTTAAAAGGTTTGTTTTTCAATCATAGTAACTTTTATTTTACTATTTTGTTTATTTCTGTATTCAATTATGAAACTTGTCCTGTAATACGTAACTATTTATCTTATTTTTTATTTATTTTGTATATATATATATATATATATATATATTATATTTCTTTTACTTAGCTAGTTATGTAGTTTATGGAGTGCCATTGGTTTTATTTTATTACTATTTTATTTAAATTATTTTTTTCTTTATAATATTATTTTTATTTAAAAATATTATTATTTTTCCTTTTCCCTTATTTGTTTTTGTTTTTATCTATGTACGTATGTCACCTGTTTGTCATACAGGTCAACCTATCCTTATGTATATATGGCTCAGTACCTGTTAAAATAAAAACTTATTACTGCAACCATATACTATCCACGACAACACAACCTATATTCCGTTTTAAATAATAACAAGTTAATGAACACCAATTACTATGCTATTGCATCAAAGTATATATTACAGTCAATACTTTAAATAATTTACATATTATTGTTTCATTAATTACATTATGGTCAACTTGTCTGAAAACATCAAAACACACAAGTATTATAATATACAATGTATATTATAAAATGTCTTATTCCATTAGTGCAACTATACTATTGACATATTACAGTACTAGTGGATACTTTAAATAATTTACATATTAAACAAATGTCTGTCTCATTAGTTACACTATGGTTAACCTGTCTCAAAACATCAAAACACATAAATATACAATGTATAATTATAATAAAACATCTTGTTTCATTAATTCAACTATGCTTACAGTCAACTTGTCTCCTGTAAATACATTCTTAGTGAATTTAACAATCACTGTTTCATTAGTTCAACTATGTTCTTGTCTCAATACTTTAAATAATTCGTCTCAAAAAACAACAAAACACACAAATATTATAATACACGCAAATATTATTATTCATTAGTTCAACTATGCTCTTATCAACTTGACTCAAAGTATCCCCACACAAATATTTTATTAATACTATCAAGACAAGTTGACAACAGTGTGTGTGGCTGAACTGATGAAACAAAGTGAACCTGTTGCTATCTGTCTTCCTGGACTTATACTGCAAAACTATAATAACAACGATCATGATTTGTGTGGTTGATATATTGGTAGAAATTTAACCATATATTGATTGAACTACACTAAGGTGTGTGGAAAGGCAAATAGGTGCCTTTTTGAATTGTCAACTACATGTAGTATGTTGATGGAATTTCTATAACATATCATGGTAGTAACCCTCGATAACACATCTGGACATAGGCTGCAGAACTTCAAGTCAGAACAAACAATTGTCCTTGTAATAATGGGAGCTGTGCCCACTTTTGTTTTTAACATTTGAGGAAACTTCAGACTCTCATTTCTATGCTTTACCACATACTTCAAACAGTCTTCCAGCTCCACATGTTGTATATTATTACTGGAACCCAACAGTGGAATATTACCAGAACCTATAGGACTATTAAATAGGGGTTTCACTGTAAGTAATGAAATAGTCGCTTATTTCATTACTTACAGTAAACACCTATATTCAGGACGCCCTGAAATGAGGTCACCCTTATAATAAGGATACTTACAGATGTCCCAAACTGTACTTTATAGTATAAATTCACCCCTGAAATGAGAACACCTCTTTAATCAGGACACTTGTATTCATCCCAAGGGTGTCTGGAATAGAGGCATTCCACTGTATTGAAGTAGTTAAATTTTATTACTTCACTAACACATGATTACATGTATAGTATTTATTCAAACCCCACCTACTGTTACCAGTTGTAGTAAAACGAAATCATATTATGGTAAAGCAATGCTAACTGGATTGCACACTGAGTCCTTGATGAAGTAGTGAATATAGCGACAAGATGTATTAGATAAAACGATTTGTTTAAATTATTAAATTTTATAAGATATTTTTGCAAGTAGCTACAGATGCCTGGGTAGTATTTAAAATCGATACCCAGAAATATTGTTTCTGTATAATTATGTGTATATTATGTGAACACAACAAGTTTCTTGGTATCCTGCCAAAAAATGAGAAAACAAACACAGAGAAGATACGTATATGAGAATGATGGGTGATAAAAAAATACGAAAAACGATAAACAAAACTTTAAACAAACAAAGCTTCATAAGTCTAGTCATTACAATAGAATCGCTCTAGTATGTCAACACCGCACTGAGTACATTCAATTCTACAACACCACACAAATTGACAACATTCTTTAGGTATTTCTGTGATTATAGAATATGTCCCTCGTTCACAACACATCACTGAACAGCTGCCAGGGCCAGTCTCTGAATTAACACACTCTCTTCTTTCTGTACCAACTATTCCTTTAGAAAAATCTGATCGACAAAAGCTAGGAGATGTACCTTTATGGACTAAATCTGTGTTATTCTCTGGGTTGAATGTTACACGGTCATTCTCGGGCACTAAATCACCATCTACATTTTCAGAATCTTTGACTTGGATTGACCCATAATACGATAATTGGAGTTGATCTCCAACAGTTTCAATGTCAGGACTCTTAAAGTAACATGATTGTACAAAGCAAGAACCTGACAAACCAATACAACGACATTTCTCAGTTTTGTTTTGAATGGTCTGTTGTAAAATAGAATTCAAGAAATGAACAATTAGCAATAATCAAAATAATATTATGTTAGTTCTTAAAAATCCCATCAAAACACTAACTTCTGTCAAAGGTGTGTATCAGAAATTCAACATACATAATTATAGCATTTCCAATGTAGTTGAGCTATATAATATTGTCTGCTCTTATTCTATGTAATACTAGTATCAATACCAATCATGAACTCTTCTTCCCTCTCCCCCTTCTCCCTCTCTTTCTCCCTCTCTCTTTCTCTCTTTCTCTCTTTCCCACCCTAGTAGTAAACTATCACAAAAAAAGTCCATTCTTCTAGCTACCTACCTGAAGACCAACATTGTGGTTGTAGATTTCCAATTTTCTTTTCACAGAGAATTCTGTTCCATTTCCAGGGTCATCATTATCCTGCAGAAATTCATTTACAATCTGTTTTGCTTTTACTGGATCAAACGAGCATTGGTAGGTTTTAACTATGCCATCGAAAGCACCATTCTCTCCTTCAATTTTACAAGTGCAATTTGGAAGTTTCTCTTCACGACAAGCAGAAGCAATTTCTAGTCCAGCAGCTGCAGCCAGCATTGCATTTATAAATGCTGTTTCTCTTGTGTCTAGAAACAAATAGAATACATAGTAAATGGACACACATACACACACTTTTGAATAAGACTACACTTAAGTAAACTAAAGATATATCACATGCTATTTGCTATGTAGGGACACATCATTAATTGAAAACAAGATTGTATGTGTAAATCAATTCTTCTTTATATTGAATTAATTACTCAAAAAAAGCCTTCAATATATCGTTGGTTGATAAACATTCCTTTGTCCAATTTCAGAAATCTAAAACTTGTAAAAGTTACATACTGAGAATAACAGACTATGGTAAAATGAAGGAGTTGTTCCCTTGTATTTCAATCTACGCCAACAAATTAATCTCTTTGTTTACATACATTGCCCAAGGGATATATATTTAAGAGACATATATAGCATAAATTAAATTATGTTGTACATGTATGTGTGTATAGCAACCAATTACATATGTGTATGTATGTATGTATGTATGTATGTATGTATGTATGTATGTAAGTATGTATGTATGTATGTATTATGCATGTGTGCATGTATGTACTAAGTATGTATGCATGTATGTATGTATGTATGTATGTATGTATGTATGTATGCGTGTATTGCAACCAATTACACATGTGTATGTATGTACAAATGTATGTAGGTATGTATGTGTAGAACCGCGATTACATACACAACTGTAATTTCAAAGAAAATCACCTCTTTACACATAATCACATAATAACACAATGTATACAAAGTATGCATAATTATACATAATTTATAACTACTTTATATATCAATTGTTTTATCAAAGAGCAAACAAATATATATGTACTCTCCACATATGTATGAATGTATTGTGACTCATGTGTGATGTAGAGTTGACCAACAGATGTACAAGTAAATTCGATGCAAGATTGATTGTATAGGCTTATATGCAAGGCATTGGTATTATATGTAGGCATGACATAATTAGATACACAGGAAAACTGAAAAAAACAGGAATCTAACTTGGGATTGAACCCAGTACCTTCTGATATCTAGTCAGGTACTCTTACCATCTGAGCCTCTGGACTCCTAGATGGCAGAGGAGTGTAGGATTGTACTAATCTCAAAACCTATGCTGCATATCGTACAAATAAATGCACAGAAAATAAATAACTCTTACCATCATTGACAAACTTTCCAAACAGATCATCTCCACTAAATGTTGAACAGTTCCATCTTGCAGTAGCAAACTGCAGTTGGCATTGAACGATTCCTTTTCTGCTTCCTAAGGCAATTATTCCTATGGTTTGTTTATTGTATAAACAAAATTGTGATTGTGTTGTGTCTGTCAATGAACGATTAAGTTGTCCACAGTCAGCCTGATCACCAGTATTGCTAATTGGTTCTTCAATACCAAGTAACCTAAGGTAATGAATGATAAGTGTTGCATCCATATAACTTGGTCAATTTTGTGTAAACAATAGGCGGTAAATCAACTGATACTTTTACAAACAATTCAAGGGTCACCTTTGAATTACAAAATTCTGAATTCTGCAATTCGCAACACTATGTCGCACTTAGCTTACGGTCTTCATTGACGTGCAAGCAAAGAAATCCACTGTTGGAAGTTGTTTTTTTTTTTTTTACAGTAACTATATCAACAGAATATAAATATATTGTATGTGTAGTATAAGTTGTTACAATTAATAATGAAATTTTTGAAACTTGTTTAGTAGATAAACACATCATTATATATAATTATAATAATCCTGAAATGTAATGAAAAAATTCTATTGCTACTAACTTTGTTTTTTACACATATTATCACTTGTTGTCCTGAAAGCACATTACAAATTGCAGAAATGAGAGGCAGGCATAAGGTTGAAAGCAACAGTGGAAATTTGAGGCATAGTTGAAGAAACCACACTTTAAAATTAAGGTGAGAGATTCATACATTAGCAGTTACTACTGTAAAAAAGAATTGCAGCATTGCTGAATTTCACTTGCAACATGCAATCAATAGATTTAGAGTTGGCATGCAGTGAATACATTTAGGAAAATAGTGTCTTGTCGCACACTATAAAATATTGAACAACAAACTCTGTCCAGATGGTAGTTAGTTCACAAAAATAATCAAGGAATCTACACCTCTGTAAGGTATTTACAGCATCATAACTGTTCTGACTAATAACAATTAATAAAGAAATTGCGAGATGCAGATAATGACTACACCCTACAATGCAGAATATAAATATATATATTGCAACTCACCACCAGCTAGTTGCAGTAGTTGTCCAAACCTGCAGCGACAGTAGTAATAAACCACCAATGCATAATATTCTTGTCATGGTTAGTAGAAGTGTCTCTGCTATCCTCTAAGTAGCAAAACTTTATATTTGCTCTGCTGCGACTGTGTACTTATATTAATTAAAATGGATGAAACCATAGCAATTGATATCTTAATTAATTAATGATTATTAATAATTATTATATTAACAAAACACTTCCTGATATGAATTCAGATTTGATCAAAGTCTAATTGTAAGTCATATAGCGTGGAGTGGAGCTGAATTTAGCATATGCTTTGATGACCTTCTGTATTGCATCAAGATAATCCTTTTCTGTTGCCGTCTAGAGAGAGAGAGAGAGAGAGAGAGAGAGAGAGAGAGAGAGAGAGAGAGAGAGAGAGAGAGAGAGAGAGAGAGAGAGAGAGAGAAAGAGAGAGAGAGAGAGAGAGAAAGAACAAAGAGAGAGAGAGAGAGAGAGAGAGAGAGAGAGAGAGAGAGAGAGAGAGAGAGAGAGTAATAGCTTCATGGAAATACCATAATGTGCAGTTCCAGCACATCATAATTATTAGCAATTGCCTTTACTTTCACAAGTACATTATTTGAATTCCTGATTAATCAGCTACATTTCTGCTGAGTTGTTAGTTTTAGGAGTCAAATTATTATAGAACAAGTCATGAGAAGAAAAGATTAATGAAAACAATGAAATCACAACAGATACTTGGTTTATTGTATCACAGGGTGATAATGCCTCATAACATCACACAACATACTATCTGATGTACCACATTGCATGTGGTTATCTGTATGAATAGTGAAGAATGGGGTGAACTCTGGGCTATTTTGATTAGATTATTAGTTGTTGCTTTGGTATTTGTTGTAACTTCAACATTGAGGTTACAATGATTACATCTTTTGAACAGCACACACCCAGTCTATTACCTAC
The DNA here is from genome assembly GCA_947044365.1 of Petrosia ficiformis. NCBI lineage: Eukaryota > Metazoa > Porifera > Demospongiae > Haplosclerida > Petrosiidae > Petrosia > Petrosia ficiformis. Next base: position 1,425,376 of record OX345653.1, on the reverse strand, counting down.
ACCATATGGTATTGTGTATGTACCTGTGTGTGTACAAATGTGTTTTGATAGATGCTATTAGGTCATCCATCCATCCATCCATCCATCCATCAAGTTGTTTATTTTCATTAATCCATTCTTTTATGTACAAAACACAACCTACACTCTGTTTTAAATGACCAACTATAAACAAGCAATTTGTATTAATTAAGACCATTTACGGCCACTGTAAGCAAGCAAACAAGAACTAATGTGCCAATGAAGACTACATACCGTCTGATTAATAGGGTGTGTTTTTTTAACTCTCTAACTAAACTATGTCATCATGATAAACATATTTTAGATGTCATTGTGAGAGTATTTCTATATAATGCTAGGTATAAGGAGGTTTGAATAGAACATCTCCTGGACTAACAGTCATCTTAACAGCATGTGCTTTGGTAAAACCAGGAAATCTTGAGACGTCAGGGGCAGCAAAATTTGCTCTTGACTTGTACCATAATGGATGTACATGGGATAAGAATATAGTAGTTCATGTTCCCATGGAAACCATAGAGTAAACTTCTTCTGACCAACTAGTTGTATAAATGAGTTATAATCCTAATCTAAGTGTCCACGACTTATCATACCAGATTGTGTACAGACTATAACCATCATTATGACATCAACACTATTATCTATAATACCTTTCTACGTGCTCTGATAGCAAACATCCCAGCCTCTGTACACACTGAACGAATATCAGCACCTATATTTGAAAGACATGGAATTATCTAAGTACAGGAATGAGGATATAGATGTACAGACAATGCCCAAACTAAATATCTACCTGAAAATGTACAAGTTGCATAAGTTGCACCCTAACCCTACTCTCCTAAGCCCCAAACCCAAACCATAAATCCTAATTCCAAATCTTAAATTCCAAATCCTAAACCCAAACAAGTGTTCTAAAAATGGTCAGGTTGAAAGTTTGGTTGGACATAAAATATGATGGACTGCATTTTGGTAATTGAATCCTAAATTGCTGTGTAACGTCAAATTGTCTAAAAATTTAGCTCATACATTCTAAATACACAACATCTCTACTCTTAATAAAATTAGAACATAACTGATAGTACATGTATATACATGTATGTGATATATTAATTGTAAAGTCTGTTCACACCTCAAAATTAGGATATGTGATGACTTTATATGTAATATAGTGTATAGTTTAATGTCATAAGGTTAATATATGATTATACTGTAACTTAATAATGAAACAATTGCTTGAAATTTGCACAAACAAAAAATAACAGGAAGAATAATGTATGCAGGTAAAATGATAGTTGGTCGTTCCAAACTAAAGTTATGAACATTTTTTTGACGTCAAGGTGAACATGAATGATAATTTGTCATTAAATGTCTCTACTATTAGGTTACATGTTAACATACCAAGGATTAGATAACAAAATAAACTTCTATTGAATTATAGGATAGAATATGAAACTTACAACATACTTTATATCAGATAGAGTACAAGTGAAAAATAAACAAGTTTGGGTTTGCCCAAACTTTTACTTTGCTCAATGTATTTATATTATATATATTTTTAATAATTGATATGTGATACTTAAACAGGAAAGATTAATCATAGTGGCTGTGATATGAACTGTTAGCGAAAGACTGTTCTATGATACTATCTCAATTGTATTTAAAATTAATTGTAGACAGGAGCTTACAATTTCCTGTACATTTAAAAGAAAGAGCATTTATTTGTAAATGCATAAAGACAAAAACAATCACTTCTGAATATGTGAACATATACTAACATACCAGTACTGGTATTGTGAAATTTCATAGTACAACTACATGTGATCCTCAATGCCAGCCAGGAGCAACTCCACCATTCTAGGAGCAACATCTACAATCCTAGCCCAATGCTAGGAGGAAAATACCCAATCCTATGAGCAAAAATCCCCAATCCTAGGATCAATATTACTGATCCTAGGAGCGACAACCCCAATCCTAGGTTTAGAATTTATTGTCTGTTAAACTTGAACAAATATAATAGCAACCCTCCTCCCAAACCAAACCAAAGCAACATTGTATTTCACTTATACTATACTTATGAGTGATGGTGTTATTATGGATTCGTTAAAGATGGAGTAGTTCCTCTAGATGAGTATATTCACTATTATTAGTACTCTCTTATACTATGATCGGTACCAGAGGTTTTGATACCTTTTAAAGCATGGGCCAAATTGGCTTTACAATGGTTAGTGCGTGCACCATTAGGAATACATCTTGAGCCAATTAACAAAGAGTTAATGCTGTTAGTGACAATATAATCATAATAGACTGCGCCACTGGCCCAATGAGAGTACTGTGCAGTGCCAAATAAGAAGCTCTATGGGCCAATGGTGCGACACATGAGCTTATTATCAAAAACACTGATCAGTACTGGTATGCCAGCCACATTGCTGTTAAAAACTAATAAGATTCGTAATGAAATCATAGTCTGTCTGTACATGACATAATTATAATATCATACCATGATATTATTTCCTGGTAATTGTGTTAGGAAACTTTTGTTTTGTAACAGGCCTCATGAATAGAAGATATACAATATTGAACGCTTCCTTAAATAGATACATTAAAAACAGTATGAATTAAAGATAATTAAAGAATTAATCTACCATTACAATGTATAATGAAAACATTTTATTATAGAAGAGAATGTAGGTATATCAAGGGGTGTGGAAACATTAAGCCGACTACTGGACATTTTGACCTATTTTCCCCACTCTTGTCCTGCTCCTCGTATACTTTGTATATAGTTTAGTTTCAATTCTACCAGACATTCACTACATTTATCAGACAATATCCTGCATCACTGCCTGTTTCCACAACACTGGACATTCACTAGATTTATCAGACAATGTCTCATTTGTATTCTTTCTTTGAGGCAATTGTTAACGTCTCTCAAAAAATAGATAAATCACTAAATAACAAGCACATGAGCTTATTTTCTAGTACAAGGATGACTATATAGCACACATGCATAATTGTCAGCCCAAAATTTTGAATATTTTAATTACAAATCATTCGTATGTCACGTTGATAGTTAGGACTGAGAGTTTTCTATTTAAAGCATACTATATACACTTGTGAATTAATTCTGTCACCTGGGACCTGGGCAGGGTTCTCACTAGGCTTTTATAACAAGGTGCTACACCCTTCTATATGTTACTAGTGCTCTCTTAACTCATTGATAATTAGTGTTGCACCCTTCATTATCCAGGGATCTCACTAGGCTTTTATAACAAGGTGCTACACCCTTCTATAGGTTACTAGGGCTCTCTTAACTCGTTGATAATTAATGTTGCACCCTTCATTATCCATAGTTCTCAACTAGGCTTTTATAACAAGGTGCTACACCCTTCTATAGGTTACTAGGGCTCTCTTAACTCGTTGATAATTAATGTTGCACCCTTCATTATCCATAGTTCTCAACTAGGCTTTTATAACAAGGTGCTACACCCTTCTATAGGTTACTAGTGCTCTCTTAACTCATTGATAATTAGTGTTGCACCCTTCGTTATCCAGGATTCTCTCTAGGCTTTTATAACAAGGTGCTACACCCTTCTATAGGTTACTAGTGCTCTCTTAACTCATTGATAATTAGTGTTGCACCCTTCATTATCCAGGCTTCTCACTAGGCTTTTTATAGCAAGGTGCTACACCTTTTTATAGGTTACTAGTGCTCTCTTAACTCATTGATAATTAGAGTTGCACCCTTCATTATCCAGGGTTCTCACTAGGCTTTTATAACAAGGTGCTACACCCTTCTATAGGTTACTAGTGCTCTCTTAACTCATTGATAATTAGTGTTGCACCCTTCATTATCCAGGCTTCTCACTAGGCTTTTTATAGCAAGGTGCTACACCTTTTTATAGGTTACTAGTGCTCTCTTAACTCATTGATAATTAGTGTTGCACCCTTCATTATCCAGGGTTCTCACTAGGCTTTTTATAACAAGGTGCTACACCTTTTTATAGGTTACTAGTGCTCATTGATAATTAGAGTTGCACCCTTCATTATCCAGGGTTCTCACTATGCTTTTATAACAAGGTGCTAACACCCTTCTATAGGTTACTAGCGCCCTCTTAACTCATAGATGATTAATGCTGCACCCTTTTGTAATTTAATAATAGAAAAACAAAAAGGTACTTGAGCAGTGAATCCCACAATATGATAATAATGATAATAATTAAGAATGAAGGATTATTTACATGTGTGTACTACAGATGGATGTGTTTTTTATTAATTACTTCCTTCCATTCAAAAGTTCTACCAAGAACACAGGCACACAATAACATAATGACCACTTAAAAGGATGGGTGTATCATATCATATAGCTTTTGATATTTCCACAAAGTAAACTATAGATAATGATCAGTAAAATGAGTACATATGTGTATGTACATGTATGTATGTATGTGTGTGTGTATGTGTGTGTGTATGTATGTGTGTATGTATGTATGTATGTATGTGTGTATGTGTGTGTGTATTTGTGTTTCCTTACTCATGTAGGAGTTATTATCAGCTGTTATGATAACTGTGAACAGCTCTTCCTTATACAAAGTTAATATACTAGGAATTGTATATAACTATATTCATAGTTATAATCATACTCATTATATAGTATATTAACTTAATAGAAAAAGTTGTACCCTCCTACAAGTAAGGTTAAAAAAACAATGTTAATTATCTCTTGGTGATTAGCATTCTAACTAAACATAGTCATCTTATAATGCTATCATGTACTCTTGAACACAAAAACACATATATATATATATTTAGTAGTGTTGTTTTAGTTAACTATAACTGAAACCCCTTTTAGTAAGGCATTTTGACTAAACTATAACTAAGTCTATTATAATAACCAAGAATAACTAACTCAATAATGGGCACTTTTAGTTAGTTAACTTAAACTAAAACCCTTTTAGTAGGCCTAATATTACCTTAGTTAATTATAACTAAACTAAACGTTTGAGAAACCAGGCATACCATGACTATTACTATAGTCTGTTCACATTCACAATGTCCTCAAAATTTTGATGTGATGACTTTATATGTAATATAATGTATAGCTTAATGTCATAAGATTAATACATTATTATATTGTAACTCAATAATGAAGTAATGGATTGAAATTTGACATACACAAAAAAGAACAGGAAGGACTATTATATGAAAATGGTGCAGGTGAAAAGATTGTTACTCATTCCAAACTAAAGTTATGAACATTTTTCTGAGGTCATGCTGAACGTGAATGACCTTTTAAAAGTAGTGATTTTAGTCATACTAAGACAACACTAATCCTTAAACACACACACACACACATATCTGATCCATTACACTCATATATTATTGTATAAGTTTAATGCAGATTCACAAGGAAACCCTTTCTTAACAGTATAGTAAATCCCTAGTTGTGTTCGCCATAATCATTTAGTGTTGTCCTTTATTCACAGAATGAATCACTATAAAGATTTGGTATGGTTGCCTTCCTTCTAAACAGATATAATCATAATATTTTATTATTATTGAAGAGGAATATAAACGGTTTTGTCTTTTGTAGTTCAAATCCCACGTACATGTGTAGTATATTATGTCATGTAACCCTTTCTCCCACACACACACAGACAGACACAGACACAGACACAGTGAGTAAAGCAGACAAATGTACACACACACACACATACACACACACACACATACACACACACACACACACACAGTGAGTAAAGCAGACACCAGCCAAATCTAGGTCACACAAAAAGATGTATGAAAAAGTATTTTCTACTGAGATAATATACAATTCCAATTATACACCCAATCATTCAGATAATTAACTAAAGTCTATTCACATTCACGATAGCCTAAAATTAGGATGTGATGACTTTATATGTAATATAGTTTAATGTGATAAGGTAAATACATGATTATACTGTAACTCAATAATGAATTGATGGAATGAAATTTAACATACACAAAAAAACAGGAAGGATAATTGTGTGAAAATGGTGAAAGTAAAAAGATTGCTAGTCATTTGAAACTAAAGTTATGAATAGTTTCTGAGGTAATGGTGAACATGAATGACCTTTACTATACATGATATATTTAATAATCAGAATGGACACATGATTGATTTGTAATTGCGAGTGGATGCTTGAATGGATGAGTATATATATATATATATATATATATATATATATATATATGTAAGTATGTATGTATGGTATGTATGTATGTATATATGTATGTAACATACATATCTACATACAATGTAGATATGTATGTATGCATGTATTTATGTATGTATGTATGTATGTATGTATGTATGTACATGTATGTATGCATGCATGTATGTATGCATGCATGTATGTATATATGTATGTATGTATGTATGTATGTATGTATGTATGTATGTATGTATGTATGTATGTATGTATGTATGTATGTATGTATGTATTGTATGTATGTATTGTATGTATGTATGTATGTATGTATGTATGTATGTATGTATGTATGTATGTATGTATGTATGTATGTATGTATGTATGTATGTATGTATGTATGTATGTATGTATGTATGTATGTATGTATGTATGTATGTATGTATGTATGTATGTATGTATGTATGTATGTATGTATGTATGTATGTATGTATGTATGTATCATGTATGATTATATTATACGATGTAATAGAGTTACTTTAAAACAACAGCTACAAATAGCAAAGTATAGAATTCAATCACAGAGTGATATTCCTTTGCTTGTATCTCTATTTAATGCCCATAAGTGTCTCTATCATTACCTGTATTATTTGGACATAGTCTGGCTAGTAACTCATAACGAATATCTTTATCAACACTCATCTTTGCTGCATGGATTTTGAAAATATGTGTACGGCCCTGAAGAGGACAAATTGTTTAAAGATGTGTTAATTGATTATCGAATATGATGTATAAATTGTTCATGATTGAACAATTAAAAAGCATAATGAATAATAATAAAGGGATTTTATACGATAAATTAATAATGTATTTCAGGAGAAATTTGCATTGCATACATTCTTAATCACTCAATACACTAAACAACATTTGCTCAGTTGAACCAACTTGCCAACTTGCCAACTTGTCAACTTGCCAACTTGTCAACTTGTCTCAAAACATCATAATATACAAGGTATAATAATTATTATAAAATGTCTTATTCCATTAATGTAACTATGCTATTGAGTCAACATATATATTACAGTTGATACACATTAAACAAATTATCTATTCCATTAGTTACACTATGGTCAACTTGTCTTAAAACACAGAAACAGTGAACACATCAAATAATTATAATTATAATATACAATGTACAATGTATAATAAAGCGTCTTGTTTCATTAATTCAACTATGCTTACAGTCAACTTGTCTCTCGTAAATACGTACTTAGTGAATTCAACAAACATCGCTTCATTAGTTCAACTATGCTCTTGTCTCAAAATACATGTATATACATTGTAATACAGTCAATATTTTAAATAATTTGTCTGAAAACATCAAAACACACAAATATTATAATATACAATGTATATTATAAAATGTCTTATTCCATTAGTGCAACTATGCTATTGACATATTACAGTACTAGTGGATACTTTAAATAATTTACATGTTAAACAAATATCTGTCTCATTAGTTACACTATGGTTAACCTGTCTCAAAACATCAAACACACAAATATTATAATATATATATACAAATTCTTTGTTTCATTAGTTCAACTATACTCTTGTCAACTTGACTCAAAGTATCCCCGCACAAATATTTTATTAACAATATCAAGACAAGTTGACAATAATGTGTGTAGCTGAACTAATGAAACAAAAGATTGTCTAATGTTTTATTAACTCATTATCAAAAAAACTATAATCATGTGAGTTTACATAATCACAATAAGAGTTACGCAATAGTGAATATACCATTACATAACATAATTATAATTATATAATTACATACAGTGCAGTACATAATTCTATGGTGTGATACATGTTAAATCATAACTTGTTTAGTTGTATAGTATCATACTGTATAGTTCTATAGTATCATACATGATATACTATAGTATCATACATGTTAAATCATATATACATACATACAGTGTAGTGTATAGTTCTATAGTATCATACATGATATACTATAGTATCATACATGTTAAATCATATATACATACATACAGTGTAGTGTATAGTTCTATAGTATCATACATGATATACTATAGTATCATACATGTTAAATCATATATACATACGTACAGCAGTGCATAATTCTAAGGTGTGATACATGTGTAATCGAGTATAATTAGTTTAGTTCATACATGATACACTATAGTATCATACATGTTAAATCATATATACATACAATGTACATACAGTGTAGTGTATAGTTCTATAGTATCATACATGATACACTATAGTATCATACATGTTAATTAAATCATATATACATACATACGGTGTAGTGTATAGTTCTATAGTATCATACATGTTAAATCATATACATACATACAGTGTAGTGTATAGTTCTATAGTACCATACATGATACACCATAGTATCATACATGTTAAATCATATATACATACATACGGTGTAGTGTATAGTTCTATAGTATCATACGTGTTAAATCATATATACATACATACGGTGTAGTGTATAGTTCTATAGTATCATACATGTTAAATCATATATACATACATACAGTGTAGTCACTGTAGTGTATAGTTCTATAGTATCATACGTGTTAAATCATATATACATACATACGGTGTAGTGTATACATGTAGTTCTATAGTATCATACATGTTAAATCATATATACATACATACAGTGTAGTGTATAATTAGTTTAATTCAATGGTTATTATGATTTCTTAATTAGATCTAGTATCTACATGTAACTGGAAGGTCAATGCAGTTGGTCTGTGTACATGATATCTTCACAACTGAAAAAGTTCTTAAAAACTTTGCTCTAATAAAATGGATTGCGGACTTTTGACTTACAAATTATTATGTGTGTAAAATGTTTTTATTCAAAGATTATTGGTGATAGTTAATAACAAAAATTCTGATGCAAATGAAACAAGTAGTTCATGATGTTAGAATACAGTAAACCGTATCTATAACATGAGTACATACCAAAAAATGATGCTTGCATGCTGTTCACATATTTTGGCCAAATTCTATTATGTATGATGTGTAGAATGTATAGATGTGTGGTGTATACTATGCAGAAATGTAAATGGACATGTCATCCATTTTATTACAACCAGCATGTGTGTATCACATGTAGTATGTATACTGTACATTTGTGTATAAACTACTAATATATATGAAGATCAACAAAAGCATTCATCTTTCTGTTACCATGACTACTACTAATAATTCTGTATGACAGATAGCCCGTGAGCTTATTTCAGACTACAATAAATGGCGTTATAATTATTATATCAACTTGAAATCTAGCACTAAAATACATAGAAACATAATATTTTACTTATGTATATACAATATACCATACATACATACATACATACATACATACAAAAAGTTACATAGGTATAATTACATACATACATACATACACAAAGAAATCTCATTATTGTTGTGTGATCTCAATACTGTGTCACTAGTATCTGTATAAACAAATACACACCACCCTCTCCAATTATCGTCTCGCTGTCAGACGTAAGTTATTATAACTACATTGTGTAATAGCTGATAGGTAGTAAATCAATTCATTTAACAGTCAGTAGATCATATTATAGTAATATATCATCTAAATGTCAGGTAATGTCTTGTGTGGGAGAAAAATCATCAAAGACATTATTTGAGTCAAACTATTAATTACAAAAGAAATGAGACATTTAAACAATGTCTGTATGTATGTATGCATGTATGTACATGTATGTATGTGTTTATGTATGTGTATATGTATGTGTATATGTATGTGTATATGTATGTGTATATGTATGTGTATATGTATGTATGTATGTATGTATGGATGTATGTATGCATGTATGTACATGTATGTATGTATGTATGTATGTATGTATGTATGTACATGTATGTATGTGTTTATGTATGTATATATGTATGTGTATATGTATGTGTATATATATGTGTATATGTATGTATGTATGTATGTATGGATGTATGTATGCATGTATGTACATGTATGTATGTATGTATGTATGTATGTATGTATGTACATGTATGTATGTGTTTATGTATGTGTATATGTATGTGTATATGTATGTGTATACGTATGTGTATATGTATGTATGTATGTATGTATGGATGTATGTATGCATGTATGTATGTATGTATGTATGTATGTATGTACATGTATGTATTATGTATGTGTATATGTATATGTATATGTATGTGTATGTGTATGTGTATGTGTATATGGATTATTAATTACAAAAGAAATGAGACATTTAAACAATGTCTGTATGTGTGTATGTATATATGTTGAATATACATACGTAGGTGTGTATGTACGAGACATAAATATCCCTTTATCAAGACAATTTTGGTCAAGGTAGTGAGAAAGCAGGTGCCATTAAAGTATGCAAAATAAGAATGTTGTTGATCAGTTGCTGAATGAGCATAGCTACCATATTAAGAAAAGTGATTCAATTTCAGTACAAAGAGACTCTAAATATCGTATTATATAAGCTTCATGACGCTAAACAAATAACAGACACAAAATAATTATATTTCCATGACAGCAAACAATTCAATTGAGTAGTCGCTTTTCCCTTTGAGCTCATGAAGTTCAATTAAATAACAATAAATATATTGAGATTCCTTCTTTGGTAATAAAATATTTTACAGTAAGCTTTTACCATATACTCTGAATAGGTTTTAGATAGAGTGGGTGTATTACATTTACCATAACTATAACTATAACTATATTCATCATGACCTCATAATTAGAATGTGATGACTATATAGTTTAATGTCATAATTTATACACAAAAAAGAACAGGAAGGATAATTATATGAAAATGGTGCACGTACGTGTAAAAAGATTAAGGCATCATAGACACACCCCAGTGACCTAAGGAAACACAGACACACCCCAGTGACCTAAGGCATCACAGACACCCCAGTCACCTAAGCCATCTCAGACAACACCCAGTGACCTAAGGCATCATAGACCCTAAGCCATCTCAGACAGCACCCAGTGACCTAAGCCATCTCAGATAACACCCAGTGACCTAAGGCATCATAGACCCTAAGCCATCTCAGACAGCACCCAGTGACCTAAGCCATCTAAGACAGCACCCAGTGACCTAAGGCAACATCCCAGTGATATAAGGCACATGAGACCCCACAAAGGCACTATTATATAAATTAACTATAATGCAGATTATACATGTATATAATGGATGAATCCTTATATGTAGCAATATCTATTCCATTATGATAATTATTACGAGTGTGTATTAGGATACGTGTGTGTGGTCTACCTCAAAGGTAAGCAATGTTAAGTGAAACGTTAAGCTTATGATTGCTGCATTTATTATAGTGAATATTATCCCAGTGGTATATAATATATATATATACCACAGTTTACTATTACTATAATTACACATAATTGGTGATTCCTTATGAAGTAACCACCACTTTTACCTAATAATCTAATTTATGATGCTGTAGTCATAAGTAAATGTTAAGTGAAAACAGGTTGTAGTGATCACAAATTAACTTTCACTGGCTTTATGTGAAACCCAACAAGTCTATTTGTTTTTATGGACTGCAGGGCCATTCCGCTTTCCATGGGGTTGAAACTATATACATGTATATATTCTTGTGTCATTTATGTGCTCATGCGTTGTATATGTAGTTAAGGAAGTTGCATCATTCCGGGAAGTTTGGGCAAATAATGGGCGTGGCATGTAAAATAACTCAAGCCTCAAGCTATGGTGCTACAAATCAGCAGGAAGATTCAGAAGAATGTAAAACTGCAACTAATACTAATAACTGTTGTATATAGCAGAGAAACAGTATAAAGATGATGCAAGAATCTTTAGCAAGTAAGTATAATAAGGTGTTGAGTTTCAGATACAAGGAAGTCATTATTTAGAACCATGAGGAGGTACTGTACCGTTCACTTTCTATGCACTTAGACTGCAGTTACACTTACTTCTTGAAGTGACAGTTTTCAAGTACACAGAAAGTAGAGACACTAGTGCCATCAGCAATGATTGATACATAGTCATTGCAAAGCAATTATAGGGATACTTTTTTCTCTTCTTACTCTTCAAGGTTCTTGTAATAAAATTATAAATTGTGCATCGTAGTTTAAAAGTTACTTTCTTCCCACTGACACTGAGCTCAAGCCGGGCATTCTTTTAAAAGCCACATTCATTAATTAATAGAGCCCCACAGAATAATTACAAAGCTCTCTTAACTACACGTACATGTATGTCAGTATTTTTGATAGCTCATATGGCGCACCATTGGCCCAAAGAGCTTCTTATTTGGCACTGCATGGTTCTCTCTTTGGGCCAGATGGTGCTATATTGTCACTAACAGCATTAAGTTTTTGTTAATTAGCTAAGATGTATTCCCAATGGCACACACACAACCATTATTGAGCCAATTAGGCTCATGCTTCCAAATTTATCAAAACATCTGATTGTAAGTATGCATCCACACAAACAAACATGCAACTTAATATTTGAAAAGGGACTTTCTCCCAAAATTGAACTCAATCATCTCGGTTACTCTATTTTACACAGAAAGTTAATAGAATCTGGTATCCAGGAAGACCTTTCATTAATCAGATTAAAATCAGTGTAGGGTTTTTTTGCAGGATTAACTCAATCATAGGATGGCCATGCAGCCTGATGCTGGACATAAAAACAACTTGAATTTCAATCAGGTATATATGACTGCAAAACATAAAGGTTTAAATAATCTGCTAGTTCCCGAAATAATTTACATTTCTAGGACTTCATTTCTCTCACAAAAGGAATTCAATTTATCCCCCATTACATTTTATCTCTCTTTCATTCATTAAAAAAAGAAGGATATGTAATTGACATACAGACACAACAACCATTCCAATATGGAAAGGAATGTACATAAACAAATGAAGTATATCTCATTAACATATGAACAGTATTCTAATGAGTAACATCACTGCTATACTATAGTATATTATGAACAGTATCATTATAACAGTAACAGCTTGCACTTCACTGCTTGTAACATTACAATTAATTAACCATTTGCTAACACCATTGACATTGTCATGTTCATAGATATAATTACACTATGTGTATGCACAACAATGATTATTTCTGTCCGTCTGTCTGTCTATCTATCATGCACGGGAAACAACTTTGTAATAGTTTCTAAACACATTATAGAAAGCTGAAATTTAGTTGAGCTTCTAAACACATTATAGAAAGCTGAAACTTAGTTGAGCTTCTAAACACAGTATAGAAAGCTGAAACTTAGTTGAGCTTCTAAACACATTATAGAAAGCTGAAACTTAGTTGAGCTTCTAAACACATTATAGAAAGCTGAAACTAAGTTGTATAAGAACGTATGCATCATTGCATATGCTGATGCAGTTCACAGTATCCGTAAATTCTGTTCTTATTATCCATTTAGAATAGTCATCGTTTTTTGACAGTCATGTCCTTAAATGATGACTAAATGGAAAGATGTTGGCATAGAGTGGGGGGACAGAGTGTTGTGTAAATTGCTCATTCACAAACTGTGTGATAGTATCAATTATTAAGCTAATCCAGCATTATGTGTGGGTACAGGGTACGTGGGGTGGTATGAGTATCAGACAGTAATACAATACATAATTATATTCACATTATCTATTAGTATAGCCCATATTATTATATATACATAGTACCAGTGTGAAACAATTAATTATGTTTATGCTATTATGCTTATCATTAGTATTTTATATAGTTGAATATATATACAAGAAGTGATGTGTTTGTATTCTGTCATGTGTACAAGTAGAGTAATGAACTGTTATAATTGTAAAAACAGCTTCAATTTATTGGTAGCAGTAGATATAGTGATTCGTGGTAAAAAGTGTTGAATAAACTTGATTATGTTAACAGTTGCTAAATACATCAAGTACAAGTGCTTATTAACAATTGAGTATATAGCATATGTCACAGTTATAATTGAATAGTATACATGTATGGCACAGTGGATGCTAAAATCTGTCAATTTTTAAACGTTCATTATTCGGCCATTTTGTACACATAGCCAACTAAATTTGGTATCCAGGAAGAGCTACTGTTGCTCTACCTAGAAACTAAATTCAGTTAGTTTCCTGTGCAAAATGGTTGAGTAATGAATGTTTAAATGTAGGCATTCCACAAAATTGCCATGACTGATTTTCGCATCCACGGTCACACATGAAAATGTATGTTGATTCACTTGATTATTAATCAAACAGTTAATATGTGTATCTTTGTACATACGTATCTATTTAGATGTACAGTAGGTATGTTTGTTAGTGGGTGAGTACATTCCTCATCATTAAATTATTTCCTTGTCATTAAACTATTCACTACTCTAAATTTGTAGTAGTAATACTAATAGTCATTTGTGTCCCCCTTGATCTCAGAAAAATGTTCATAACTTTAGTATGGAATGACCAACAATCCTTCTGGGTATGTAAAATTAGAGTATAATCATGTACATGTATTAACCTTATGACATTAAACTATACATTATATTACATATAAGGTCATACTGAATGTGAACAGATTAGTGTGAAATATAGATGACGAGAGTTTTACACAAACTGAAAATTGTATAAGACAGTCAGACTCATTGGCTCCACAACTTAAAACTGTTAGCTAACATCATACACCACTAATGACTGTAATTCTTTTGTGAGCTACATATTTGAACCAATTAAAAAATAGTAAAACACATTCCAAGGAAGGGAAGGTCTCAATTTCCCATCTTTCATGAATAGCTAATTGATTTTGAGAATAACCAAACCATGAAATAAAGAGCTGGTCAAACTAGATTTTAATACATCTGCCAATAATATAATTGACATAATTGATAATTGGATTAGTTATGGACCACAGGGCCATCCTTATAATTGGTTTCCCACAGGTTAGATGTATGTGTTTATATATATATATATATATATTTGTCACATACCCCATTATGGTTGTATACCGTGCTTTTCAGGTTGCTTGAAAGCTATGCAATTACAACCAGAGGAATCGACTGATGTAATTTGAGTATCCCGTGAATTAGTATATTTGATTGGTCATTCTAGTCTGGGATCGGAACAAGACTAATCAAGCAACCTGAAAAGCATGGTATTTAGTTAAAGAAGTTGCATCATTCTGGGAGGCTAGGTCAATTATTGGGCATGAGGCACGTAATAGAATGTGTGCTCGTGTTCTAAAGAGCAGCAGGAAGAAAACTTCTGGTAGCTTTGGGTAGAAACTGCTGTTCTAGGTGCAATATATCACTAAAGTTGTACAAGAGCCTCTAAAAAGTAAGAAGAGCAGATAATCGAAATAATAACTATAATAGGCTTTTGTGTTTCAGCAAGATAATATGAAAATCAGCCATGTTTACTGAATGATGACACTACAAAGAAATCATAGCGATACTTTTTTCTCCATATATCTTGTTTTTACTACAAAAGCAATTCAGTGGCTATCATACTGCAGTATACTAACATTCAGTGGCTATCATACTGCAGTATACTAACATTCAGTGGCTATCATACTGCAGTATACTAACATTCAGTGGCTATCATACTGCAGTATACTAACATTCAGTGGCTATCATACTGCAGTATACTAACATTCAGTGGCTATCATACTGCAGTATACTAACATTCAGTGGCTATCATACTGCAGTATACTAACATTCAGTGGCTATCATACTGCAGTACACTAACATTCAGTGGCTATCCTACTGCAGTATACTAACATTCAGTGGCTATCATACTGCAGTATACTAACATTCAGTGGCTATCATACTGCAGTATACTAACTTATTAGTAGAGTCAGTTTGAAAGTTTAATAAGTAAACACCTATAAACCTTCTGGAGAGATGTGTAAATGATTTCATTAATCTGGTAAAAAGAAATCCGATTGGTCAATTCTAAAATAGCATAAACGTTAAATACTATGAATAAGGTTGAAAGAGGAAAGTGACAAAATGCTGGTAGTCACTTGGAATTGAACGCAGGACCACTAGCATTAAAATAGCATAACTTATAAGAATGGAATAATGAAAAAGATTTTAGATTATATAATTAATTAATTAATTGTATTTACAAAATTAATCCAATTATAACTAAATATTGTTATTCTTATAATGATATAATAGGATAATTTAATTGTATACATGACGTATGGTTATATAATTAAATAATTAATTACATCATTCATTGTTCACAATTTTAATAGCTAATAATTAATGTTCTATAAAATGTAATTAATTAAATTAATTAATTAACATTCATATTGTTCTTGTCATTAATAACACGAAGAATTGAAATACAATACATGTATGTAAAGGTTATGTATGTACCTATATGTACATGCATGTACATGTACAGCAGTGTTTTTGATAAGCTCATATGGCGCACAATTGGCCCAAAGAGCTTCTCATTTAAAACAGCATAGTTCTCCCTTTAGGCCAGATGGCACAGTTAATTATGTCACCAACAGCATTAACTGTTTGTTAATTGGTTCAAGATGTATTCCCAATGGTGCACACACTAACCACTGTTGAGTCAATTTGGCCCATTCATATCAAAAACTCTGACATGTACCAAAGTCATACATACCCACCCACACATACATGTACATGTACATACTAATAGATATGAATGTATATACTATATAATACTATATAGTATGTATGGATAATTAAATTATGTAATGAAGATTTACAAAAGTACATTAATTTAACAAGACATTGGAATAATCTACTAATTAGATTATTAAATTCTATAATCAAGTTAATCAGGAAATGACTCGTAACTAATTTAATTTATTATTAATGAGAGCAAGGAAGAGTGGACTACTAGCTGTTCCTCTATCTTATCTGATACATGTATATAGTCCTTTGACTAATACATTATATTTCATTCATCTTTCAGTAGTTACATATACGGGTTTATATGCACATACTCCAACATCATGTCATACAAACATGGACAGAACATAAACAACACTTGAAATAAGTATTCAATGTAAACTAGTCTTGTAGAAACAGAATTCATAATTATTAAGCAAGTGTATGTACATGTATGTATGTATATATCTGTGTGTGTATGTATGTATGTGCATGTATGTATGTATGTATGTATGTATGTATGTATGTAATATCTATGTATGTATGTATGTATGTATGTATGTATGTATATATGTATGTATGTAACTATGTATGTATGTATGTATGTATGTATGTATGTATGTATATATATCTGTGTGTGTGTGTTTGTATTTATCTGTGTGTGTGTGTGTGTATGTATGTATGTATGTATATATATATATATGTAGTACAATCTGTTGTGTGAGTAAGTTATCAAATACAATACCAGGGAGTATATAGATCACATATACATATCATATATAAATTGGAATATAAGGAGACGATGAGAAGAAATTCTATAGTATTCCCAAGTAACATCACTACTGAATGACCCATGAGATTACAAAGATGAATAAAGAGATTAATAACAACAATTACAAAGGTCATAGTAATAGTAACATCAGTAACCTGTTTGATATCAAAACTACAATTAGAAACTATGTCGGGAAAAGACCATTGATCTTTTGTTAATGATAACACTATTATACTGTATGTATATCTTTGAAAGGAGTTTATAGACTACAATAAAGTTGTAATTTTAAATCTAATTTTTATGTGCAGTCAGTCAGTGTAGAGAAAGGAAGAGATTTAATGACTATTGATGACCTAAGTAGTGACTTAATAAAAGGGTTTTAGTTTTAGTTAATTAACTAAAAGTGCCCATTATTGGCTAATTTTCATTTTAGTTAGTTATAGTAAGTAGATCTGTAATTTAGTTACAGTTTAGTAAGGCATTCCAACTTTTAGTAACTTAACTATAACTAAATTACAAGTCTACTGTAATAACTATAACTAACTAAAATGAAAATTGACCAATAATGGACACTTTCAGTTAGTTAACTAAAACTAGAAACTGTTATTCTATAAATAAAAGGGCTGATTATTGTTGTACTGAAATATAAACACATACAATGTACAGTGTACATGTACAAATAATATACTGTGTGATTTAGTGTTGTTTAGTTAGACAATACTGACCACTTTAAGTTATAGTATGACTAGTTTATCACAATTTTAGTTTAGTTTAATAAACTGTTGTAAGGTTTTAGTTTTAGTTAACTAACTAAAAGTGTGGCCAAGTTATAGTTATTACAGTAGACTTGTAATTTAGTTATAGTTTAGTTAACTAAAAGTCACAATGCCTTACTAAAAAGGGTTTTAGTTATAGTTATAGTTAACTAAAACAACACTTTATTGTATGTAGATGTACATGTATGTAATAAATAAGAATGTTTGTATAAGCTACTGAAAAAATGCCTGTTTTATGTAATATGTTGTTGTGAAGTCTGAGATAATCACAATGTTGTGTTAATTTAATTAAATAATAATAATAATATCGTTTGATCGGTAAATTTGGAATCTATAATATTCGTCTATTAAAATGTTCAAAAGGAAGGCAATCTGCCATGTGCTCAGAATCTTGTACAAATATGTACATGATACTATACGTACAATATTTGTTGTGCGTTGTGTGTAATTTTAAAATGTGGGATTCTGTGTACATGTTTGTGTTTCTGTGTGTGTTTTTGTGTGTACATGTTTGTGTGTGTGTGTGTGTGTGGTGTGTTTGAGTATGTATGAATGTGTGTATGCATGTACATGTATGTGTGTGTGTGTGTGTGTGTGTGTGTGTGTGTGTGTGTGTGTAAACAGTAATTTGTGCAATGTACATAAATAATTGCATACACGTACACACATGTTTCATGCAGGAGTTTTTTGTTAGGGAGGGGGAAGAATTGATCATGTGAAGCACACTGCTTGTGGGGGGGGGGATAGGGAGTCTGGGGATGTGCTCTTCCAAGAAATTTTAAAACTTTAGGCTCTCTGAGGTTGCTTCTGGCTTCTGGCTTATGGGGCCCTAGAAGGCTTGTAGCTGAGATATTGCTACATGTAAGGGGGGAGGGAGGGCGGATATTCCTATTTCTCCCTTTGCTGTATGAATCCCTGTACATACATACATACACAAACTATCAACAATATATATTTGTCTCTTGTTATCATACATAGTAATTACTTATAATTTACCCTAGATATATGTAGTTAGCGAGACTGATTATAGTTATGTAATAGTATCATACTTATGATAATTATAATTATCCACCAAATTATTGTATTATGTAAGGATATACTACCAACTTATAATCACTTTAGTATAATGTTATGTAGTGGTTTCATACCACTGAGTTTAAATGAAATTATAGGTACATTAGAGTAATATTATCCATTCAGTCTTCCACTCACTTAATGATTAAATCTATCATGTATAGTAAAGGTCATTCACGTTCACCATTACCTCAGAAAATATCAGTTTCAAATGACCAACAATCGTTTTATTTTCACCATTCCATATAATTATCCTTCTTGTTCTTTTTTACATTTCAAATTTCAATCCATTGCTTTAGTTACAGTATTAACCTTATGATATTAAACTATACACTATAGTACATATAAAGTCATCACATTATATTGAGGTCATCATGAATGTCACTACACTATACATGTAGTACATATAAAGTCATCACATCATAATATTGAGGTCATCGTGAATGTGAATAGACTTTATATAATATCATTTTACATAAACACAAGAAACCGTAATTACCCAGATTCAGTCACACATACTTATCATCACTATTTCTAAACAGAACAAGTAATATGACACGTTTAACACTATAGTCTATTCACATTCAGGAGGACCTCAAAATTAGGATGTAATGACATCACATATAATATAGTGTATAGTTTAATGTTATAAGGTTAATACATGATTATACTGTAACTCAATAATGAAACAATGGATTGAAACACAAAAAAGAGATAATTATATGAAAATGGTACAGGTAAAAAGATTGTTGGTCCTTTCAAACTAAAAAGTTATGAACATTTTTCTGAGGTCAAGGTGAATGTGAATGACCTTTATTTTAAGTTTGTTCACATTCATAATGACCTCAAAATTAGGATGTAATGACATTATATGTAATATGGTATATAGTATACATGATTGTACTGTAACTCAATAATGAAGCTATGGATTGAAATTTGACATACACAAAAAAAGAACAGGAAGGATAATTATATGCAGGTAAACAGATTTTTGGTAATGATTATATAGGCATTAAATCTAGATGAGCTGTCCTCTTAGTTAATTTGTATAGATTCACTTGTAACTAAGCATAGTAACTGTTTTCAAGTCAAAGTATTCGTTGAAATTCAATATATTAGTCGAGGCATCATTTAAACCATATCAAGTTACTTATACATTATTATATACGATATATTAGTTTATGATATAATTACTTTTTCCTGTATCAACAAAGAAATGCACCACTTAAGATATGATCTTACAACAGGTACGGATGCTCAATCAGACAGCATGACAAAGACTGGTCTACAGGAATAGGATGTAATTAAATTCCTAATAATTATTTTTTTTAGTCTTTCTATCTTCTTGGTGTTCAGACTCATATCTAACCTTAGCAACATGTTGAACACTTCTGCATCTTTCTCATGTACGGGGAAACCCCTCTTATCCGGGCAGTGTGGGACCAAGAGGTGCCTGTATCTTTGAAACTTTTTTTCCCCAGCTTAATAACTTCCATTCTCTGGTGAGAGCGACTAAGGTGTGAATCACAATCGCGTAGCAAGTGAGCATATGCGTGTGAACACGCCCCTTAAAATTTATTTTAATTTTTTTAATTTTTAATTTTTAATTTTTGCTGCTCGGTAGAAGGATGTGCCCATAAGTACGACATCTTGATAAGAGGGGTTCTACTGTATTTTAGACAATAGGATTTGTACGAGATTACTCATAAGTTCTGAATCACATTGTGTGTGTGTGTGTGTGTGTCTGTCTGTCTGTCTGTCTGTATATATGTGTATGTTTGTCTGTGTGTCTATGTGTCTTGTGTGTGTGTGTCTGTCTGTGTATATGCGTGTATTTGTCTGTGTGTTTGTCTGTATGTATGTGTGTCTGTGTGTATATAAATATAATTAGTAATCAACTGCTAAATACCTCATGCTAACAATTAATATAGTATTTTCATAGTAACTCATGTTTGATATTATAGTGCATAAACATTATTTCAACTGAATGCTAATATCCACACACTCTCCTTATAGTGTGACATAGTTTGACTTTATAATTGCTTAAACATAAACAGTTTAATTAACATAGTAAATACAAACCCTTCTAGACAGGAGACGTGAATGTGTGAAATATTTATATGATATCAGGCATCCAGGATAGTGTGTTTGTGGTCCTTGATTCAATGGCAATTGAAGCTGCATATTGTTTCAATGACCTCTATCCGTTACTGGCTTCATTATGTCTTTGGTCTAGTGTTATTTTAGTTAACTATAACTATAACTGGAACCCCTTTTAGGTAAGCCCAGTGGTATGGAGACAGCCAAACATGCAGGACATTGTCTAGTGAATGTCTTGTAAAATGAAACTAAACTGTATACAAAATATATGGGGAGCAGGACAAGAGTAGTGAAAATAGCCAGTAGTTGGCTCAATGTTTCCACACCCTGGGTAAGGCATTGTGACTTTTAGTTAACTAAACGTCACGTAAAATATTTCTGTGTGTCTGATAAAAGATAGTATATTATTTATGACACTTCAGCTGTAAGGAGTGAGTACTTTTAGTTATAGTTATAATATACCTTGTTTCTCAAACTTTAATTATAGTTCTAAATTAGGTTTACTAAAAGGATATTAGGCTTACTAAAAGGATTTAGTTTTAGTTAACTAACTAAAAGTCCCCATTATTACCAAATATCCATTATTACAGTACACTTGTAATTTAGTTATAATTTAGTTATAATTTAGTTAACTACAAGTCCCGATACCTTACTAAAATGGGTTTTAGTTATGGTTACAGTTAACTAAACAACACTATATTGTGTATATAGTTATGTTTATATGTTTGGTGTGGTACAGAAAGTATACTTACATTATATTACGTGATACTAACAAGTACATCAACAGAAAAACAACAACCACTCTTTCCTTATTTGGGCATGGACACAAACACAGAGGCACTCTATAAATATACATTTACAACTAAAAATCTAATGAATGACTCGACACACCATAAATGGTAAAAAACCACTGGACAGTATTTCTGCAGCTGTTAATTATAAACATCCTTAGTTGATAACTTAAATTAATTAAACCAAAAAAAGATCAAGAAGTGTCCTTTAAAGTCTTAGAGAGATCGGCACAAACATGTAGGAGTAAACGGATAATAGATTCCATACCATCAAGATCATAGTACACGAGCCTCATGAGAATTTATGGAACAATGATTATCAAAGCTTGGAGTTGTATACGTAACAAGTATTGTTATATTTACATATACAAAGCTACATTAAAATTTGGTAGTATTAGTATCTTAAGACAAATGATACACTCAGCATGTATGTGTAAAATACATACAGTAGTATGACTACAAGTACATGTACATATATAATACACTCAGTAGTACATGTATATACAATACATGTACACGTATAATATACCCAGCATGTACGTGTACGATACATATAGTAGTATGTACATGTACATGACTACAAGTACATATACATATATAATATACTCAGTAGTACATGTATATACAATACATAACTGCAAGTATATGTACATGACTAGAAGTACATGTACATATATATATAATTATGATACACACAGCTATACATACAGCATGTACATGTACATGATTACAAGTACATGTACATGTATGATACACTCAGCAGTATAGACATGTATGTATATGACTACAAGTACATGTATATATATGATACACACAGCAGTATATACATGTATGTATATGACTACAAGTACATGTACATGTATGATACACTCAGCAGTACATGTACATGAAAATTCATGTGCCTAGCATGCTAGCAAAAGGCCTAGCAATGATTAACAAACAAACACAATAAACACAATGGCATGTACATGTACATGTACATGTATGTTACACTCAACAGTATATACATGTACATGTATGTTACACTCAGCAGTAAGTACATGTGCTTGTGTATGTATGATACTACATAAATGTACATACATTTATATACTAAAGAGTATATGTGTATAATCAGGGTAATGGTACTAATACTCTCTTAGCAGTGGTAATAATAAGATAGGGATATACCATAGTTGAAATTACTGAAACATATACCTGTTGTGATAACAGGCTTTACTATACTACAAGGGTGGGGTGATTCCAATCACATTGCATCATGGTAGGTGTAGTGACTCCAGTCAGATTACATCACGATAGGGTATGCGCTACAATGGAGTGGTGATTCCAGTTACATTGCATCATGGTAGGATATGCGGCTACCACTGGAGTGGTGATTTCAGTGCATCATGGTAGGGATATATATTGCAGTGCTCTAAAATGCTACTGACTCTCAAATCCAGTATACAAGCTGTATGTACATGTACATACATGTAGAACAGACAGCTATTTATGGTTATCTACATAGTTGCATGTTACTACATCCTGTAGTAGTGAGATAATACTCACCTCCAAATCTGGTAAACCAAATTCCACTTTTCTATCTAATCTTCCTGGTCTCATCAATGCTGGATCTAATGTGTCAGGTCTAGAGAATAGACAAACACATAGATAATTAAAAATGTACTTTAATAAATACAACTAAATGTCATTCATATTTATCATGACCTCAAGAAATGTTCATAACTTTAGTTTGGAATGACCAATAATCTTTTTACCTGCACCATTTTTATATAATTATCCTGCCCGTTCTTTTTTATGTATGTCAAATTTCAATCCATTGCTTTATTATTGAGTTACTGTATAATCATGTATTAACCTTATAACATTAAACTATACACTATATTACATATTTTGAGGTCATCATGATTATAATCAGACTTTAACCTGTTTGTAGCCATGAGGACTTTGATGTTACCACGTGGATCAAACCCATCTAACTGGTTTATCAACTCCAGCATTGTTCGTTGAACCTCATTACTGCTACCATCACCATCACTATAACGAGTACCTTAACAATGAGAGAAATAGAGAGATAGAGAGAGATAGAAAAATAGAGAGATAGATAGATAGACAGACAGACAGCGAGAGAGGGAGAGAGAGTGAGAGAGAGAGAGAGAAGGATAGAGAGAGAGATAGATTTAGAAAGACAGACAGACAGACAGACAGGCAAACAGACAGACAAAAAGACAGACAGACAGACAGAGACGGAGAGAGAGATAGATAGATAGACAGATAGATAGATAGATAGATAGATAGATAGATAGATAGATAGACAGAGAGAGACAGAGAGAGAGTTCAATTTCTAATTTCATACTCAGCTATGAAATTGAATATCAATTATTATTTACTAAAAAAAAAGAATATTTGACAGTTACTATGGAAATAACAGGTAGGCAAAGCTGCTCGAAAACCACAAAGGCAGATTTATTGGTTTCATAGGCGAAGTGACAGACTGGATTAATGAAATTATCCGTACATGAAAAAATAATTAAATAAGTTGTGAAAGTATAAGGATGCTGTATTAGATATCCAATTACACTATTAATAGGTGTGTGAGTACATCAGAAAATCTTCATCCATCCATCCACCCACCCACCCACCCATCTATCCATCCATCCCATCCCATCCATCCATCCATCCATACACCCACCCACCCATCCATCCATCCATCCATACATCCATACATCCATCCACCCACCCACCCACCCATCCATCCATACATCCATCCATCCATCCATCCATCCATTCTTCCATCCATCCATACATCCATCCATCCATCCATCCATCCATCCATCCATCCTTCCATCCATCCATCCTTCCTTCCATCCATCCATGAGATGGTTGAATACGATACACAATGTACAGATACATGTATGTGTACTGATGTGGGCATAGTAAACTATACATATACACAGGAATGAAAATTGGTATAAGCCAGAGCATTGGAATTGAATTTTTGAATTGGAATTTTCCACTTTTAGTGTAAATTGGGTTGGAATTATGATTTTTGGCAACTGACGCTATCAAATGAATTGAAGGTTTGCTTGGAATAGTAAAATTCTAGAGCAATTCCATTTTTGACAAGGGCCATACATGTATTGTATGTGATAAAATTTAGTGTTATTACTTAATACGGTCCTTGAATAATGAATTCTGTTTGGGCTACACTTCATTGACATTTCCTGGGAATGTTTGCTGGAATTGTAGTGGAATTCATACCACTATCTGCAGTAATTGGAATGGAATTTGAATTTCCTGAAATTTAAAATTAATTTACTGGAATTGAATTTTGAATCTGAATTAAATCATTCCACATCTTGACTTCAATTCCAATGCCCTGGAACTAAAGTAATAAACCAGGGAATGATATGTAGTATTACATACACACACACACACACACGTACACACACACATAAATACTTACATATAACTACATTACATTACATTACATTACATTACATTACATTACATTACATACATACATGTACATACATACATCAAAGTTTTTGATACGTTTTGAAGCAGGGGCCAAATTGACTTAACAATGGTAAGTGTGTGTGCCACTGAGAATACAACTTAAGCCAATTACTAAGAGTTAATGCTGTTAGTGACAATATAATCATAATTAACTGTGCCATCTGGCCCAAAGAGAGAACTGTGCAATGCCAAATAAGAAGCTCTATGGGCCAAAAACACTGACATAAAAACATACATACCTACATACATAAATACATACATACATAGTTACATACATACATAGTTACATACATACATAAATACATGTACATACATACATAAATACATACATAAATACATACATAAATACATACATAAATACATACATAAACACTTACACATAACTACATACATACATACATGTACAGTGAAATTAAAGAATGGTGAGTATACAAGTAATTAATTATACATACCATATGATGTATTTCTATTGTAAATGTGGGAGAGGGAATGATCAAAAGGAATATAACTGTATGATACCAGTGTATGATACGTAATAACAATTCAAAATATGATGTATAACTGTATCAAAGACACCAACAGTCTTGTATTTCCCATATTATAAACATATGTGCTGTGTGAAAACTCATACAGCACTCCAACGAGTTTGATTAATCAACACATCACTATAAATCATTAAAGCACCTGCATATTCTTATGCACTATGGAAATCCCAGCATTTGAAGGACTACTTACTACTTGATATGATATGCAGGTAATACATATACACACATTGGCTGACACACATATATACCGTGAGTCAATCATGAATGTGTGTAATAACTAATGAAGAAGTGGTAAAAAGGAGTAACTTGGACATTACAGCACTTGAAGGGGTATTTATTACTTATGTACATGTATATACATATACACACACTGGCTCACACACATACATGTATATACATATACATACATACATACGTACATACATACATACATACATACATACTGTGAGTCAGTCACGAATGATACAAAAAGAATGTGTGAAGAAGTGGTAAAAAGGAGTAACTTGGACATTACAGCACTTGAAGGGGTATTTATTACTTATGTACATGTATATACATATACACACACTGGCTCACACACATACATGTATATACATATACATACATACATACATACATACATACATTGTACATTACATACATACATACTGTGAGTCAGTCGCGAATGATACAAAAAGAACGTGAGAAGAAGTGGTAAAAAGGAGTAACTTGGACATTACAGCACTGGTTAGTGTGTGTGCTATTGGGAATACATCTTGAGCCAATTAACAATTGTTGTTAGTGACAATATAATCATAATTAACTGCGTCACTGGCCCAATAAGAGAACTGTGCAGTACCTAATAAGAAGCTCTTTGGACCAATGGTGTGCCATATGAGCTTATCAAAACACAGATATAGGTATATACATGTACATATACACACAGTCACACATACATGTATATATAGTATACATACATATATTATACATGTACATAGTTTACATACATATACAGTATACATACATATATACTGTGAGACAATGATAAATGATACTAAAAAAATGTGAACTAATGAAGAAGTGACAAAAAGGAGTAACTTGTAGAATTACAACTAATAATTCTTCAAGCTGAAGTGTTGCTATAAAGAAGCCTTTACAATGTAAGAGAAGGAAAATGTTTAGAAAATGGTAGACAACTTGAGTTTCCCACAATCTTCCACAAATAATAATCACTACAAGAAGTCACGGGATATATAGACTTCATAATGCATTACGTATGTGTGTGTGTCTCACTGTCTATGTATGTATGTATGTATGTATTATATACATACATACACAGACACACAAACAGTAAAACACACACACACACACACACACGTAATGAATGCAAAAAGGAAATTATATCATTCTCATTATATGCAGTTAGCACAACTTAGTAGTACTTAGTAGTTTATCACAAGTAAACCTAAACTAGATTCTATTAAGTGCTATTAATTAATTATTTAATTATTAAGCCCAGAATTGTGCACCCAGAATTGTGCAACATGGTCGCGCTCAACATGTTACAGTGTTGCACCATGTATGTTAAGAAAAACTATTACAAACAACACCTGTTGTTGCACTGAATAGAGAGCCTTTCTATTCCATGCAACAAGTTGCATACAACATTGTTGTATGCAATGTTGCATTAATGTTGCACTGTGTACGCTGGGCTTTAAACAAGCAAATTAATTAAGCCAGAAGGTGCGTTTACTTAATATTTACAATTACTGAAATGGAAAACCAATCTTTTTGGCACATGAAATAGAATGGTAAAATAAAAGAATCCCACTGTTCTTTTTTTTAATTGTAATAACTAACTATTAGTTATTAAACCGAAAGAAGTAATACTGTAATACACTATATGCTGTTATACACCACACTGTCCCATAATAGTACTATATAAAAGCTATCATTCATACATTGCTTCATTACCCTGATGAAGGCTCAAGTATCTAGTCGAAACGTTGGTACTTTTTGTTGGTAAGGGAGAATATGTCAACACCAACAAAGGAGGTCCCTTTTGGACTATTTGTGAGCTTATTAACAGCTTTTCAGCCTTTGGGCTATTGAGATTATTGTAAGCACATTTTTATGGCCCGTAGGGCCATCCCTATGATTGCTTTCCCACGGGTTCGAACTATATATATATATATATATATATATTTTCTTGTGTCCACTTGCGCGAGTATGCGTTGTATACGTAGTTAAGGAAGTTGCGTCATTCCTGGGGGCTCGGTCAATTAATAGGTGTGACGCGTAAAAGAACGCGCGCTCGAGCTCTACACGAGTCTATAGACCAGCAGAAAGAAAGCTGCCTGTAGCTAAGTAGCTTATGTAGAAACTGGAACTAGTAGCTAGCTATTCTGCCTGAAATGTATTCCTAAAGTTCTATAAGGTCCTTTGAAAGGTCAGGAGAGTAGATAATCAAAATAATAACTATAATAAGCTGATGTGTTTTAGGCATGATATTCAGCCATGATTACTGAATGCTGGACACCACAAAGCAGTCAGGGATACTTTTGTCTTCACTTAAATTTGTAAAGCAATCATAGGGATGTTTTTTTATGGCCCGTAGGGCCATCCCTATAATTGCTTTCCACAGGGTTTAATGTATATATATATATATATATATATATTCTTGTGTCACTTGCGCGACTATGCGTTGTATACGTAGTTAAGGAAGTTGCGTCATTCCTGGGGGCTCGGTCAATTAATGGGCGTGGCGCGTAAAAGAACGCGCGTTTGAGCTACAGACCAGCCTGAAGATTCAGAAAGGATGTAAAACTGCTAATAACTGTTGTATATAGCAGAGAAACAGTATAGATATTATGCAAGAATCTTTAACAAGTAAGTATGATAAGTTGTTGAGTTTCAGACACGAGGAAGTCATCCTTTAGAACCTTGAAGGAGTACCTCAGTCAGTTCATCAGACATCTGTGTATTTAGACTGCAATTAGGCTTACACTTACGTCTTCAGGCCCCAGGAGTACACAGAAAGGTAGAGACACTAGTGCCATCAGCAATGCTTAATACATAGTCATCACAAAGCAAATATAGGGATGTTTTTTCTCTATATACACTTGTTGGTCACTATACAGTATATGCCAATAAAATGTCACCATACAGTAGTACATTAGTTGCTCAGTAGTTTCATTTCATACTACAGTAGTTCAACAGTAGTTTTGACAGTACTTACTATCAACAGAACTACAGTAATTACAGTCTCACTGGGAAGGATTATATGAAAATATTGGTAGTAAAAGCATTGTTAATCTTTCCAAACTAAAGTCTTAAACATTTATTTAGGGTGATGGACTCATGGTGAATGAACTTTACTATTGAGATTATTGTAAGCACATTTTTGGCCAGTATACAATATATGTCAATAAAATGCCACCATACAGTACGTTAATTGCTCAGTAGTTTCATTTCACACTACAGTAGTTCAACAGTAGTTTTGACAGTAATTTGTGTACTTGTCAATTCAACACTGCAGTAGTGAGACAGTAATTACTGACTGTACTATCAACAGAACTACAGTAATTACAGTCTCATTGTATGGTGACATTGTATTGGCATGTATTGTACACAGTACTTACTGACTGTACTATCAACAGAACTACAGTAATTACAGTTTTACTGTATGGTGACATTGTATTGGCATGTATTGTACACAGTACTTACTGACTGTACTATCAACAGAACTACAGTAATTACAGTTTTACTGTATGGTGACATTGTATTGGCATGTATTGTACACAGTACTTACTGACTGTACTATCAACAGAACTACAGTAATTACAGTTTTACTGTATGGTGACATTGTATTGGCATGTATTGTACACAGTACTTACTGACTGTACTATCAACAGAACTACAGTAATTACAGTCTCACTGTATGGTGACATTGTATTGGCATGTATTGTACACAGTACTTACTGACTGTACTATCAACAGAACTACAGTAATTACAGTCTCACTGTATGGTGACATTGTATTGGCATGTATTGTACACAATAAAGAACAGGAAGGATTATATGAAAATGGTGGTGGTAAAAACATTGTTACTCTTTCCAAACTAAAGTCGTAAACATTTATCTAGGGTCAAGGAATCACGGTGAATGAACTTTACACAGTGCATTGTAGAACAAATGGATGATATCACAGAGAGAGCGAGCGTGTCATAAAATTAATTATAAAACAATAATAATTCTACAAATACATGAGATGCAAATTAATGGATGTATAGCTGTACTGTTATAATTGTATTACAATGAGCAGTTGATATATTAATAGCGTAATTGTCTGCCTCTGTGACCAGATGAAATGTATATAAGCATTTTGAATATCGTGATACTGTATCATATCACGATAATTTTGGCAGCAATACGCAGTTATATTGCATATCCCTAGAGGAGATTGCATGTATCAGATAGATAGAGTACTGTAAACAAATAGACGATTAGAGAATTCAGAAGAGGTATCACAGACAGGGTTGCCATAAAAAATAAATAAAATTAATTATAAAACAATAATAATTCTACAAATACATGAGATGCCATAACTTATATATTGTATTACAATGAGCAGTTAAAATATGTTATCTAATTGTCTGTCCGTGACCACATGACATCCATTATAAGCATTTTGAATATCGTGATACTGTACCATTGGATGTTATAAACAGCTGTAAGATAGACTCATATTACAATGAGTAGATGACGTATATTATATTAGTTAAATACCAATATTAATATTACGTAATTAATTGTCTGTCTCTGTGACCAGGTGTTACATAACATTTCTGAAATTCCTCTGATGTGTAAAATGGGGGTTGTGTCTGGAGTATACAGTAACAAACTATACTTGTATGTAGTTTATAATTAATGTAATTAAACGACAGCTGGATTTTCCTATAAACTATCAACATGGAGTCGAAGAGGTTTGAAATAATGAACATAGCCTCTTAATATTATTGGGTAACAAATTAATTTTAAAGTCATCTACATTTCTGTAATCAATAAACGTGATATGCAGAACCCTCATCCCAAGGGCTATTGTTATTTTTATGGTCAACAGGGACATCCCTATGTGATTGCTTACTAAAGTCTGTTCACATATTCAGGATGTCCTCAAAATTATGATGTGATGTCTTTATATGTAATATAGTGTATAGTGTAATGTCATAAAGTTAATACATGATTATACTGTAACTCAATAATGAAGCAATGGATTGAAGTTTGACATACACAAAAAAGAACGGGAAGGATAATTATATGAAAATGTACAGGTAAAAAGATTATTGGTCATTCTAAACTAAAGTTATGAGCATTTTTCTGAGGACAAGGGTGAATGTGAATGACCCTTAATGTAACTATATATACAAGTATATAAATATATATATATGCTTGTATCACATGCACAACTATTTGTTGTATACATAGTTAAGGAAGTTATATCATTCCAGGGTGAGCCCCAGGAATGATATAACTTCCTTAAGTACTGTGCATCAATTAATGAGCATGGAGCATAAACACAACACATGTTCTATGCTCCATGCAGGAAGATCAACAGAAAGAAAGCTTCTTGTAGCTTATGTAGAAACTGGAACTATTAGCTGTTCTACCTGAAATATATTCCTAACGATCCACAAGAGAGTACATAATAATTATAATAGGCTGCTGTGCTTCTGGCATGAGAATGCCATGATTAATAAATGTTGGATACCACAAAGCAATCATAGGTTATCACCATATACGTGTATCTTGATTATTCTCAGATGATTTCAATTGTGCTGGTGCAGACAACATTAATGCAATAAGTGAAAGATTTTGGACAGCATCCAAATGCTAATGTATGTCAATAATTATTATCAATATAACAAATGAGTATAATTATAGTATAATTATAGAACATAAACCATGAAAGTAAAATATTTTTGTAAAAACGAGCCTCATAGTTGTAAATATTGATGTGTTAACACTACCACCCTTGTTGTATGATTTCATAAAAATATAACTGTATGTATGTTCCTTCAAAACATTTAATTTTGAAAGGTACATCTGAGAAGAAAGTTAATTAATTACACCGTGCATTTTCCATACTTTTCTACTCCACAATTTATCAACTAGTTATATAGTCATTACAAAAATTGAAACAAGCAAAAAAAAAAAACATTTTTAAAAATGAAAGAACATGAACAATTGAAAAGGCACAGAAGAAAGATAGGGATAGTAACTAGAAAATTAACTAATCACATCCATATAACCGTACAAAAGTAGCTACAGTAAATATACCTTAATAAATAGTATATAGATTACCAGTATACAGAGGTGGTTAGTTTAATTTTGTTGCTAAGTTACCATCCCAATCATGTTTCTGCATTTTTTTTTCAGTTTGCACTTTCATTTTTTTTATTAGCCTTGTTATATCATGATATACATGTAAATACGTACATGTACATCATGATATACATGTACAGAGTACATGTACGCACATGATATGTACATGTACAGACATAATTAATAATTATGTGTGTTCCTGTACATATCATGTGCGTACATGCATATAATTATTAATTATGTACATGTACACACGTAATTATGTACATGTACACACATAATTATGTACATGTACATACAATGTACATAATGATGTGTATGCACATATATGTACATAAATAATAATGTACATGTACATACATGTAGATACATAATTATAAACATGTACACACATAATGCTATACATGTACATACATAATTATGTACATGTATACACTACCTAGTACATACATAATTATGCTATACGTGTACATACATAATTATGTACATGTACATGTACATGATGTACATGTACACACTACATAGTACACTCATACAAATGTTCATCAGATACTTGAGTCTCATCCAATAAATTAATAGGTGTTCTAAGAGTACTTATGTGAAATATTTGACG
Source organism: Petrosia ficiformis (assembly GCA_947044365.1). Classification (NCBI taxonomy): domain Eukaryota; kingdom Metazoa; phylum Porifera; class Demospongiae; order Haplosclerida; family Petrosiidae; genus Petrosia; species Petrosia ficiformis. The sequence continues at coordinate 1,391,908 of OX345653.1, read as the reverse complement.
ATGGGGATTTGAAAGGACTCGGAGAAATAAAACAAGACAGACAGATAATCATAAATTTATGGTGTATACAGAATACAGACACCTGAGTTTTGATAAGTTTCATTGACTAAAGTGGCTGAAAAATGGGTAGTGTGTAAGGCCATTGGGAATACATCCTGAGCCAATTAACTGAGTGAATGCTACTAGTGATAATACAATCATAATTAACTGCACCATCTGGCCCAAAGAGAGAATTGTGCAGAGGCAAAAAATAAGAACCTCATTGGGCCAATGGTGCACCATATGAGCTTATCAAAACCTCTGATAGATACAACATCACATCACATTACAGAAATATTTGAAGTTCCATTGTTAATGATAAATTAAGTACCACTTAGTTATAATATAAACAAATAAAATTAATACCAGTAAAACTGGTTACAAATACCAGTATTTCTTAATTTTTACTCACCTCCTATTGCATCTATCTCATCAAAAAATATGATACAAGCTTTTTTTGTTCTTGCCATTTCAAATAATTCTCGTACCATGCGAGCACCCTACATGTGACAGTCAATACCATATCATGTGACAAACAGGTCAGATAATGCATTATACATGTATATATGATCAGTTGATCTAATGTTTTAAAAGGAAGACTTTCCTGCAAAATAAACTATTACATATAGTCACTCGTCATTCCACTATTTTCTGCAAAAGTCAATGAAATATGTTTCCAAAGAAGCTCTTTTGGGATACCAAATTTCATTGACTTCCTCTACAAAATGGCAAGTGATTGAAGGTACATGAAAGTGTTTAATTACAATTATTTTGTGGGAGTGTCCCCTTTTGAAAATTAGGTTACATAGTCAATACCATATCACATGACATTCAGCTGACATGCCAGATGATGTATACATAATCATAATGATACAAGATCACATTATTCATGACATGTCATACAGTCAATACCATATCACATGACAGTCACCTGACAAACATGTCAGATGATACATATATATAATTATTATCATGATACAAGATCACATGACATGTCATACAGTCAATACCTATCACATGACAGTCAGCTGACAACATGCCAGATGATGCATATATAATCATAATGATACAAGATCACATTATTCATGACATGTCATATAGTCAATACTATATCACATGACAGTCAGCTGACAACATGCCAGATGATACATATATATTATCATGATACAAGATCACATGACATGTCATACAGTCAATACCATATCACATGACAGTCAGCTGACAAACCTGTCAAATGATGCATATATAATTATAATGATTACAAGATCACGATTCATGACAGGATATACATTAAATATGGAAGTCATCTGACAAACATGTCAGATGATGCATACGTATGTATACATGATATTATCAGGAAGGAAAGAAAGAAAGAAAGAAACATGTACATGTAAATGATACATGATCACATGACATGTACATATGATTATCAATAATAAAATACTTACCTCTCCTACGTATTTTTGAACTAATTCAGACCCTATGACTCTGATAAAACAAGCATCAGTTCTATTAGCTACGGCTCTAGCACACAGGGTCTTGCCAGTACCAGGGGGTCCGAACAAGAGGACCCCCTTGGGGGGTTCAATACCGAGTTTCACAAATCTTTCAGGCTAATGGTATTTGATAAGAGAGAGAGAGAGAGATAATGAGTGATATGAATTTATGAAATTACAAATCACCATATGACTGTCATAGAATAGTCACATGACTATCATTAAATACTTACATGAAGTAAAGGGGTTTCTACAACCTCTTTTAGTTTGTCAATTTGTTCTTTACAACCTCCAACATCATTATAAGTGACATCTGGTTTCTCTTCAACCTAAAAAGGAATGTGGATGTGATGGGTTTGTGTTAGTGTCATGTTAGTTAACAATATAACTGAGTTGGTAATAGTTATTGTTATAGCTGAAATACATTTGTAATGTTAAAAAGTAAGAATGGAAATTATAATAATTATGCTGTCTGGAAAGTCCAGTGCTCGAAATAACGTTGGCAATTTGTCCGATTAGTTATAAGAATAATACAAGTACATTAACCTCACAGTGAGGTTAATTATTAGTTAAGAGCAGTCATAGCCTAGTGGGTTAATTATATATCTCATACAGTGTTCTGCCCAGGATATTTAGAGTGGTGGTTGGATTCTACATGCATTTAGTGCTGTTTATCCAGTTTATACTTAATTCTGTCTCAGTAGCCCATATATGTATTATCTGAGATGTAGTTAATTTATTTAAGAGGTGGTTAATTTATCTAAGAGGTGGTTAATTCATCTGAGTGGTGGTTAATCCCGACCAGTGCCGACCAGTGTGGGCAGAACACTGCTCATAAACTATAAATGAATACAGTGCGAGTTTGTGAGGCTTTTTCAAAATGCACAACTTATATTGTTTTATCCAGATGTTTATATTGGAAACTATTTCGAGCACTGAAGCTCGGTCAATTAAAAGGTGTGGCACGTAAAAGAATGCGTGCTTGAGCTCTACAGAGTACAGACCAGCAGAAAGAAACTGGAACTAATAGCTAGCTATTCTGCCTGAAATATATTCCTAAAGTTCTACAAGGTCCTTTGAAAGGTAAGGAGAGTAGATAATCAAAATAATAACTATAATAGGCTGTTGTGTTTCAGGCATGACAAAGTCAGCCATGATTACTTTTAATGCTGGACACCACAAAGCAATCATAGGGAAAATTTTTTCTCAATATATCTTGTTATGTTTAAAAACGTTGAGGATTCCATCAAGTGAAATTTGACATTCACAAAAAAGATCGGGAAAGATAATTATATAAAGAAGGCGGTAAAAAGCCATTTTAAACTAAAGTTATGAACATTTTTCAGAAGTCAAGGTGAACATAATGGTCTTTTAGCTTATATAGGAGGATGCTGTACCATTCTCATAAGTAGCTCCCAGATAATTAATGTTGTACTCTTTTTCTTTTAATCATAGAGGAATAAATATTAATTTAGAAATAATAATTATAATAATTATAATAATGGTAAATTTGAATGAAGGATTTTCACATTGTGTAACTACAGATAGGCTTGGCTGTAATAATCACACTTCTAAAATTCCTACTGTCACTAGTGTGTGTGTGTGTGTGATGAGTGTGTGTGTAACATGTGTGTCATATATGATACCTGCATCATCGTAACCGTAGCATCAATTTTAGGAGGTAGAGGCAAATGAATTTCATACTTGTTACGATCAACCCTATATTAAAAGAATGCCTATATAATAATTATATATATATTATAATTATGTGACCTAATTTTTAAAAAGGGACCTTTTCCAGGAAAATTATGATCAAACGTTTACCTTCAATTGCTTGTCATTCTGCCATTTTGTACACAAACTGAATGAAATTTGGTATCCAACAAGCTTAATAACACCTCTTCCTAGATACCAAATTTCATTGATTTTCTATACAAAATGGCGGAATGACGAGTGATTGAAGGTGAGCGTTTGATCATAATAAATTTGCAGGAAAGTCCCTTTTTGAAAATTAGGTCATATACATGTAGTGGCAGGTCCCAGCAAACTATCATTCCATATGCAACTTCCAATCCTATGTTAATATATGTGGCCTAATGTTCGAAAAGGAACACTTTTCCACAAAATAATTTTGTTCAAAAGCTTATTTTTCAACCGCTCACCATTCTGCCTTTTTCTAAAAGTCAATGAAATTTGGTATCCAGAAAGAGCTACATGTATTATTGAGCTTCTTGGAGAGCATATTTCATTGACTTCCTGTACTAAAGGATGGAATGACAAACATTGTGATTGATCAAAACTATTTTTGCTCTGGCTATGAGACTATTCTCTTATCAGGATACTCTCTATTGTACATCTCCATATACCACATATAAATGGTATCCAGGCCCTTCCTCTCGCTTGCAATAGGAAGGGTCTGGCTATATGAGACTATTCTCTTATCAGGATACTCTCTATTGTACATCTACATACATAAATGGCTCTCATTAATTTTTACTATATTCATTTCAAAAGCAACACCTTTTTAAAACGCTATACAAAAACAACTAGTGTTGCACCTATACAGCAATTTGCCTATATGCCTATATGCCTATATTTTATAATCCATATTGCCTATATGCAGATCCGATTCGATATTGTCTGTGTGAAATATGTAGTTGTATTTATGTACTTTACAACTGTTCACACATGGTATAGTGTTAATTATTCTATTGTTCATGTGCTATACATTCAGCCCAAAGTACATTGTACATGTAGTTACAGGCCTTGGTTGCACACATCTTCAGATTGTACTTGTGCAGTTTGACAATAATGTAATCTGCAAAGCCTGAAAAATATTGTGTAAGCTGTATAGGCAATGTATAGGCAATGCAGTTGCCTAACCGATACTCTGCCTATATCTTCAATATAGGCACCTATTCAGATCCCTATACTAGTATAGGTGCAACCCTAAAAACAACACAATTGATAGAAGTAGTGTTGACCCTTTTAGTAAGTAAGTTGTGACTATTAATTAACTAAAACAATAACTATTTGTAAATCATGTCTACTGTAATAACTAAAATGAAAACTGATGCACTTTTAGTTAGTTAACTAAAACAAAAAGTCCTAATAATTATTATTTTAGTTAATTAAACTATAACTAAACTAAACATTTGAGAAAACAGACACAAAATATAACTATAACTAAAAGTGATCAACTAAAACAACACTAGATAAAAGATATTGCTTCAAGAAATGAAAAACAACAGTACCAAAAATCAAGCTATGAGATCAGCGCAGTTGATCTCAGACTATACATGCCGTCAAAGTCTAATGAATACCATTATGTGGTTGGGACTATGGTCAGGTTAGATTAGGGATATGAATAGGGTGCAATCAACATCAAAGAATCTTAGTCTTTGATGGTATTTTTGTCATAAAGGGAGTCTACATACAAAATATTTCTGGATATACATACCCGACTCTCATGCCTTCTTCAACATCAGTTGGTGCAAGATTTTTGTGGAGATTAACAACAAACTTAGCAAATTGTTTAACATGTATAACATATTTAGGATGATCTGAGTCAGCATCGATGATTTTAGTACATCTTGCTACCTGAAGTTAGAAGACAAAGAGAAAGAATAAGGAAGACAGTTAAGAGACAGAGAGGAAGACAGAGGCAGATAAAGACAGTGAGGAGACAGAGAGGAAGACAGAGGCAGACAAAGACAGAGACAGTTAGGAGACATGAACAAAGAGATGCAGAGAAGAGAGGAGGATGAAAATGAAACATACTAGTCTTGTAAATGCAAACAGAAGAAAGAAATAAGGAAAAAGGAAGAGATGGAATAGACAGAGGCCTCATGCAGCTCAGTGGCAACTACATGTACACTGACAATTCTCCCTAATTGTTAACCCCCTTTTCAGAAAGCTAGCTACAGGCTTGCTGTTGTCAATGTTGTAACTAATAATGAACATGCAGTCATAAATATAACATGCCTCTGCCTTTCCTTCTTTCTCACTTTCGTATAGATAGATAGATAGATAGATAAAACTTTATTTCAACAGGGTAAATAACCTCAGCTCTATAGCTGATTTTCAGGAAAGCCCTGTATACATGTTTCAGAGAATGAAAAGGTGTATACCAGTGTTGTTTTAGATAACTATAACTAAAACCCTTTTAGTAAGGCAGTGATGTTTCGTTAACTAAACTATAACTAAATTACAGGTCTACTGTATTAACTACAACGAAAGTTGGCCAATAATGGGGACTTTTAGTTAGTTAACTAAAACTAAAACCCTTTCAGTAAGCCTAACATTATTGTTAATTAAATTATTCATAAACTAAAACTGTTTGAGAAACCAGGCATACTATAACTAATATTAACTATAACTAAAAATAGTCATTTTCGGCAAACTAAAACAACACTAGTATATACACATGTACAGGTAGTATGTACAAACATAAGGAAGGACTAAACAAGAGATGTACATGTAGTACGTACAAACATAAAGAAGGACTAAACAAGAGATGTACATGTAGTATGTACAAACATAAAGAAGGACTAAACAAGAGATGTACATGTAATATGTACAAACATAAAGAAGGACTAAACAAGAGATGTACATGTAGTATGTACAAACATAAAGAAGGACTAAACAAGAGACGTACATGTAGTATGTACAAACATAAGGAAGGACTAAACAAGAGATGTACATGTAGTATGTACAAACATAAAGAAGGACTAAACAAGAGACGTACATGTAGTATGTACAAACATAAGGAAGGACTAAACAAGAGATGTACATGTAGTATGTACAAACATAAAGAAGGACTAAACAAGAGACATACATGTAGTATGTACAAACATAAGGAAGGACTAAACAAGAGATGTACATGTATATTTACTTGTAAAGGTTCTTCACTTTGTAGAGCTTGTTTATCAGCGGGTAGATCCCACAAAGAAGGGACTGATAGACCAGTATCTGATTCTTTGATACCTGCTAACTCGTTCACTTTCTTTACATGTTCTTGAATGTCATCTTCTACCTTTTTAATTGGTTTGGCATATGGGCCAGCACCCTGTGAATATTAGGAAGAAGAAATGGATTGTAAAGAGGAAGAAGTGATATAATAGTCTGTTCATATTCATGATAACTTCAATCGTAGGATGTGATCAATTTATATAGTGTATAGTTAATACTAGTGTTGTTATGTTATAACTATATCTAAAACCCCTTTTAGTAAGGCATTATGACTTTTAGTTAACTAAACTATAACTAAATTACTAGCAATAACTATAACTAACTAAAATGAAAATTGGCCAATAATGGACACTTTTAGTTAGTTAACTAAAACTAAAACCCTTTTAGTAAGCCTAACATTAACTTAGTTAATTAACGAACTAAAAGTTTGAGAAACTAGTATACTATAACTAAAAATGGTTGCTATAGTCACACTAAAACAACACTAGTTAATACATGATTATACTGTAACTCAATAATGAAGCAATGGATTGAAAAATGACATACACAAAAAAAAAATGTGAAGGACAATTATATGAAAACGGTACAGGTAAAAAGATTCCAGTTAAGTCAAGGTGAATGACCTTTAGTTTTCATATACCAACAAGAGTGATAATTTAACTATAGTCTGTTCACATTCATAATGTCCTCAAAATTATAATGTGATGACTTTATATGTTATATAATGTATAGTTTAATGTCATAAGGTTAATACATGATTATACTGTAACTTAATAATGAAGTAATGGATTGAAATTTGACATACACAAAAAAGAACAAGGACTATTATATGAAAATGGTGCAGATAAAAATATTGTTAGTCATTCCAAACTAAAGTTATGAACATTTTTCTGAGGTAATGGTGAACGTGAATGACCTTTAGATAGAGTAATAATGAGTATATAAAACTATAAAATTATATAATTATATGTGTAATACATCCATACATTATGTACGTAACAATATAGTAACATGTATGTTCAGTATAATTATACATGTATGAGCATTCAGATTACACACACACAATTACTAATTACTTATAGTCATGATTATACTACAGATGGGTGTGGTTAATTGTTTTTACTCTGCTAGTGAGACCACTGGAGCTACTGATAAGTAGAATCCAATCAGTATTTTTGATACATTTTAAAGCTTGGACCAATTTGGTTCAACAATAGTTAGTGTGTGCGGCATTAAGAATACATCTTGAGCCAATTAATAAATAATTAATGCTGTTAGTGACAATATAATCATGATTAATTGTGCCATCTGGTCCAAAGAGAGAACTGTGCAGTGCCAAATAAGAAGCTGTTTGGGCCGTTGGCGCACCATAAAAGCTTATCAAAAAGACTGGTTACTCTAGCTGAATATGATACATGTACACGTACACACAATAAAGAAAAAACCAATTATGCAGTAGACTATTGAGTTTCAGACACATAGCACAGAATCTTCTCATCAAAAAACCACTACAAAGCAATTGTGGAGACACATCTTTCTCCACGAGTATGGGCGATGATTATATTATATAGTACACAAGGCTTTCTACAGGATTTAGTTAGCACTGAGAAAAGTGAAAACGCTGATCATAAAACCACCATCTTTTGCCTGCTTCAATACCATAGTCTTTGTAGGTAACTGCCCAGGATCAAAAAGCACAACTTACAATTTATATTAAGGCATCATTCTTTTAAATTGTATATATTATGTACAGTGGAGCCCCTCTATTCCGGACACCGTTGGGACAAATATGTCCTGATTACAGGGGTGTCCTCATTTCAGGAGTGAATTTAATTTGGGATGTATTTGCAAGTGTCCTTAATCAGCTAAGGGTGTCCTCATTTCAGGGTCTTTTCAATAGAGGTTTCACCGTATATGTATACACACACACATATATATACCTATTTATAGTTTAGTAATATGCATACATACATATATAATTATATATATATATATATATATATATCGACTGCAGACAATGAGATTGATTACTCATGGTCTCATCCTACAAATTATTGTGATTATATTTGATACGTAGTGACATTTACATTCACTTCATACTCACATAAGTCTTGAGGATTTGAATATCTCCCTCATCAAGAGCTAATTAAAACAAAAATAGGACAAAACGATTATATACCACATTTCATTTTAATTAATATAATTATATATATATTATATATATTATATATATATATAGAAAATACGTATTAAAATATATTATCATACCAGTTATCTTTTCTTCGCTATCAGCATCATTTTTCACCTTTCTCTGTTCGGTTCCAAGATAGTCAGGCATCTTAAACAGCTGTAGAAAGAACCAACAACAATTCTAAATTAACGTACAGTAGGCTAATAATTATTTTTACTATCTGTTACTGATAATTAGATTTACAGTACATTGAAGGTAAGCACAATGATGTATTGTTGAAAAGTTGTTATTGATCACTACATATACACAGGTGTTCACATAGTCGTTGTTAAAGAGGTTGAATATATCTATACATCACATTCCTTCAGTGTTTACTTCTATATTCTAATGCACATAACAATAACGACCCCCGAGGGTGGTGTATATCCACTTGATGTTAGCGAAGAGCTTCCAGTTGGTGATTTGAAAGCTTTGCTTGAAGCGGAAGTAGGCATTCCTGTAAAAGACATGATGGTAGTGTATAATATGGCTCCCTTGACACAAGATAAAAAAACGTTGAAATCCTGTGGTATACAAAACGAAGATATTCTTGTGGTCTTTAAATCTCAAGCATCTACTCGTACTCGTAGTGCTCATACCCCTGTAGCTGTTACTCAGCCTGGAACCCAAACCCAATCAAGCTCCCAAACTTTTAGTACTGCTCTTGGAATCGGACTACCAAACATAGACTGGAGTTCTATCCAACTTCCTACAAGTTAATTTTCATATTTATCCATCCATATTCCATTCATTCTGCCATTAATTCATTCATCCATTCATAGTCCATTCACATGTCCAGTATTACCTACAGTGGTCTCAGCATATACATGAAGTTATTATTACATTAGGATGTGTATTCTGTGGTGTTGTGTGGTTTGTATAAGTATTATACTACTTTGTTAGGGTAATATAGCTCTAGTACATTGTCCTGAGGAATTGTGTAGGCAACACTAGACATCAGTCAATTACAGTTCTATCCTGTACTGGGTTTAGTAGCACACTTCTTGTACAAAGATGTACGACTCAACACTTTAAATATCTCCTTTATAGGTAATTCACAATCAGGTGCAACTATGTCATCAGATCCTCTTCTCTCACAGCCATCAAGTGAAAGGAGTGTTGAGTCTGTAATCCAACATTTTCTTTCCAATCCTGAAGAACTGATTGCTCTGCGTCAGAGAAACCCTGAGTTGGCTGAGGCTTTCATGAGTGGAGACACAGAATGGATTAGACGGTCTCTGTTTTATCATAGGCAACAAATAGCAGTAAGTTAATGAACAGAAGCAATTAAAATCATCAGAATTCCTACAAGAGCTAAGCATGGCTGACTAGAGGAGCAGTGTTAGATACTAAATTCAAACACCAGCTGTTGTTAATACTCTGATAAATGGACAAATGAACTGTTTCCTAGGGCGAGGGTTGGTGAGTGCTCAATTGTTTAAAAGGCTGTCAAGCCGCCACAATCACAACATCTTCAAAGCCTTCCTAGCAATACCCCCAGACCCTCCTATAACAGTAGAGCATGGACACCTGTATCCCCTCCCATCCCACCAAAACGTCCCCTATGAAACCCTGGAATGAATGGAAGGATGGATGGATGCCATTGGATGGATAAATGGATGAATAGATGGATGTATATGTATTGATGGGTGGGACAAGCAATGAACTGAATAATCTTAATATACTCGTTTTTAGGAGGAAGAAAAAGAGAGACAGCAACTCCAGGATTTAGATCCATGGAGTGAGGAGTACCAACAAAGACTAGCAGAGAACATTAGACAAAGGAACATAAGAGATAATCTAGAAACAGCCATTGAACACAATCCAGAAGTATTTCTGGGTAGAGTTCATATGTTATATATATCTTGTAGAGTTAATGGTATACTGGTGAAAGCATTGGTGGACACTGGAGCTCAAATGACTGTGATGAATGTGAAATGTGCCCAACGATGTAATGTAATGAGATTGGTTGATAGGCGATATACAGCTTATGCATTTGGTGTTGGTAGACAGCGAATTATTGGTATCATACATCTTGGACAGATTCAGATCGGGGACGACTTTTTGGCATCCTCATTCCGAGTCCTAGAGGATCAGTCCCATGAGTTGATTCTAGGATTGGACATGCTCAAACGGCACCAGGTCAGTGAAAAATTTTGGATGTTTGTCTAGGGATGTGGAAATATTGAGCCAACTACAGGACATTTTGACCTATTTTCACCACTCTTGTCCTGCTTCCCATATACTTTGTATACAGTTTAGTTTCAATTTACCGGACATTCACTAGATTTATCTGACAATGTCCTGTATGACTGGCTGTTTCCAGACCCTGGTGTTTGACATTCCAACAGCACTACAATTGAAGTCTACAGTAACATTCATGTACACATTGACTTTAGTTGGAAATAGTCAACAGACGTTTCCTATATACTTTGTATGTATTATCCTTCATTTTGATTTTTAAAATGGGTTTCATTTGGGGGTGGATGGATGGGTTGAGGTTGGGATTTCCACTGTCCTTTAATATCATGAAAATCTAATACTAAGTTTTAAAATAATAGATCTCATTCATACAGACTAAGTAAGGGGTCACTTCACAGATAATGGTAATGAAGTCAGTGAAAATGTAGTGTTGTTTTGGCATACCAAAGCTAAAACTAAAATATATTTTAGTAAAGGGGTAAAAATATTATAGAAATACAACTAAAACTGAAACTTTAAAATTGAATAGGCTACCGAAACTGAAACTGTAACTAACTAAAAATTAGTTTCACATTTGAAAACTAAAACTAAACTTGATACCATTACCAAAACAACACTACTATATAATGAGCACTGATAGCATTTTTCCTCCCAAGCTAACTAAAAATCCTATGTGACATTTCAATCCACTGTTTTACTATAATAACATACATTTATGAACCTATTATGAACAGGCTTTTCACTATGGCATGAGCAATGATACAATTTGAGATCAACATAACAGTGTACAATATTAAAGTCGGCCATCGGCCATTTTCCGAGCGAATAATAAGAATGACCGTTCAAATGTGCACATGGTTGGTCATTTTAACCGGTCAATTTTTATAAAAATTAGAAAAATGTTGGGTTGATTAGTATCATTTTGTAAAATTTAGAAATTATGTTTAATGATAAATTGATAATGTCACTAATAATTTGTAACATATACATTTATGCATATTGTACAAGTAGTCACATGTCCAAGCAATTTAAAAAAATGGCCAATCAAATATCACTTTGGTTGGCTATTATGGCCAGCCAAAACACACATCAAATATTGTACACTGACATAATAAATTATACTTTCTCGTTTTAGTGTTCTGTTGACTTGAGTCAAGATGTACTAAGGGTTGGTACAACTGGGAAAGAAACTCCTTTTCTTTCTGAACAAGAAGTTCCTACATCAGCCTATGAACAGGAACAGGTCTGTATGTTTGTTTCCCTCTATAATTTTCACTCCTTTTCATTCATTAACAGAAAGGTATTTTAGAAGATGAAGATCATGAAATGGCATCTGCTATTGCTACCTCTGAAAAGGAATACCAGCAAAAAACAGGAGAGCCTCCTCCAAAGTCTCCTCGTCCTAATCCTCCCTCTCCCACTTCATTCCCTGAGAGCTCAATACAACGTGTAATATTAGCTGGATTTACAAGAGAACAAGCTATTCAAGAACTACAACATTTCAATGGAGATGTTGATAAAGCAATAGCAGCTCTGTTTGCCGAATCCATGAAATTTTGATCGTCAAATTATTAATTATTCTAATTTATTTATTAGCTCTGATGGTTGCATTTCTGAATGAATTGTTGCTTATTGCATGAACGTATATATGACTTCCAGTGCTCGAAATGACACCCAGCAATTGGTCAAAATTGCATTTGACTGGACAAATTGCTGATTAATAAGACAAACAATTAGTACAGTAAACTCATTAATTAATAATGAAGAGCAGTCATGGCCTAGTGGATATCTCATAGGCCTTAAAACATACATGTTTTAATATCGTACCTTGTAGGGTTCCATTACTGGTTGGGTAGCAAGCACTGTCCATTGAGAACAAGGCTCTACTCCATACAGGTAGGCAACAACTGGAAACAGGACTGAGGTATATTGCTATTAAGATAGAAAGCAAAGTTTTATACACACAAATTGGCAAACTATTATTCACATAGAATTAGCACAGACACAATAGAGCTAGACTAGAAATATACAAGCTTTAATATATCACCTTATAGTACTATGACCAGTAGAGTGAGCCAACACCATACACTGAGAACAGCTTCTGAGCCTCAGCCTTACACAAGGCTTAACAACATGCTATCATAAATATTTCGTACTCACTACTCTATATAATTATAAAAGCTTGATCACAATTTGTGGTCAAATATCTATGCTGGGTCTATAAGCCTAGTCGTGTTACTCTAATAAATATACACATTATTATCCTCACAAAGTCTGGAGAACAGCAATGAAGAAGAGTACATCAAACAGGCTAAGCTACTCCACACCTATGAAAAGTAACAGATAAAAGATGAGATCCCAACAATTCATCTGCTTGTTTTACCTTGTACATCAGGACATCACAAAGTTGTGGATGAACAAGAAGTGGACTAGCTATAGCCCGTTATGGTAGAAAATCTGTATGGAAATATTTAATGCTATCTCTTTAAGGAAGCTTTATATTCAGGCAACACGCTATCATAAATATTTCATGCTCACTACTCTCTAAAGGCTTGATACTCAGGCTAAATGCTATCATAAATATTTCATGCTCTCTAAAGGCTTGATATTCAGGCAACACGCTATCATAAATATGTCATGCTCACTACTCACTAAAGGCTTGATATTCAGGCAACACGCTATCATAAATATTTCATGCTCACTAAAGGCTTGATATTCAGGCAACACGCTATCATAAATATTTCATGCTCACTACTCTCTAAAGGCTTGATACTCAGGCAAAATGCTATCATAAATATTTCATGCTCTCTAAAGGCTTGATATTCAGGCAAAACGCTATCATAAATATTTCATGCTCTCTAAAGGCTTGATATTCAGGCAACACGCTATCATAAATATTTCATGCTCACTACTCTCTAAAGGCTTGATATTCAGGCAAAACGCTATCATAAATATTTCATGCTCTCTAAAGGCTTGATATTCAGGCAACACGCTATCATAAATATTTCATGCTCACTAAAGGCTTGATATTCAGGCAACACGCTATCATAAATATTCCATGCTCACTAAAGGCTTGATATTCAGGCAACACGCTATCATAAATATTTCATGCTCAATACTCTCTAAAGGCTTGATATTCAGGCAACACGCTATCATAAATATTCCATGCTCACTAAAGGCTTGATATTCAAGCAACACGCTATCATAAATATTTCATGCTCACTACTCTCTAAAGGCTTGATATTCAGGCAAAATGCTATCATAAATATTTCATGCTCAATAAAGGCTTGATATTCAGGCAACACGCTATCATGAATATTTCATGCTCACTAAAGGCTTGATATTCAGGCAACACGCTATCATAAATATTTCATGCTCACTACTCACTAAAGGCTTGATATTCAGGCAACACGCTATCATAAATATGTCATGCTCACTACTCACTAAAGGCTTGATATTCAGGCAACACGCTATCATAAATATTTCATGCTCAATAAAGGCTTGATATTCAGGCAACACGCTATCATAAATATTCCATGCTCACTAAAGGCTTGATATTCAAGCAACACGCTATCATAAATATTTCATGCTCACTACTCTCTAAAGGCTTGATATTCAGGCAACACGCTATCATAAATATTTCATGCTCACTACTCACTAAAGGCTTGATATTCAGGCAACACGCTATCATAAATATTTCATGCTCAATAAAGGCTTGATATTCAAGCAACACGCTATCATAAATATTTCATGCTCACTACTCTCTAAAGGCTTGATATTCAGGCAACACGCTATCATAAATATTTCATGCTCATGCACGCTATCATAAACATTTCATGCTCGCTACTCACTAAAGGCTTGATATTCAGGCAACACGCTATCATAAATATTCCATGCTCACTAAAGGCTTGATATTCAAACAACACGCTATCATAAATATTTCATGCTCACTACTCTCTAAAGGCTTGATATTCAGGCAACACACTATCATAAATATTTCATGTTCACTACTCTCTAAAGGCTTGATATTCAGGCAACACGCTATCATAAATATTTCATGCTCACTACTCTCTAAAGGCTTGATATACTACTTTCTAAAAGCTTGATATCCACAATTTGTGGTCAAATCACAACATTCCTCAATGTTTATATATACTAGGCCTATAAGCCTAGTCGTGTTACTCTATTAACAATTATACACATTATTGCTTATAATAATCCTCACAAAGTCTGGAGAACAGCAATGGAGAGGAGTACATCAAACAGGCTAAACTACTCCACACCTATGAAAAGTAACAGATAAAAGATGAGATCTCAACAATTCATCTGCTTGCTTTACCTTGTACATCAGGACATCACAAAGTTGTGGATGAACAAGAAGTGGACTAGCTATAGCCCGTTATGGTAGAAAATCTGTATAGAAATATTCAACTTTATCTCTTTGAAGCTTAGGCTTGAATGATACTCCCTACACTACTATAATTACATTCAATCATTCTATAGCAATGCTCATTAGTGTTCTAGGCTCAATACATGCTCACTAGTATTATCAATCTATTGTAACATTCTATATATGCTCACTACTACAATACACTTGAAACTATACTATTTGTAAAAGCTCACTCAAATCCTTAGTACTATCATCTCAAGCTTTTGTTTAATTCTACCATAAATTATAAAAGCTCTCTTATACTATCAATACTGAATTCAAAGAAGCTTCTCAGGCTGGTCTTGTATGATTGTTTGAAATGTTCTGCACTACACTATCCTACAATACAGTACAATACATATAATATACATACAATAGCATGTTATATGTGATAAAGCTTTGGCTAAATGATATAATGCTCACTACTATACACTTCAATCAGCTGTGCATGCTATTGTAAATGCATATTATGCTCACTACACACTTCAATCTATAAGCTTCAGCTGAGTATCTCATGCTTATTAGTTCAATCTATTATGTTCAATAATGCATACTATAGTGTACACGCTACTCTTATGCTTAGTACTACTGTACCAAAAAATATTTAAAGCTAACATTAATGCTCATTAATACTAAATTATAGGAAGCTTCTTGGGATGGTCACAGTCCCACTAGATTGGCTATGCTATCCTACAATACAGTACAATACATATAATATACATACAATACATGTTATATGTACAAAAATTAGGATACATACATTAATTATAAAATTTGGTCTCTCGGGAGACATTATTTAAATTTGAACAAACAAAGACAAACAGGACATACAGGTTTTTATAAGTTTTATTTCAAAAATGACAAACAGACATAAATTACCCCACAAATAGTGAATGTGTATACTTATCTATAGTGTATACTTATCTGTAGTGTGTGGTGCATACTTATCTATAGTGTGTGGTGTATACTTATCTATAGTGTGTGGTGTATACTTATCTATAGTGTGTGGTGTATACTTATCTATAGTGTGTGGTGTATACTTATCTATTTGGCGCAACGCTTTTTGGTGCAATGCAATACATGATCTATACAAGCCTCAGTACCTCACCTAGGTAATACTGAGGTCATGTTACACACATGATAATTATATAATTATATAATATACATACATGAAAATAATACATTATAATTACTATTACATTTAGCAAGTAATTTTACATTATAGATCATACGATTGAATACATCAGATTAACAGCTCCATATCACATCAATACAGGAAGCTTGCAACTGTAGGTAGCATCATCAGAACACATGATACAGGAGCACACAACTGTAGCGTCATTAGTACCCCAGGGTATAGGAAACCCATGACATCGGTACCTGAAAATGAACAGGTAAAAATTTATAATAATGAGTGATGAAGAATTGTGAACTATATAATGACATGTAATATTTTTATACGTTAAGTTCAACCCAGTTCCTTCCTAAAAGCAAGATATATTATAGAATATGAATATATAATAAAATAATTCATGCATTTGTTATACCTGTCAGTAATTATTAACACAATTATTATAAATAAGAACAATTAAAAGACACTAGTGTTGTTAGAGACACTAGTGTTGTTTTAGTTAACTATAACTACCTTTTGGTAAGGCATTGTGCATTGTGATTAATTTCATAACTGGGAAGTTATATAACTCAATATCTAACATGGTCACAGGGTTTACAATTATTCAGAGACTTGAGAGCTTTGGCAGACAAAAAGCCACACACACAACAATTAACAATATAGTGTATTTAGTTCCCTACCTCAACTGACAAAAAAAGCTATATAATTATATGCATACACATAAAATACAATGTAGGCTGTTTGAATCTAGTCGATCTGTCTGTCCATTTTAAATATTATTTATAGCAACAATATGAAGTAACAATCAATAATTATAATAAACAATTATTATTTTTAGGCTAAAAATAATGATATGTAATAATCAATAATAAACAATTCAACACTCTTTTTAATAAACAATAGTATTTCTTGTAATGAAATACTTACTTATTATGCAAGATATTAATAATATTTAATTTATCACTGACTGTTTCATTAATATAATACCACAAATATGGACATATGCTATGAAAGTCACATTCTTGGCAACCTCAAAATTAGAATATGATGACTTTATATGTAGTATAGTGTATAATAAAGATACAAGCTACAACTTGACATCTTGAGTGCTAAACTAAACAGACACACTTTTTTCAGGCACACATATAGCAATTGTCCAGTTAAAATATACATGCTTTAATATCTCACCTTGTAGGAGGTATGACCAGTAGAGCGATCCAACACTATCCACAGAGATCTACTTCTGAACCTCTACTGTACGTTCTGAACCAGGATTGTAAACAGGGTGATAAATATCTTCACTCACAGGTAAAACTAGCTATAAAAAAGAAAGTAAAGTATTATATATGCAATTATTATTACTAAGATACATAATGTAAGATGGTCATTACCAAAATTAATGAATGTGGGGCAATTCTGGAAGGACCACAGGCAGTACCAAGGAAAAACTACTTTGTGATTTTACTGCCTGCTATAATAAAAGACAACCATCTACTGTTAGTTCTTAGACTGACCCGTGGTGTTAGTAATTGCCTATTTGAATATGTCAGCATACAACATACTTAGTAATAGCAAAGCTCAGGTTTTTGGTTGTGGGTATTTAACTAAATTTATTTTCAGCAGTTTTTTTTTTCAGGCACATGTAGTGTAGCAATTGTCTAGTTGAGACATACATGGCTTGGTGTCTTACCTTGTAGACTGCTATTACTGGTAGAGTAGCCAGAACTGTCCATTGAGAATGCTTCTGGGCCTCAACCCCATACAGGTAGAGCAGTCAACACCATCCATTCAGAATGCTTCTGAGCCTCAACTCCATACTGGTAGAGCAGCCAGTCTGTCCATTGAGAATGCTTCTGAGTTTGAACTCCATATATGTAGAGCAGCCAACACCGTCCATTGAGAACAACTTCTGAGGCTCTACTCAAAAAATAGCCACAACAGGAAACAGGACTGAGGTATATTGCTATAAAAAAAGTAAGTAAAGTTTCACACATGCAATTTGACATAGAATTAGTACAGACACAATAGAGCTAGTCTAGACATACATGCTTTAATATCTCACCATATAGTACTATGACCAGTAGAGTAAGCTGGCACCATACACTGAGAACAACTTCTGAGCCTCAACTTTACACGGCTGGGCACAACAGAGCTACACATACACCATCTTCAGAAATGTTGAGCTCCTCTGGCTTGTAATGGGCTTTTTGTTTGCATTTTTGAAACAGTTTGGCGGGATACATAACTGAGCATGCGTATATCACCACGTGGGTAGATAAGCGCCGCAACATTGTCTTTCATTGCAGACCAATCACTTAATCCCTTGTGCATACAATGTATGGAGTAGTTATAATTATACAGCACATAAAATAAGAGTATCACATACACTATTCAGTTATTACAGGAAAAATAAGGACTACATTCTGTTATGTCTTGCGAGACTATGGATCATGAACTGTACAACGCTCTGCTATTTCTTTGATGGAAGCATGGATTGAAGGAGGTTAGGATTACGTACATCACAGGCAATATGCATCTCTCTGGAAAAGGCAAAGGTTGGAATCTGAGAAAATACTTGTTGAAGGCTACCTTGGTGTATACCTCTGAATGCGCTTAACTTCATTTCACCCCATCCCCTTGTTTGCAGAGTCATATCTTGTATTTTTATTTTGATTACCCAATGATGAGGATTATCATGTTGGATTTTTAAGATGAACAATCATTTTGCAGTTCCTGAATTATTTTATGAAGCTCATCATGAATCACAGTTAGGTTGCACCATGTCACTGTGTCTAGCCAAACCATAACATTATAATTATATATGTGTATATATGTTTGTTCATTATAATAACAATATTTATTTGCTTCATAGATACATACATACAGTAATTGTATTTGTATAAATCATTAGAGAATAGTATGATATACAAGAATACAGATAAAAGAATAAAGTAGTTAGATTGGAGGATTTAGTTGAGTATCATGATTCTTTGTGACAGAAGAAACGAACTTTACTGTCATCTCCACATGTGAGGAAAGCAGCTTTCAGTGGACTGTGTACTAAAGCTCTGATAGGTCCTTGATGAGCTTGAGAATGAATTAAATGGATTTCATTATTATTGACAAAGTAAAAACATTAAGTTGGGGTTTCTCCCATTGTGGACTGTTCACAAATAAGTTCTATATGAACTAGTTATATTATATGCAGGCATGAGAGAATTAGAAACAAAGGCAAACTGTCAGGAATCCAACTAGAGATCGAACCCAGGTCCTTCTGATATCTAGTTAGGCACTGTTAGCATCTGAGCCACCAGACTCCTTGATGGCAGAGAAGTGTAGGATTGTACTAATCTTAAAGCTAATATATATGTAATACCAAATAAGGCAGCAGTCAAATAGCACTATAATGATATTAATTTCTACTAGTTTTAAAACTGTAACTGTTATACTTACTAGGATAAACACATTACTTTTGAGATATGGAAGAATTTTTGCTGTAAAATTATATATGCTTTGTGACGACTGCCACCTTAAGAGAAATCTAGTGACATTTTGAGATAAACTTACATGTGAATAATGGTCTGAAGGATTGAGTAGTGCGTGTTTCCCAACAAAACACCATGTTCTGACCTTCCTCTCCCATTAGCACTACAGAGAATGGAATATGAACAAAAATAGATATACACAGTATTAGATCTAGAAGGCGTTTAGGTGTTGTTTTTTCAATATTGACGCCTACTTTGCACATTAAAGCGTCTATGCAATGAAAAATGCAAAAACGCTAAACTAGAAACGAACTATTATGGTATTATTATACACACGACATGATTATGGCAAGTTTGGACAGTTGGCTGCTCCACACAGAGGAGACTAACAACACAGGCGATGAAACTGAATCAGATGAATCAGAGCCACAACCCAGACAAGCAAAAAGTAGGAGAGTTGATTATGTTATGTTATGTTACTATTTCATTAATTTACAAAGAGAAGCCCACTATTAAATCTCTAGATCTAACACTGGATATACATCATGATCTGTACTTATGACATTAGCACTACAGAGAATGGAGTATGAACAAGAATAGATATACATCATGATCTGTACTTATGACATTAGCACTACAGAGAATGGAGTATGAACAAGAATAGATATACATCATGATCTGTACTTATGACATTAGCACTACAGAGAATGGAGTATGAACAAGAATAGATATACATCATGATCTGTACTTATGACATTAGCACTACAGAGAATGGAGTATGAACAAGAATAGATATACATCATGATCTGTATTTATAACATTACCATAGTCTTCAGTGTGATTAAATACAGCTGTTGGTAGATATCTTGGCTTTATTGGTTTGTTCGGTTTGTAATTATTCAGACAGTTGCCTACAAAAAAAAAATAACAAAGCAAATTAAAAAAAACGTCTTTTTGAGAACTAGAGAGAAGAACTAGGGGGTTACTTCACTTGTTAAAGAACTATCCCATGGTGTTATACTGAAAAAAATGTGGCTGACTAGTCGCTATTTCCACGACCAGAGAAACTAAATTAAGAATAATTATAATTAACAAAGCACTGTTACATTTTACTGGTCAATATCTATGAACTAAAGATGATTTGCTAAGCACAGATCAAATTGGCCCAACAATAGTTAGTGTGTGCACCATTGGGAATATATCTTGAGCCAATTAACAAAGATTTAATGCTGTTAGTGACAATATAATCACAATTAACTGGGCTACTGGCCCAAAGAGAGAACTGTGCAGTGCCAAATAAGAAGATCTTTGGGCCAATAGTGCGCCATATGAGCTTATCAAAAACACTGTTGATTTGTAAGGTACATGAGCATTATCTAAAAATGGCTGTCCTAGATCTGAACAATCTCTTCATATGGATATTGATCTTACTATCATTTGGCATAAAACAGAGACTGGCAATACAATCAATAATTATCTTACTCTAATGCAGACATGTCTCAGGTTAGGCTGGTTTTAATTGGGCCACAATATAATTATATACAATATATATATTGTATAATAATCACCTGATGATAATTCCCAAAGCCTGGCATGTCCATCAACTCCACTTGTCAGAACAAACTATATTTATAAAGTACACATCACACTGTCTTGATTATCAATTAATCATAACATGTATTACTGGCTGATTGTATTACTGTGAGAAATGTTTGAGTTTGTAAAGCTAATATGATTAAGTTTCAGAGGATTTGGAACTGTTCAAATACAGCACCACCATAACTGCATTCAATTACTAAGTTATATTCACAACAAGCTTATAGTCTGTAGTTAAAGCAAGGTTCTCACCAGGCTGTTTTTGAAGGGTATAGAACCCTTCTTAACAAGAAAAGTACCCTTCTTGAATGCTAAAAATGTTATCTGTACCTCCCTTCTTAAAAACACTGTTAATATTTATTGGAGGTATGAGATTAGAAGTGGCTAACACTTCAGTAATAATTTAACACTGTTGATTCATATTAATTAATGAGCTAAAAATTACCCTTATTGATAAATTTTGTGGCAAGAACCTCATGATATTAAATGCATTATTCAGAGTACACAATTTCAAATTACCTTGCTATTTTTAGATAGTCTAACTGAACCAACCTGAGGTGTGAGATAAAAGTATGACTAATTTTGTCATAATTTAATTATATATTTTACTGGTTCTCCTCCATGAGCTGACTTAAATGTGTTAATACATCTGTTACTCACACCATCCCAAACCTAAAATAATGTATATTAATATAATCTGAACATGTAAAAATTAGGATGTAATGACTTTATATGCGATATAGTGTATAGTTTAATGTCATAAGGTTAATACATGATTATACTATAAGTCAATAATGAAGAAATAGATTGAAATTTAACATACACAAAAAAGAATGGCAAGGATAGTTATATGGAAATGGTGAAGGTAAAAAGATTGTTGATCTTTTCAAACTAACATTATGAGCATTTTTTTGAGGTCAAGGTGAATGTGAATGATCTTTTAGGATGTATTACTATATAATATATATTCAAAGATTTATACGAGAGAACAGATGGGATTTGAACCCAGGACCTTCTGAATAAATAAATAATGCAAGATCCTACAGAATAAACTAGTGGATTAGCTTTTCAACATCTTGTTATATTTCTTAATAAGGTATAAGCTGCATTCACACTCTGTGCTCTTTTACAAGGAGAGCATTGAATATAAGATAAAAATATTTTGCAAAAAAATTCTTTTAACATAAGCTACACCATACTTTATCAAGATAATATTGCATTGATTATCAGTAAGGCATCTCCAATGTAATGACATATACAAAACAATGTTTAACAACTTATTTTGTGATACTAAAGTGATGATAATATGATGGAATCTTCCAGGTTCTGATCATATACCACTTACTTTCAAACTCCCATCATTACTTCCAGTGACATAAATCCTTCCATCTAAAGCATAGTGTATCTATAATCAACGATATGTAAGTAATAAGTACATGTGATAGTCATGTGACTTACTGATGTGATAGCAGCTGAATGCTGATCTCTTGCATCAGATGACACAAAACATTGAAAAGTATTGACATCATAAAGTCTCACTATAAATAATTATTAAAGTGAGAATCGAACAATTATGATATATATCTTAGGAAATTTTTGCGATAACTACAACATTGTTTCTCCTCCTAACAAACAGGGTCAACAGTGTGCAGGAAAGCTGTTAGCAATTATCTATTTTAGCTTGTGATATTCAAACAAGGTGATGACAATATAACTGTGCAATATATAATAAAATTGAATGATTGCCATATACTCACGTTAATTAATGAGGATAAACAAAGTATTAAAGGCAGGAACAGATTAGGGCTGGGACAAAGGTTGCAAAACAACATTCAAAGCTTCGACAGCAAAAACAAACGAATATTCAAAGTTTTGACATGTTTTTATCATTGTTGCTCTTACCTTGATTGGCTATAGAACGACTCCAAAACTAGATTATTGCTTTATAACGAGTACTAGTTTTGTTCCTGTTGCTGTTTCTACTTGGATTTAGCATCGCTGGACTACAAAGATTACAAGTGACTAATCGAGAATAAATAGCTAACCTGTGCTCTGCTCAGTCCCTACTAACATATGATCTCCAGATGGATGAAACTTCAAACATCTAATACTTGCCACTTCTTGTAACATCCTATAACATCTCTTCACAGAGGGTTTTGAGTAATCAAAAAACTTTATTGTAGTATCGCTACTTCCAGAGGCTAAGACTGATACCGCAGGGTGAAAGTCAAGTGTAAGTACAGCACCAGAGTGATCATATAGTGTACGTATGATAGGATGAGTATCTTGATGGTGTCCTAGAGCAGATTTAGTCATCATTCTTTCAACATCTAACATACGAATTGAAGTATCTGCCGACCCTGTAGCCACTAGACGACCTGGAATATATTAAGACTTAGACTGAAGTAGGTACTTTGATGGTAAATTTAGTGTTTGTAAAACTAAAACCACTGAAACCCTCAAAGTTAAGTTAATTATAACTAAATTGCAGGTCTATTGTAGTAACTACAGCTAACAAAAATAGAAATTGATATAACCTAGCTACATGTATCTGAGATACAATCCTAAAGATGCTCATTATACAAAAGTTGTTTTGGGAATGAAGAAATTACTTTTGGTATGGAAATGAATAAATATATTAAATTAAGTTTTAGTTTCAGCCAAATTATATTTTAGTATAATAGTCACAAGACTCACAAAGGTCTTTTTTTGCAAATTCTGTCACAAATAAATGCGAATATGAATAATATATAAATCAGTAAAAACTTGCTGAGCATATACACTGTGAATATTTTTGCTAATACTATACCATCATGACTAAATACTGCACACAGAGCAGCTCCTTTGTGTGAGGTGACAAATGTTACATCATGGCGATATGCAGGTGGAACATTGATTGATTCTAAAAATGAAACATGTATATGTAATGGACATATACCATAATAAAATAGAAGAACGGAACATGTATATTATATGTATTACGTACAATATACCTTATATGGTATGAAGAGTGAGACACATGTACATGTACATAATACATCTTATGAGGTATTAAGAATTTGGGGATGAACTTGAATGTAGGTTACATGTGAGGAGATTCAAGGATTATCCTAAGACAGTCGCTCAATGACAGAGGGTAACATGTCCTGCATGGATAATGTCATGCAAGAATGTCAAGATGTCATTCCTAGTAGCCCCTAGTAGCCCCTAGTAGCCCCTGGATTATACACTGGACAGTTGACTGCCAGTGAGGTAGTTGAAATGATTTATGACAATACCCCATAGACACAAAGCAAGATAGATTTGGAGAAAAGATGTAAAATTCACAGGCTGAATTCCCAGGCAGGAGTCGAACCCACGACCCTGGTCTGCTAGGCCATTGCTGTACCAACTAAGCCACTGGGACTCAGCTGACAGAGGCTAATCCGTGGTGGCCACTATTGTAAAGCATCTTTTCTCCATGGAGGAACATGTTACCACAGGCCTAATAACCCTACAGTGGGGTAGTTGAACATGTGTGCCCCCCTCCCCAGAAAAGCAATCCTGTATGAAACTATGATGTACATGTATTTTCCTTACCATCACTTTCAAACTCCAGGTCCATCAGTCCTTGTCCTCTAATGTGAGGTAACATGCCAGTATTTTCTGGTTTGCTAGCTACAAAGACATGAAAAATAGACAATTTTGATCAGCGAATAGACTGAGGGACACTTACAATTCATACACATAGATACTGCAGTAAAGGTGACTACTCATGCATGTACATTAAGAGAACAAATGCTATAAAACAAGTCCTTATCTATAAAAATTCACTACTCGGCCATTTTCTATACCAACATATTTTAGTATCTAATTTTTAATCTTCCTGGATACCAAATTTCATTGCAAAGATAATAGAAAGGAAGAGGCATACAAATCCATGACCTATCCTTAAGTAATCACTATGATGGCATTAAAATGTTGTGGAATACAATGGAGCTGTGTTCTCATAGATGCAGTTAAAACATTTTCCTCCCACTCAATTAATTAGTTATATGCATGATGGTGTTCCTAGTAGATCATTAACAACATTCTTTAACAAGAAACCATGGCAAGAATTCACTGTCTTATCATTATAGCATACATACATGTATATTGTAAATGTATTTGACTTTAGTTGATGTATAGGCTTTTACCAGACCTTTCTCCTTGCTTGCAGTGGAATGGATTTGACTGCATGAGACTACATGAGACTACAACATATGTATTGTTATAGTGATATATTATAGTGGATAAGCATTTATAAAAGATGTATGTGAAAGTTTATCTCTTTTTGTATGGACAGTCGTCAATACATCAGACTGTTACCCCTACCTTCTCCCTCCATTTGCAAACCAAGATTTACAAGATGACTCAGTCGTGATGAAGGTGCTGTTGGAGGATAAGAGCTGAAGTTTCTTGATAATGATGTAGCAGCTGATTCATAACCATCATATCTCAGTTGGCTTTATGGAGAGAAAAGAGATCAATTGAAAAGGAAAAGCACCTCAAAAATCCTCAAGTATTCATAGTTTTATGTTTGTTTTTACTAATCAACACTTGTTTTTAATAACCAAATGTTTCGGTACAACACCACACATCCATCCAACCCATGTATTAGTATAGCCTCTTTACTAATACATGAGTTAGAGACGTGTCGTAGTATGAATATGAAACAAAGGGATATAATATTATGGACCATCGTTGCTAGTAAAGTAAGGTGGGGTAATTTCATTACAAATTTAATGTGAGGCAATTCCAGAAGCACCACATACAGCATCAAGGTCGTGATTTACTGCAGTATACAGTGATGTGGAAACATTGAGCCCACTATCAGACATTTCGACCTATTTTCACCACTCTTGTCCTGCTCCCCATATACTTGTATACAGCATCTATTGTTAGTCATTGTAGCAATAAGTAGTTTGTAAGTCCAACTTTGACTGCAACAGTGCCAGAGAAGTGTTGAGTTTCCAGAATTATCCCTTACCAATAACTAGTATCGGTATCGCGATATTATAGTATTTGTTTAAATCCAGTCTACTTAATTAAATGTATGTGGTGGTGGTGGTGATGATGATGATGGTGGTGATGATGATGATGATGATGATGATGATGATGATGATGGTGATGATGATGGTGATGATGATGGCGATGGTGATGATGGTGATGATGATGATGATGATGGTGATGATGATGATGGTGATGATGGTGGTGATGGTGATGATGATGGTGATGATGATGGTGATGATGATGATGGTGATGATGATGGTGATGATGATGGTGATGATGGTGATGATGATGGTGATGATGATGATGGTGATGATGATGGTGATGATGATGGTGATGGTGATGGTGAGTGCATATATATATTAAGCAATTCTTTATAGATGTAGTTCATGTGATAATGCCATACCTTATTATCAGTCTATATAGCCGCTCTCTTTCCTCCACTGGCTGTGATGCATTCATGGCTGGTTGTTGGTTTTACTTTGATGTTGAATGCATCAGGTGTGGCCATGTGCTCACTGGTTGTTGATGCATGGAAGAATATAAACCACACCCACTCATCAGCCACACCTATTTGGATATTTTATACCATGGACTCCAGAATAGTTGGGCAGAGAAGAAAGGCAGATCGCAAAAAGATTCTTTGTCAGGAGCTAGCCAGTGCCATTAAAGTGGTATGTTTGAATTTTATTGTATATTATAATATATTAAACACTTTTCCTTTTAGATTCAAGAAGATCATGTTTTAACAAAACAAGTAAAAGGGTAAGCAATGAGCTAATACCAGAAAGATAATATTTATAGTATGTATGGTTCATTGTGTGTATAATATGAATATAACTTCTCTTATATATGTAAGACACACATGGTTTGCAAACTCCTTGCTTAAAACCTCACTATGGCTGTTTTGAGAAGTCTCAGGCAAAAGGCCATATGCTTCTTATTGTGTAATTGAAGATATCGTTTTTTAGCTATCATAAGAGAGTTATAATACCCGTAAATGTTTTTCATCATTTAGTTATAGTATAATCGTATATTAACCTTATGACATTAAACTATACACTATATTACATATAAAGACATGAAATACTAATTTTGAGAATGTAAACAGACATTAGCAACTATATACTTGTTAATACTGTCGTCCAAAAGTTATAATTATGTAAAGATTATGATTTCCAAATTCTCTATATAACAACGCAAAATTTTCTAACTCCTGAAAGATGCTTTCATTGGAAATGTGCAATTATGATTCCCACCTTCAGACACAGTTAGCCAAGTCAAATTCATATTCTCAGATGCAATCCATGTATACAGCATGGTTACCATGGTGATTGAATCCATAGTAGCATACACACATACATTTAAAATATAAGTAAACCAACTGCTAAAACATTTTAATATTTCATCAATTAGAGTAACAGCATATATTATATCGCTATCCATTTCATTTCCATAGTGGACATTTTGCTGCTAATCAACTATGTGATTTATTAGAAGCAATATTCCTTCATGAACTAAAAGACAAGAGAGTAAGATATGTGTAGATGAGATATTTAGGAAATAAATAATTTTGATAAATGCTTACTTTAAACACTAATTATATTCTGCTATTATGTAGTGTCCAAATAGAATAGCTATTGAGATATCTAGTGCATTAGATGCAAGGTTGATTGGTAACTAAATGTAGTGTCCAGATAGCTATTGGTATAGCTAGATACCTAGTGTATTAGATGCAAGGTTGATTAGTAACTAAATGTAGTGTCCAGATAGCTATTGGTATAGCTAGATACCTAGTGTATTAGATGCAAGGTTGATTAGTAACTAAATGTAGTGTCCAGATAGCTATTGGTATAGCTAGATACCTAGTGTATTAGATGCAAGGTTGATTAGTAACTAAATGTAGTGTCCAGATAGCTATTGCTATAGCTAGATAACTAGTGTATTAGATGCAAGGTTGATTAGTAACTAAATGTAGTGTCCAGATAGCTATTGGTATAGCTAGATACCTAGTGTATTAGATGCAAGGTTGATTGGTAACTAAATGTAGTGTCCAGATAGCTATTGGTATAGCTAGATACCTAGTGTATTAGATGCAAGGTTGATTAGTAACTAAATGTAGTGTCCAGATAGCTATTGGTATAGCTAGATACCTAGTGTATTAGATGCAAGGTTGATTAGTAACTAAATGTAGTGTCCAGATAGCTATTGGTATAGCTAGATACCTAGTGTATTAGATGCAAGGTTGATTGGTAACTAAATGTAGTGTCCAGATAGCTATTGGTATAGCTAGATACCTAGTGTATTAGATGCAAGGTTGATTAGTAACTAAATGTAGTGTCCAGATAGCTATTGGTATAGCTAGATACCTAGTGTATTAGATGCAAGGTTGATTAGTAACTAAATGTAGTGTCCAGATAGCTATTGGTATAGCTAGATACCTAGTGTATTAGATGCAAGGTTGATTAGTAACTAAATGTAGTGTCCAGATAGCTATTGCTATAGCTAGATACCTAGTGTATTAGATGCAAGGTTGATTGGTAACTAAATGTAGTGTCCAGATAGCTATTGGTATAGCTAGATACCTAGTGTATTAGATGCAAGGTTGATTGGTAACTAAATGTAGTGTCCAGATAGCTATTGGTATAGCTAGATACCTAGTGTATTAGATGCAAGGTTGATTAGTAACTAAATGTAGTGTCCAGATAGCTATTGGTATAGCTAGATACCTAGTGTATTAGATGCAAGGTTGATTGGTAACTAAATGTAGTGTCCAGATAGCTATTGGTATAGCTAGATACCTAGTGTATTAGATGCAAGGTTGATTAGTAACTAAATGTAGTGTCCAGATAGCTATTGCTATAGCTAGATACCTAGTGTATTAGATGCAAGGTTGATTAGTAACTAAATGTAGTGTCCAGATAGCTATTGGTATAGCTAGATACCTAGTGTATTAGATGCAAGGTTGATTAGTAACTAAATGTAGTGTCCAGATAGCTATTGGTATAGCTAGATACCTAGTGTATTAGATGCAAGGTTGATTAGTAACTAAATGTAGTGTCCAGATAGCTATTGGTATAGCTAGATACCTAGTGTATTAGATGCAAGGTTGATTAGTAACTAAATGTAGTGTCCAGATAGCTATTGCTATAGCTAGATACCTAGTGTATTAGATGCAAGGTTGATTAGTAACTAAATGTAGTGTCCAGATAGCTATTGCTATAGCTAGATACCTAGTGTATTAGATGCAAGGTTGATTAGTAACTAAATGTAGTGTCCAGATAGCTATTGGTATAGCTAGATACCTAGTGTATTAGATGCAAGGTTGATTAGTAACTAAATGTAGTGTCCAGATAGCTATTGGTATAGCTAGATACCTAGTGTATTAGATGCAAGGTTGATTAGTAACTAAATGTAGTGTCCAGATAGCTATTGGTATAGCTAGATACCTAGTGTATTAGATGCAAGGTTGATTAGTAACTAAATGTAGTGTCCAGATAGCTATTGGTATAGCTAGATACCTAGTGTATTAGATGCAAGGTTGATTAGTAACTAAATGTAGTGTCCAGATAGCTATTGGTATAGCTAGATACCTAGTGTATTAGATGCAAGGTTGATTAGTAACTAAATGTAGTGTCCAGATAGCTATTGCTATAGCTAGATACCTAGTGTATTAGATGCAAGGTTGATTAGTAACTAAATGTAGTGTCCAGATAGCTATTGCTATAGCTAGATACCTAGTGTATTAGATGCAAGGTTGATTAGTAACTAAATGTAGTGTCCAGATAGCTATTGGTATAGCTAGATACCTAGTGTATTAGATGCAAGGTTGATTAGTAACTAAATGTAGTGTCCAGATAGCTATTGGTATAGCTAGATACCTAGTGTATTAGATGCAAGGTTGATTAGTAACTAAATGTAGTGTCCAGATAGCTATTGGTATAGCTAGATACCTAGTGTATTAGATGCAAGGTTGATTAGTAACTAAATGTAGTGTCCAGATAGCTATTGGTATAGCTAGATACCTAGTGTATTAGATGCAAGGTTGATTAGTAACTAAATGTAGTGTCCAGATAGCTATTGGTATAGCTAGATACCTAGTGTATTAGATGCAAGGTTGATTAGTAACTAAATGTAGTGTCCAGATAGCTATTGGTATAGCTAGATACCTAGTGTATTAGATGCAAGGTTGATTAGTAACTAAATGTAGTGTCCAGATAGCTATTGGTATAGCTAGATACCTAGTGTATTAGATGCAAGGTTGATTAGTAACTAAATGTAGTGTCCAGATAGCTATTGGTATAGCTAGATACCTAGTGTATTAGATGCAAGGTTGGTTTATGGAAGGCATTGCTATGATATGCAGACATGAGAAAATTAGAAACAAATGAAAACTGAAACAGCTAGGTATGAAGCTAGCTTTGGGATTAGTACAATCCTACACTCCTCTGCCATCAAGGAGTCCAGTGGGTCAGATGGTACCTGACTAGATATTAGAAGGTCCTAGGTTCAATCCCAGTCGGATTCCTGACATTTGTTTCTGATTCTCTCATGCCTGCATATCATAATAACTAGCTTAGTTGTGTTCTTTACAAAATGACCAAAGAACAAGGATTCGACAAAGAGTAAAATAATATTAATACATATTTGTATGATGATCACTAAGTAAACAACTGGTTGTCATTATTAATTAGTCAGTTATTGTTATTATTATTATTATTATTATTATTATTATTATTATTATTATTGAATTATTGTATTCATTGTTGATTTTATCTCAAGGGTGTACTTTGGAAAGACAGACAAAAACCAAATTCAATGGATATTCCTGAACCAGTATGTATAAAAGTACACACATTAAACTATCATTCACACTATGCTCATAATTATGCATACAAATGCATACACTCACATGTATAATACGTTAATAACTAGTGAATTTGTATACACCACGTGTACACACACATCCACACAAAGCTACACACACACAGATGTACACACATTATACATACATTCACATTGACACATACATGTATGCATCAATTACATATAAGATTATATATTACCTAGTCATTCTGGTCTTGTGTTGATCCTCTTGTGTCTGATGAAATAAAAATGCAGCTTTTAGCATTAAGGAATTCAGAATCTGATGTTAAGAAATGCAGGGTATGTGATTAATAGCAGTTGGAACTCCTCGTCAATTGATTAGATAGGATTGGAACTTGGAACTCCATCTGCAATTGATAGTATCCACTAGATCTGTTCTCACCTTCTGTTTGAATATCCATTTTCCATTCTTTCCAACTATCTATCAATCTATGTATATATCTAATAGTATATAGAGTCTCATAGAATTTGTTGGAGTGGGAAACCAATCAATAATCTGAAGCACACTCCTCAAGGGGATTTGGGAGTATACTCCCTCTAAGAAAGCTTCAAACCTAGGCCCTCTGTAGTTTCTTCTGGTTGCTCTGGACCCATAAGGCTTGTAGTTGATGATGTTGTTATTTTTAACAAAGAAAAATGTCTACTTGTTATTACTGCTATCACAACAGCTTGGGAATTCCTGGAGGATGGGAATTCCTGAGCACCCCTCCCTCTGAAACCCTGTTTATCAATATATCTTATCCCATTCAGTCATGTCATCTATTTGTATATCATTCTCTTCATTTACTTATCTATTCGTCTGTGTCTTTTTAGTCTTGGATTAGACTGATGTTAATGAAAGGACTACTATTATCATTCCTAATAGATATTCAGAAACATCCAGGTTTATTAGGGTATGTTAGTTCAATACCTAAACACATGTACATAGTTATACTTACTAATTACATCTATCTATCCAGACCTCACTATGGACCAGATGCTGTTCTAAAAGATCCAGAATGTTCAGAAATTATAATTCAACTATTAAAAGGTATTTTTAGTAGTATGTGAATTTCGATGCGCCCACACTCATGGCAATTAAGTGTGAAACAAACAGAATAAACAATTCCCTATAATGTGTACTAGTACTGCATGTGTGTTAACATGTATTAGGTATATATAATGTGCTAGCATTGCATGTGTGTATAATATGTATTATACATTGTGTACTAGCATTACATGTGTGTATAATATGTATTATACATTGTGTACTAGCATTACATGTGTGTATAATATGTATTATACATTGTGTACTAGCATTACATGTGTGTATAATATGTATTATACATTGTGTACTAGCATTACATGTGTGTATAAGCTGTTCACAATGTAGTAGTATACATTGTATCTGTATATAAGGTGTTATATAAGCATTGCATGTATGTATAATCTAACTCAGTGGTGATGTACGTGACTAGATGATTATGTTGTGACGCAGTAGTTTACACAAGTAATTCCTTACTCTTTTTATTCTATATGGAATTTCATGTAATGTATTGTATCACAGCTATTGGGAGTGTATCTCTTGTTTATTTATATAACATTATTATTTATAAAGTCTGTTCACATTCACGATGTCCTCAAAATTATGATGTGATGACTTTGTATGTAATATAATGTATAGTTTAATGTCATTAGGTTAATAATACATGATTATACTGTAACTCTATAATGAAGCAATGGATTGAAATTTGATATACACAAAAAAAGAGTGGGAAGGATAATTATATGAAAATGGTACAGGTAAAAAGATTGTTGGTCATTTCAAACTAAAGTTATGAACATTTTTCTGAGGACAAGGTGAACGTGAATGACCTTTAGTAACACATGATGTTATTGTATTTCAGGTTTGCAAGTATTTGAGTTTGAGTATGATTTTACAAGCCCACAGTTAATGACTTGGGATGCTGTTATACTTCAACTTGCAGAGATATGGAATCCTGATGATTGTCCACCAAGAAGGATGTCAAAACCGAAACGTATGAATATTTATAAGTGTATTCACAAATATGAAGAGAATGTATATGTATGTATTTACATGAATGTATGTATATATGTATGTATATATGTATGTATGTATATATGTATGTATATATCACTATGTATGTATGTATGTATGTATGTTTGTATGTATGTATGTATGTAACTATGTATGTATGTATGTATGTATGTATGTATGTATGTATGTATATATGTACATGTGTGTATGTATGTATGTATATGTTTGTATGTAAGTTAGTATGCATTGTATATACACACACATTACACATAAAAGGTAGTGGTACTCAATCTACTAATCAAGTTTATTATGAACGAGTCAGTCCTCCACCCTCTGATTTCCTCATGGAAGATGCTGTGGTGATATCGGCTCTTGACAAATACTCAAATATAAAGAGAAGCATGGACAATTTAACAGATGATCAAATTTTAGCTATTGAAGAGGACAAAGGTTGGTTTACTGTAAATATGTTTTATGTATCTTTGTATGTACATGCATCCTATAAATGAATGTATGTATATACTTTAGTATAAGTATATATATAATTCTTATTATCATCATGTATGTATTGTGATTCAGTGTGTATGGATGTATGTGTGTATGTATGTATGTATGTATGTATTGTGATTCTGTGTGTATGGATGTATGTGTGTATGTATGTATGTATGTATGCATGTATATTCTTGTATGTGTTAATCATTATTTAATATAGAGGACACGTCAGAAGTTGAAGAAGACCAAAATCGTAGAAGTAAGAGGCCCCAAACCTCTGATTTTAGTGGACCAAGTTATAACACTATGCTACAAAGCTATGCTAGAAAAATTGAGAGACCCATGGTATTCAATGATGAAGGAAGAAGTCGTGTGAGGGATTTATCTTCTTTTTCTATTCATGAACATGACGAAGGAGGGGATGACTTAGTGCTGGCTCAAGCTATGAATTTTGAGATTGTCAATGCAGAAGACTCCATGTCCCCAAAAACTAGAAATGTAATTAAAATTAATGTATTATTAATAATCATATTTTGTTGTTTATCTCTAAATGGTTAAATGCTGTCTCTTGGAAAAAGAAACTCACAAACTTCTAGAAAAAATGAAAATAGCATTTTAAAATATGATGTAATCTTTTCCTATGTCTTTTCTACAAGCTACTAGGAAGACCTGATTAATTCACATTCACCATGACCTTAGATAAATGTTCATAACTTTAGTTTGATTTTACCAATAATATTTTTACCTGCACCATTTTCATAAAATTGTCCTTCCCGTTCTTGTTTGTGTATGTCAAATTTCAATCCATAGCTTCATTATTGAGTTAGCTTGGATTTACCATGCATTAATTTTAACGAATTTCGGAGCCACGCTTAATATGCCTAATAAAATGATTGTGAAATATATTTTTTAGCATATACTTATTTACCAATTATTACGTTAGTTGCTAAATTAATACACAATTAAAAGTAGATTTAAGGTGTATTATGATAACGCCCCTAGTGCAATATGTCTTTTAAAAAACTGTTAATCCTCCTACAAACACATTCTGTCATTTCCCATTACAATAAAGTGAGAATTATATTTCTACACAAAATAAGGATTCTGAATATCCAGTCAAAATGCTTTTCTCCTTATTCTCTTGTTTATTTCTCAATTACTATACTCATTCTCATTTCGCTTCTCTGTCAATCCTCTTTTGTCCCTCTTTGTGTCTCCCATTTGTCATATCCAGCATATTGAAACACTCACATCATTACTTACCAAACTGGAAACAGAAAAGGGACTGGATTCACAAGAATATCAATGTGCTAGTTGTAAAAGACCCATAGGAATTAGTAAGTGAAAAACAAACCAGAGGGAGAGAGAGAGAGACAGAGAGAGAGAGACAGAGAAAGAGAGACAGACAGACAGAGAGAGACAGACAGACAGAGAGAGACAGAGAGAGACAAGACTTATGAACTGTGTTAGATGTAATGTTGTTTTAGTATGACAATACTAACCACTTTTAGTTATAGTTATAGTATGTCTAGTTTATTACAATTTTAGTTATAGTTATAGTACAATGGTTTTCTCAAACTAGTTATATTTAAATCAACACCAGTTAGATGTAATATAATTATATATAATACATAATTATGCATATAGTCAAATACCATTGAATGAGGAAATGTTCACAGATAAGATTACTGCTAATTAATAATGTTATTTAATTTACTTACTCTTTTATAACTCCTTTGTGTATTACTATAACCAAATTAACTTTATAAATTATAATTTTAGGGCAGCTATTTTACAGGCAATAGTTTATCAAAACATCAACTTCGTACATTTAATTAACTAGCAAAATTGAAAGAGTTTGAAGCAATATTTGTATTCAAGTGCATTTAGAAAAACCAATCGTGTATATATATATATATTATATATATATATATATATATATATATATATATATATATATATATATAGTCTAGTTTTTGTTTCAGTTAACTATAACTAAATAAAATGGAAAATGGCCAGTAATGGACACTATTAGTTAGTTAAACTAAAACCCTTTTAGTAAGCCCGGTATTATTAAACTAAAAGTTTGATAAACTGGTCATACTATAACTATAACTAAAAGTGGTCATTATTGTCAAACTAAATCAACACTAGTATATATACATTTCTAACAAAGTGGAAAATAAATCAAAAACATCTTGTGAACAAATCAGTCACCAGTGCTCACCAGTGCTCACCAGTGCTCACCAGTGCTCACCAGTGCTCACCAGTGCTCACCAGTGCTCACCAGTGCTCACCAGTGTACACCAGTGCTCACCAGTGCTCACCAGTGCTCACCAGTGCTCACCAGTGCTCACCAGTGCTCACCAGTGTACACCAGTGCTCACCAGTGCTCACCAGTGCTCACCAGTGCTCACCAGTGTACAACTATAGTGTGCATTAGAGCAGCAAATTGTGTTGCCCCTTAAGCCAATTGAAAGGGTGAGAGTCAGAGTGGTCTAACTCGCAAAACAGTACTGCTCCTTCTTACATACATGTGTATTAGTATTCATATAAGCTCCTCCATTTTCTAGTCTTTGGTGAAGCCAAGCTGTGTAGATTTGATGGCCATTATTATTGTTATGAGTGTCATTTGGATGATGAAAGACTCATTCCAGCGAGGGTACTTTTCAACTGGGACTTTAGAAAACACAGGGTGTGTGTTAGAAGCTGTGAGTTTCTTGACAGTATTGAGATGACTCCTGTAATTAATGTGGAAGAGGCTAATAAAGCACTATATCACTATATACCTGAACTTGAGGAGGCCAAGGTATGGATGAATGAATGGATGAACGGATATGGGTTGGTGGGTGGGTGGGTGGTGGATGGATGGATGGATGGATGGATGGGTTGGTGGTGGATGGATGGATGGATGGATGAATGGATGTGGGTTGGTGGTGGATGGATGGATGGATGGATGGATGGATGGATGGATGGATGGATGGATGAATGGATGTGGGTTGGTGGTGGATGGATGGGTGATGGATGGATGATGGATGGATGGATGGATACGGATGGATTAATGGTTGGATAGATGGATGGACAGATGGATGGATAGATGGATGGATGGATGGATGAACGGGTGTTATAGTAGACAAACAAAGAGACAGAAAGACAGATATTATTTCATTTCTTCATAGAACCTTCGTTTGCTTTTAAGTCTTCAAAAAGATTATATTTTTACGTGTAAAGATTCAGCAGTGACAGAAGAATTTAAGAAAAGGTGATAAACTAGTTAATCAATTCATTAACTGCAATCCATTTGTACTTACCATTTACCAATGTCCAATTTCCATTGATATGAGACTTATATTTATATATTGTAGGATACGCTCCTCACATTTCTATGATAATATTCATCTCTATTCATTAAAGGTGAGCAGTTTACTAATTACAGTTAACTATGGGTGGGCAGATTGATACCGAAAACACTCGATATCTACGATACTTACAATTTTCCAACAATATCGATACTCTTTCTTCTATATTGGTCATTCATGATACTACTATACTGTGTATCTTGTTTGCAGTGCTCAAAATAGTTTTTGAAAGTGTCCAGCAGAAACATCAGGACAAAACAATATTTGAACAGCAAATTGTGAATTTTGTCCAGAAAACCAACGCTGTACCCATTTATGGCTTATGAGATATAGAAGTAACCCACTAGTCCATGACTGCTTTTGACTGATAATTTAACCTCACTGTGAGGTTACTGGTCTGTATTATTCTTATGAATAATGAGACAATTTGTTCAGTCAAATGCAATTTTGTTCGGACAAAGAACCAAAATGTCCAGAAAATGGCCAATTGGTGGATGTTATTTCGAGCTCTGTGTTTGCTACTACTGCACATGTGTAAACACATAAATTTTCACAGTGCTTCCACATTTTTAAATGATAAAATTTGACATTTATCTAACCACTTGTATTATGTGCATACACAATATCAAGTATCAGTATAGTACTATACTAGTACATGTACTATATAGTACTATACTAGTACTATATAGTACTCAATACCATCAATACTGAACCCCAAACTACTCAGTATCGTATCAAAATGAATATTATTGATGTTGCTTGCCACTACATTTTAACTGATGTTTAAAAATTACACTTGAGTAAGTAAACATCTACTGAAAGTTTATTGATAACAACACATGTATGTAGTATTGGTTTATGACTGTGTTATGATATTTCAGGATTTAAAACAAGTCTATAATGGAAGTTTGGTACAAAGACTACGAAAGATTGTACGCAATGCTGGAAAACATATTCGTACTTGTTCAGTGAGTTTAAAATAAAAGCATTATATTTATGCATAAACTAATGGTCATTCACGTTCACCATGACCTCAGAAAAATGTTCATAATTTTAGTTTGGAATGTCCA
Organism: Petrosia ficiformis; assembly: GCA_947044365.1. Lineage (NCBI taxonomy): Eukaryota > Metazoa > Porifera > Demospongiae > Haplosclerida > Petrosiidae > Petrosia > Petrosia ficiformis. Next base: position 1,353,454 of record OX345653.1, on the reverse strand, counting down.
ACAATCTTTTTACCTCTTTCATTTTCATATAATAGTCCTTCCCATTCTTTTTTGTGTATGTCAAATTTCAATCCATTGCTTCATTATTAAGTTACAGTATAATCATGTTTTAACCTTATGAGATTAAACTATACACTATATTACATATAAAGTCATCACATCATAATTTTGAAGACATCGTGAATGTGAACAGACTATAGTAATAATTAATAACCTACCATTGAACCGATCCATCTTCGATTATTTTAGATTTGTTCTCAAAAAGGTTTCATTTGTGAAATCTGTCAAAAAGATGAAATATTGTTTCCTTTTGATGAAGCAACTTACCAGGTAAGTAGCACCTGCATTAAATAGTTCACCTAACATTAATGATAAGATTTGAGTGTGTACTATCACAGTGTATTAATAATCTTTGATTAGCCACTTATTAAACAATTACTTACTTTTAATAAACCTCTTATAAAGTCTGATCAGCTAATGTCTGGTCAACTAATAACAACTCAATCAGCCCTGGTCAGGTAATGTCTGATCAATCAGCTCTGATCAGCTAATATGAACTCAATCAGCTCTGATCAGCTAATGTCTGGTCAACTAATATCAACTCAATCAGCCCTGGTCAGGTAATGTCTGATCAATCAGCTCTGATCAGCTAATATGAACTCAATCAGCTCTGATCAGCTAATGTCTGATCAATCAGCTCTGATTAGCTAATGTCTGATCAATCAGCTCTGATCAGCTAATGTCTGATCAATCAGCTAATATGAACTCAATCAGCTCTGATTAGCTAATGTCTGATCAATCAGCTCTGATCAGCTAATGTCTGATCAATCAGCTCTGATTAGCTAATGTCTGATCAATCAGCTCTGATCAGCTAATATGAACTCAATCAGCTCTGATTAGCTAATGTCTGATCAATCAGCTCTGATCAGCTAATGTCTGATCAATCAGCTCTGATTAGCTAATGTCTGATCAATCAGCTCTGATCAGCTAATGTCTGATCAATCAGCTCTGATTAGCTAATGTCTGATCAGCTAATGTCTGATCAATCAGCTCTGATCAGCTAATATGAACTCAATCAGCTCTGATTAGCTAATGTCTGATCAATCAGCTCTGATCAGCTAATGTCTGATCAATCAGCTTTGATCAGCTAATGTATTATTAAACATCACTAGTTGTATTGTCATATCACAATCTACTCCTGTTATTCTTATCTTCATAGTGTCCAAACTGCAAATCTGTTTATCACACAACCTGTAAACCAAAACTAAAAACAGATTGTCCGAAATGTTTACGACTAGAACAACGAAGAGCATCTTTGAAGATACAATACAGATGAAGGCTTTAGAAGGACATATTAGAAGTGTGATTTGTATTTTTATAATTATTGAAATTATAATTATATTATATTCATTTTGTGTTTGGAAATCAACAAAATCACATTACTTATTATCACCCATCTAAGCTAATAAATATTATATAATAGTTAATAAAATAATGATTATAAACACAATTATGTAAACCATTATGTTATATTTACTAATTATTAATTATAAAACTTAATAATTATAATTAAATAATGATTGATGCATTCAAAATGCAAACTGCAAATTTCAAAAATTCAAAATTGCAATTCACCATTGAAATAGTGCAGGCAGCAGATCAGATTTAGTTGATATTGCTGTTGTTACTTGGCTATCTGTAAAACACGCTCTGTCTGCTATCGAAAGGACTTGTGTTTTTAAGTAATCACTGAAACTCAAAGTAATTCCATAACAATCACTGCAATGAAGATGGATTTTTGATATCAATGTTATTTTTGGAATCTTGAATGAAATGCATGTATGTGATTTCTGATATGGAAAAGCTATGTACATGTATATGAGAGGGCGATCAATTTAAACTCGAAAATGATTTATCGTGGATTTCTTCAGTATATAACAAGTCATAAAACTATACATACTTAATCAAAATGAAATAATGATTGATGCTTTTGAAATGCAAATTGTGATTTTCAATAATTGAAAAATTGCAGTTCACTATTTAAATAAACGAAATTGATAAAAGAATTGATTCCACAAACAAATATGAATTATGAATTGATATCTCTTCTTAGACGGTAGTAGTGACAAGTATTACGTCCGGGAACTTGTACTAAATGTAGTATACAGTCTAGCTCATAATAAATGTTGTTACCACCTGACTAAAAATAGATAAATATTGATGTAATTATAATTTCATTATGGATACATGTTTTATTAGCTTTAGTTAACTAAGTTAGAACCAGTGATTTCTACCTGATGATTTGAGCATGCATTCATTCTATGTCCAGTGTACTGCCTGCCACTGGTCGGGAATAACCACCACTCAGACAATACATAATGTGTATTATGTGAGTGGTAATTAATTCATGCTTAATTCTGTCTCAGTAGCCTATATAATTTATTAAATTATATAGGCTACTGAGACAGAATTAAGTATATACTGGATAAACAGCACTAAATGAATCCAACCACCATCCTGTCTCAATAGCCTATATAATTTATTAAATTATATAGGCTACTGAGACAGAATTAAGTATATACTGGATAAACAGCACTAAATGCAAGTTAGAATCCAACCACCACTATAAATATCCTAGGTAGAACTGTATAACTATATAGTGTACAGTTTAATGCCAAAAGGTAAACTAATAATAATATATACAACAAGTGTACAAGAAGGATAATAATCAGTGTTTGCTCTAGAGGGTGTTTAGATGTCCCTGGATGCCTAAAGTTGAGTGCTAGATGCCTAAAATTGTTGATTTTATTACTGGAAAGATGTTCAGCTCTTTAAACAAATTATAAATTAGTAATAGTTAATGGTTTGTTATTTTATGTACCTATAAAATAGAAATGTACTTAAGTACAAGTACACGTTCTACTAGTAGAAATGTACTTGAGTACAAATACAAGTACACGTTCTACTAGTTAAGTACAAGTACAAATGCTTCTAACTGACAAGCATTGAAGTCAAAGCATTAATACTTGGTACTTAGGTACTGTTTATGTCAAACTTTTAATTATCATTGTGATACATTATTACATATGATGAGCATTAACTGTTTAAATCGCAATTCTAAAGTCATTCAAGAACAATTATACACAAAGTGTCAGTTCACATGTCAACTTAACAATAATAATAATAATAATAATAATAATAATAATAATAATAATGATAACTCACTGGATCCCATGTTGGTATTGGAATAACATTATCTATCTGTCCATCTTTGTCGTCAAGGAAACACAGAAATGCTTTAGTATTATCTCCCTGGGGAACAGTGACCACAGCATATAATAACTCTAACTCATTTTCATAATCTAAATCTTGAACCGCAGACTATACAGAAATTAAAATAATTTCACTATTATTTCTCTGTTTCCATAGTTACCACAAAATCTTCATAAACTGAAGCAGTAGGTTTCTTTCGTTTGATCACTCGACCTCTTTTTGATACTTGAGGCTATATGGTGGGTATTATGACATAAATAATAATATATAATTATATATATATGTCACCATGGCAACCTGATGGAAATTCATTTTTTAATGTATTCAAATTTGACATACACAAAAAGAATGGGAAGGATAATTATATGAAAATGGTGTCAGTAAAAAAGATTATCAAACTAAAGTTATGAACATTTTTCTGAGGTCATAGTGAACGTAAATGACTTTTAGTCAATACAGATAAATAGTGTGAAACGTAACACAAAAAACTTGTTTGAAGTCAATATGATAAACTAGCTCTAATGATAACTGAGATCTCAAATCCATATGATTTGTCTTCAATCGATGACAACTAATGAATTAAAGATAGTAAGTTAAGTTTGAGTTCTATTACATTACAACCTCAATGTACATCCACTAATGTGTAAAAGACGTTGAAAGTCATCAAAATGGAACTCTGCTACATCTTGATGGAATGCTAGTATATCAGTACTCAGAGTATCAACCTGACAATGCATATAATTATATATAGTAAGCATCTATAATTACGTATGTATGTATGTATGTATGTACGTATGTATGTATGTATGTATGTATGTATGTATGTACATGTATGTATGTATGTATGTATGTATGTATGTACATGTATGTATGTATGTATGTATGTATGTATGTATGTATGTATGTATATATGTATGTACATGTATGTATGTATGTATGTTTGTATGTACGTATGTATGTATGTATGTATGTATGTATGTATGTATGTATGTATGCATGTATTTATGTATGTATGTTTGTATGTATGTAACTATGTACATGTATGTATGTATGTATGTATGTATGTATGTATGTATGTATGTATGTATGTATGTATGTATGTATGTGTGCGTGTATGTATGTATGTATGTATGTATGTATGTATGTATGTATGTATGTATGTATGTATGTATGTATGTGTGCGTGTATGTATGTATGTATGTATGTATGTATGTATGTATGTATGTATGTATGTATGTATGTATGTACGTATGTATGTATGTATGTATGTATGTATGTATGTATGTGTGTGTATGTAAGTATGTATGTGTGTGTTTGTAAGTATGTATGTATGTATGTATGTGTGTGTTTGTATGTATGTCACTATATAATATGTACCAGTTTGCCAGTTTGAAGTTCCTTGATATGAAACTCATTAATTCTCAAAGGGTACGCATTATGCAGGAACACTAAAGGATTTCCCCCAAAGCTGACCCCAACTTCTGGATTACATTTAGTCTCAAACAGAATAGGAGGTCTGGCTGAAAGTGAATTAATTAATATATAATATATTAAGATCACATCACATGTTGATCATCTGACCTGTCATGTGAATGCTTACAGGTACACTGTTTGGATAAACTCCAGGATAAAATCTCGTAGTATCATTCAAATTAATAATTTCATCAAGTTTGACATTCACTGTAGTATACTAAAAATAAAAGTAAAATTAAAATGATTAATATTCCTTTAAAAAGGATAAAAATTATGGCAATCATTAGAAAGAGCATTTAGATATATCAGTTATTTATTAAGAGCATTTACATTTAGAATTGTTACGCAATGATTTTCCTATCATTATCATCATATCAGATTAAACATGGTGAGGAAACCAAGCACCAGGGGAAAGAGGGTGCTTCCCAGAATGTCTAATCCCAAAATGTCTACATGGTCTAGGGTTTAGGGTCTATAGGATCTAGGGTTTATGGTCTAGGGTCTAGGGTTTAGGGTCTAGGGTCTAGGATTTGCGTTTAGACATTTTGGGATTAGACATTCTGGGAATGATTCGGTAAAGAAAGGCTGGGTGGAGTGACTACCACTGATAGCATTCAGCTTCCATACAAGGGAGAGCTGTAATGGAGTTCATCTTATAACTTCAATACACAATAATATCCTAAACGTTTCATACATTGAGGGTTTTGTCACTAGATATCACTTTTGATTTGACTGACAGTAACAATTTCATTCACAAATCTTTCCTAAGAGAGAATATCTCCAGAATGACGAAACAAATGAAATCCTAAAAAGTCTGGAATCTTCAGTTTAAATTTCTGTCATTATTTGTAGTTAGCCTCGTACCCATACCATGGTGAAGAATAAGATCCTGGATTCAACTGTTTGTGCATGTGCTTATTAATGTTTAATTTCCCAGGTAAGTGGGGAGTAGTCTCCCATTTTAGTTTAGCTGAAAGGTAGTATAAAAATATGTTAAGTTTCAATCGAGAGATCTCTGATACTATACAGTACATGTACTTTGAACTGTTCCAAACCAGGAGTGGAAATTGGCTGTGTTATTATGTAATACAAACAGACACACCTTTAGTGATCACATGTTGTATTACATGTTAATCTAGGCTCTTTTTCTCTGCCATCTTAAAAGTGGCATGGCATTGGAATTGAAGTTTTAATTTGTAATCGTTCAAATACTATTTGTATAATCCAATAGTTAGTGAAAACTGAAAAGTAGTGAACAGTGAAGTGTAATACCATCTGACATTTATTTATTTTAGTTAGTTAGTTAATTAGGTAGTTATTTATATTCGCTACATCAATTTTTAATAAAATAACTGTATATACTACAATTTGTATATATATATATATATATATATATATATAATATATATATATATATATAATATATATTATTGTTATTTTGATCTAGCAAATATAAATAAATAAATAATTATGAAGAGCAATAGAAGTTCCACAACAATTCAATTCCACATACTGTTGACTAAAAAAGGAAGTTATAAAATTCCATCTAAATTAATATCATTAAGTTAAAATTCTAAAATCATTCCGATTCTGATTTTTAAATTCCAATGGCCTCATATGAGGCTATGTTTGTAGTATGACAGTATGTGGTATTGGTATGAGGCTATGTTTGTAGTATGACAGTATGTAGTACTGGTATGAGGCTATGTTTGTAGTATGACAGATGTTGTTATAGTTTGACACAAATGGCCACTTTCAGTTATTAGTTATAGTATGCTTGGCTTCTCAAACTTTTAGTTTAGTTATAGTTTAATTAATTAAAATAATATTAGGCTTACTAAAAGGGTTTTAATTTTAGTTAATTAACTAAAAGTGCCATTATTGGCCAATTTTCATTTTAGTTAGTTATAGCTATTGCAGTAGACTTGTAATTCAGTTATAGCTAAAACAACACTCGTACATACATTATTAATGATCCACTGAAGATCATAATATCGACACTGCTTTGAATGATTCATTACAATGAGTAGATCTTCAGTCACGGAAGCATCACGAGTGTCCTCACCAAATATCTAAAAAAATTATTTGGATACTAACAGGATATTCTAGTAAACTATGTAGATATACTAACATGTTTCTCAATGTGAAAATACGCAACAAATTCAATAGGATGTACTTTAAATATCATCAGAGACAAGACACGCCCTTTTGTTGTTACATTATCACTTGAAGTCTGAAATAGATGATCTAACTATACATAGAAATAACACATAAGTGTATATATATATATGTACCAAATGATGAGGAAGTTGTCTAATTGCTTGTACAGATTTGACTTGTATTGTGTGTAAATAGTTTGCCCACAACAGATACCTGTATGTATGTATGTATATATTCACACATATACATACATAGACACACACACACACACATGCATACCAAAAACATATGCTAGACCCAAAGACCCAAAGACCCAAACTGTGTGCGGGCTATGGCTAGGTCATAAATAGAGGCAATACTATAGTAAGAGGCCAGTGCTCTACCCGAAACTCACAAACATCTAATCTCACAGTTAGGTTCTAATACCTTGAGCTGAGCAACAGAGGCATGTGAGCAGTGCTACCATCTGACATTTATTTATTTATTTATTTTATTTATTTATTTATATTCGCTAGATCAAAGTTTTGTGAAATAACTATACAATTATACACAACTTGTATATATATATATATAATATAATTATATATATATATATATAATTATATATACATAATTAATTAATTATTGTTATTTTACAAAACTTACTAATTTAGTCATGTACATACATGTACATACATACATACATACATGGAGGTACCTGAATACAATGTCAGTTGCAAGATAAATAGATCTCAATATCTCTCCAGTATCAGCATTGAGTACTTTCAAATAACCTTCTGACGTGAGAACTACAAGACATACCTCTTGTTCCTCATGAGTCCTAACTTTCTTTCGCTAAAATTGTGCAGAAAGAAAATACACAAAGAGACAATGGAGATGAAATAGATCAATTGTTTATACCAATGTACCAATGTTCTTTCTATACTATTTTAGAAGGGTATAGTACCACATCTTAAGCATAATTAACTCTATCAATTGCAAACAAAACACGCAATCCCTGGAATTTTTATACTGCTATATTTTGAAGATATGGAAGGTGAATTTACAAATTCATAAAGTGTTATAATTAATAGTATATAAGAGGAGAGTGTTGGAATGATGCATACAGCCATTGAAGTACTGTGTGTAAAGTAATGTGACATGCACTTGAAACTATTTCAGTATACTCACTTTCTGACATTACAAAGTAAGTACACAGATATTTTCAGTATACTTACTTTGTAACGTAACAAAGTGAGTATACTGAACATTTCAGTATACTTACTTTGTGATGTCACAAAGTGAGTATACTGAAATAGTTTACAGAAACATGTCACTTACCTGTCACATTACACACAATATTTCAATGGTTGTATGCATCATTTGACCCTCTGTATACACTCTTGTTATAATGTAGTATGTCACATCCCTATTACTTAATCTTGGTGAGAACACCAGCTTAGATAATGATGAATATAATATGTAGGTATGAGAGAATTAGAGACAAAGGAAAACTGAAATGTCAGGAATCCAACTTGGGATTGAACCCAGGACCTTCTGATATCTAGTCAGACACTCTCACCATCTTTTTTTTCAGTTTTCCTTTGTTTTTAATTCTCTCACACCTGCATGTCATAATAATGCTTTGCATAAAGTTTATGCAATCTACAATTATTCACAAAGCAGAATGTAAAATGTGTGGGTGTCAATTTCTTTTATGTGGTAACTTCAAATTAGGGTTTGGTTTAAGCTGGTATTAGAAGCACTTTTAATGTTGGCAATCATTTCAACAAACAGAATACATAATAGTGTAATAGTGTAATATCTTGTATCACATTTGTAAGAAATGTGGGATATATGAAGGCTTTGTATGTAAACACACTTTTTAATTATTTAATACTGATTTCCTTAGTTCTAATTCAGTGTGATAGTCCCTTCACATTCACGATGACATCAAAATTGGTATTTCATGCCTTTATATGTAATATAGTGTATAGTTTAATGTCATAAGGTTAATATATGATTATACTGTAACTCAATATTGAAACAATGGGATTTGACACACAAAAAAGAATGGGAAGGATGAAAATGGTGCAGGTAAAAAGATTTTTGGTCCTTTCAAACTGAAGTCAAGGTGAACATGATTCATGAATGACCTTTACTTAATGGGTTGATGAACAGATGGGTGGTGGTGAATGGATGAATGAATAAATGAATGCATCCATCAGTTGATTAATGGATACATAGATGGACCAGAGTGTATGGACTGATGTACAGACTACAGAGTATAAAGTGACCACGCTCATAAGTCACATGACTCGCAGCATGTAGCTTTCACTACTATAAATAGTAACAAAACCACAACCCACCCTACTAGTTATAGTAACAAAACCACAACCCACCCTACTATTAATAGTAACAAACCAGAACTCATCCACATAAATAGTAACAAACCACGACCCACCCTACTAGTTATAGTAACAAAACCACAACCCACCCTACTAGTTATAGTAACAAACCACAATCCACCCTACTATTAATAGTAACAAACCAGAACTCATCCACATAAATAGTAACAAAACCACAACCCACCCTACTAGTTATAGTAACAAACCACAATCCACCCTACTATTAATAGTAACAAACCAGAACTCATCCACATAAATAGTAACAAACCACGACCCACCCTACTAGTTATAGTAACAAACCACGACCCACCCTACTAGTTATAGTAACAAAACCACAACCCACCCTACTAGTTATAGTAACAAAACAGCATGCAATCCTTCTCAAGTTGACTGCCTAGAATGTATGATGCAATGCAATGACTGTTACATGAAGAAGAACCCACATAGCCAGCTCCTACAAGAAAAGAGAGTGAGAGGAGCTGGCTATGCAAAACTAACCCAGACTTACAATCTGACAGTGATAAAGAATAACAGCCCAGATTCTGGATTTTCCATCAGCAAAGTGGTAAAGACGATGTGGTTCTCCTCGATGGCCATCACTATTATGTTGAAATAGTTCATTTTGCTACTCAAAAATATACATGTCTAATGTATGTGACCTAATGTTTAAAAAGGACACTTTGTAGCAAAATAATTTGGAGCAAATGCTTACATTTAATTGTCCATCACTCTGCCATTTTGTACAGGAAGTTAATGAAATTTGGTATCAATGAAGCTTAGTTATAGCTCTTCATGAATAACAAATTTCATTAATTTTCTGTACACAATTGCAGAGTGGCAAGCATTCGATCAAAATACTTTTGTGGGAAAACGTCCCTTTTAGAAAAGTAGGTCAAATACGTAATTATATGACTAACTTGAAATAACAGTCTTGATGATTATTGAAATATATTCGTCTGTGGGATGTATACAGTAATATACATACACATGTAACAGTATCTAGTATCGTCCCCTGACCCCACCCCTTTTTGGTAACTGGGGATGAGATTAAATGGTATAATGATACGTACCTGTCCAATCCAATACACATTGACATTTTGGATGTTTTCGTCCATACATTTTGGAATGTGGTAGATGGCTGCAGAAAGTATTAATATTATTTTTGCATAATTTAAATATTCTTACCTGTAGTAATAATTTGATGGTTATTATATATATATATATATATATACCAGTGCTTTGGGAGTGCTTACCTGTGACACAATTTGATGGTTAATTTTACATGTTAATTGATCCCTGTACACATCACTGATTACAATCTGTCTTTCAGTTAAGCAATGTGCTATGTTATTTGGAACCTGTGATTTATATCTCCACTGATGGTACATTACCTTTATTTCTGGTTTTTTTTTTTTTTGCAAATCGTATCATATGACAGACACGTGACAATCCGAGTACATACAAAAAGCGAGTTCGCGAAGTTTATGTTGGTAAAATCACAAATCGAGAAATGGATCCTCTTCGTTCAAGGAGAAATGAAGATAACTTAACCACTCTTGTTGAACTTAATGAAACAACTCTTCTGCAAAGTATTAGAAAGCGTTATGTTGCTGATTCCATTTACACTGATGTTGGAGACATCTTGGTTGCAGTAAACCCATTCAAGCAGTTACCCATCTACTCCGAAGACTGGTCCGGAGCGTATGGTAGTGGAGACGTCAATAGTCTGTCTCCGCACATATATAGTGTTGCTGCGAGAGCATTTAATGCTCTACAACAGAGCAAGAAAAACCAGGTCTGTGTAATAAGTGGAGAAAGTGGAGCTGGAAAGACAGAATCAACAAAATTCATTATTCAACAGGTATATATATATATATATGTAATTATCCAAATATCATCAGTGAAGCATCTGTGGGGGGATATGCATTGCCTAGTGGGTGATATGTACCAGTAAACTTGTTTAATGTTTGCATACATTCTCTTCATTACACTACAGTTAATGAGAATTTGTAAGTCATCACGACTTGGTACTCAGCTACAGGACAAGATAATACAGGTACTTACATAACAATTAGGCATAGTATTGTGTAGTCTTCACAATTTGAAATACAAACATGTTTTAGTATGGAGCTTATGCATACCCATAAAATAAAAATAATCATGGAGCAGATATTATGAGACAACTCAGATGAGTGTCCAGAGAAAGTTTAGTAGCAAAAAATAAATGTAACAAGACAGTGTATAGCATTATTGCACAGAAATGAGATGACTAGGACTTGTATCCTTTAGGCTTAGCTATACTTTATCAAATTGGTTACTTTGATATTCTGGAATCCTGCACTTTGAAAATAACTCAAAGCATTTGGCACAATACATGTTTGATTTGAGTGTGATTAGTATACAAAAAACATTAATAGTTACCACACCCTTCCGCCTACGTTTCGCAGCAAGAGTAATAATACGTATATATTAATCTGTAGTGTCTTCACATTCATGATGACCTAAAAATTAGGCAATGAAGACTATATATAGTTTAATGTCATTATACTGTGTCTCAATAATGAAGTAAAATTTTATATACAGCATTAATGGTGCAGGAAAAATGATATTATATACAAATGTAATGCATCTTAGTGTTGTTTGAGGACTCCCAAATAGACCAGCTAGAAAAACAGAATCAATAAACATTTTTCGATAATCCAAACTAAACATGTTCTGAGGTCAAATTGAACATTAATGACCTTTAGTTTCCAAGATTCCGTTTGAAAATAGCTGTACATGTCTTAAAATTCATTTATACCTTCCAGCTTAATCCTGTTCTGGAGGCATTTGGAAATGCTAAAACTCTTCTCAATGATAATTCTAGTCGTTTCGGTAAATTCATTCAATTAATGTTTACTCCACATGGGCGTATAGTTGGAGCAGGCCTGGACCAATACCTTTTAGAGAAATCTCGTGTATGTATGCGAGGAGATGAGGTAAATGACAGCTTATTTGGTATGTGTGTGACTTCAATACAACCATGTTTACATTTATTTTGGCTCTGATACCTATTAGAAGTGTTAATTCTATATTTGTTCTGTTTTGTTTTTAGGAGCGCAATTATCACATTTTCTATTATCTATTTGCTGGTATGTCTTCAGAAGAAGTTAAACAACTACAGCTTGAGGTATGCAATTTGAGGAACATAGTTGATAAACTGCATGTGTACTAGGGATGTGTGATATGGCTAAAAATAGTATTGTGTATTGCTGACAAAAATATCATGATACGATATAGTATTACGATATTTGAAACAAATAATTGTAATGTTTATTAAATGTCCTGTGTAGTTGTCAAGAAATGGTAAAAGAAATCAATCAAGGTTATGCACACTAGCTTGTTGTAGTTGCTTTTAGCCAAATTAGAAAAACCAGGTTTACTAAACTGTCCACATAGTGTATTGATACACCCAAAAGCCAATACACGATATTGAATGCTAATATCAATATTTCAATATATCAATATGTATCGCACATCTAATGTGTGTGTACCCACCCACTCAAAGAGCATGCAGAACGCTTTTTACTGTAACGCATCATTCTTGAGTTATTAGTGCTATGGTAATTAATTATTATGTAGGTACTGTATTACTATGTAGGGTACTGTATTATTATGCATTTTTGAATTCACAGAATCCAGAATCTCATCGTTATATGCATTCTTATAAGAATTTAATGACAGACTGCAAATCAAAAGAGAGCAGGTATGTATTAGTGTTGTTTTAGTTATAGTTATAATAATTATGCATAGTTTATCAAACTTTTAGTTCAGTTATAGTTTAATTAACGTAGGCTTACTAAAAGAGGCTTACTAAAAGGGTTTTAGTTTTAGTTAACTAACTAAAAGTGCCCATTATTGGCCAATTTTAATTTCAGTTAATTACAGGTGACCTGTAATTTAATTATAGTTTAGTTAACTAAAAGTCACAATGCCTTACTAAAAGGGGTTTTAGATATAGTTATAGTTAACTAAAATAGCACTAGTATGTATGTAGAGTGTACTTCATATTATTAAATGTGTAATATCATTATAAATATTATATAATAAATTATTATATAATTTTTTTAATCAGGGATGCTTTCTTGAATGTTACTCAAAGCATGAAAGAAATAGGATTTCTTCAAGAAGAAATAGATCAAGTACTGACTACTTTAGCTGCTATTTTACACATTGGAGACATTGTAAGGAATCGTGTTTTTGAAGAATAATCTTTAATTACAAAAAACATGCCTTCAGTCAGAAAGAGACATGAAATCATCTTAGTGAGATGTTATACTGATATTTACCTAATGTCTGTACTTCTGTGTGACAGAGGTACAGCAAGCTCAATTGCTATTCTAAATAATAGTGTGAGTATTATTTTCAAAATGACAAAGACAAGTTTTATGTACTAGCTGAACTCAACTGATACAGCCACACAAAGTAGATTCTCTTTACAACAGTTGTTGTTGGGGCATAGCTTAACAGTTGTAGAGTTTCAACTGAAGTCTGCTTTTGAACTATTAGGAAATTTGGTATCAGTGGTATGTACACTCTTTCCATATTAAGGCAAATGAAAATTAGATTACAGTGAAACCCCTGAAACTAGGGACACTTACAAAATTCTCTAACTGTGCTTTATAATATACATTCACCACTGAAATGAGGACACCCCTGTAATCAGGACACTTATATTTGTCCCAAGGGTTTCCGGAATAGAGGGGTTCCACTGTACACTGCAAGTTTAGTTAATGTATTGATATGTATGGTCACACTATTCATACTTCCTTAGGATTTTAAATGCACTGATAGTAATGATGACAGATCTGTTGTTGCTAATATGGAAAAAGTCCATCTTGTCACCAGACTACTCATGTTTGATAGTCCAGATGATCTGTCCTTTGCTCTGACAACACTCAGAACTACCACAAGAGGTACAATCTAATGATGCACTGGTATTTGGATTGGTAATAAATTATTGCGTGCCAATATTATTATCCTTGCCGCAAAGCATCGGTGGAAGGGTATTGTGTGTCTGTGTTTTCGCAAAAACATGAGAAAACTACAAACATTGGCAGCTTGTATGAGCTACTGTTAGACTTTAAATTATACAAGCAAAAAAAATAAAAAGGTTTTGCAAACACCTTCGGTTCTAAAGTTATGACAATTTATATCACTCACAGTTACTGTTTCCAGTGATATAACTAATATTGTAATAGGTGTACTAATAATCTCATTTCGTATTGAAAAGTACACTATTTCATCACAGAAATGAAGGTATATGTAATATCGGATTTGTATTGGTTATCCAGTACAGTTCATTCTACCATTTTGTCAATGAAATTTCATACCCAAGAAGCTTAATACTAACTCTTCCTAGATACCAAATTTCATTGACTTCCTGTACAATATGGAAGAATGACGAGTGATTTAAAATAAGTATATGATCAAAATCATTTTGGGACAAGGTCACTTTTAAAAAATCAGGTCACAAATATCTAAAACTATCAGTGCATCACTAAATTACGTATTATGATTATTGTTATTCATTAATAACCTGTATGTTTCATTTTGTAGGTGAAACAGTTGATAAATTGTACTCACCATCTAAATCAGCTGATGTACGAGATGCCATGTCTAAGGCATTGTATTCTAGAATGTTCCATTGGTTGGTTAGTCGCATCAACAATTATCTGTTACCACAAGAAACTGGACAACACTTGGGAATTGGTGAGTAAGAAACTGCAAATAATATCTAGTGTTGTGCCCACACTGGTCGGCACTGGTCGGGAATAACCACCACTCAGCATGAATTAACCACCTCTCAGATGAATTATCCACTTCTCAGATAATTAATACATGTATAAGGTATTTAAGTATATACTGGGTAAACAGCACTAAATGCAAGTTCGAATCCAACCACTACTCTAAATATCCTGGATACAACACTGAATATCATATATTTACGTATATGTACTGTAGTTTCTCATGTAGGGTTTATATGGCAGTGGTTTGTTTAATTTTTTTGCTAAGCTAACATCCCAATATTGTTTATGTGTTTTTTTCTGTTTTGATATCAATACATGTTCTTTTTATTACAGGAATACTGGACATTTTTGGATTTGAGAATTTTCATGTTAACAGCTTTGAGCAAGTTTGTATTAACTTAGCAAATGAACAACTGCAACAATACTTCAATACGCAGATATTTGCAATGGAGAAGGTTTGTATAAAGATATATTAATGTGTTGTTCACTCATAAACTATTTATTAGGAGGAATATGTTAAAGAAGGTATATCTGGTGTTGATATATCATTTCAAGATAACCAACCTGTTCTGGAATTATTTTTAACTCGCCCTGTTGGACTTATTTCCCTCTTAGATGAACAATGCCGAACAAACGTAATAGCATGTTTCTTTAGCTATGAATGTAGTTAATATCACCTTTTCTTCTTATAGGGTAATGAAAAGTCATTAATTGAACGCTATAGACAGAGGTTTGATAAACATCCTAATTACGAGCCTCATAAAGGGGATGCTTTAGTGTTCACTGTTAAACATTATGCTGGAAAGGTGAGTAAAATTTGATCATGTGATGATCATGTGACACTTCAATTGATATAGGTTGAATACCAAGCTAGTGGATTTCTTGATAAAAATAGAGATTCTTTGCCAGAACCAGTTCAAGGGGTCTTAAAATTTTCAAGCCTTCGTCTAGTTCGTACTCTTTTTACAAAGTATCCAAACTTTTCAGGAGCTGTTTTACAACCAACATCTCAATTAAGACCAAGGTAGATAATGATGTTATAAAAATTGAATATCAATATTAATGCAACTTTTTTAAATTATCCATTTATAGCCAGCGTTCTGTTATGAGGAAAATGTCAGTGAGAAAGAGGAAGCAATCTATTCGTAAAGGTGGTAAGGTCATTACTGTCAGTGGACATTTTAGAGAGTCACTCCAGAAACTAATGGAAAGGATATTAGCAGCTTCTCCACACTTTATCAGGTTGAGTTAACTAAATGTCACAATGCCTTACTAAAAGGGGTTTTAGTTAACTAACTAAAATAACACTGCAGGTACAAATACTAGTCCAGCTACACTGCAAAAAAAATATTTAAAATATTTAATTTAGTTATTAGTACAGTTGAATTTAACAATTAGTTGGTTGTTCAGAATACATACATCTTATACCACAGATACTTTGTATTAATTATAATTGTAGCACTATAATTTTAGGGTTTCTGTCTACTCGTATTTCATGTCAAACATTTATACTAAAGTACATGTAATTGTATCTGGCCATCAAAGATTTGTAAACCCGCAAACACATAATTTAATTTATACCATTCAATACTTGGTGTAATTATATCATAGTAACATCATTCATGTAGTCACAACATCCCCTATGACAATTGACAAGCTAAATTGAAACTCATGCCAACTGTACTTACCAATAAAATGGTTATTTTAACAATTTATTTTTTGCAATGTATTGTTGTTATAGTATAACCGCTAATAGTGTTTAGTACGTCTATAGTTCTCAAACCTTTATTATAGTAATATTAGGCTTACTAAAAAGGTTCAGTGTTGGTCAAGTGTGTAATTACAAGCTGTAAACCTTTAAAATGAAGGGCTCAGAAGGAAAGTGGGCTAACCCAACTCAACTACTGGAACTTCTTCTTCCAAATATTTTTAATTTTTAAAATTTTTATAATCTCCTGAAACAGATTTTGAGAGTGTTTTCATGTTAACCTGGGTGTACTACTGTTTCAAGTAGTTATAGTAATTTTAGTTAAACTTTAGAACTCATTAAAATGGTTTAAGTTGTATATTTACAGTTGTCTAATACAATTCTTGTTATTCCATTATTTTAGGTGTATCAAACCAAACTCAGCAAAAATACCTCACGACTTTGACAATGAATTTGTTCTGCAACAACTAAAGTATGTCAATGTATACACACATACGTATATAGGTTGTATCCCAACCAATTTACCACCTGGCCCATTTTAAACCAACCTAACCTATGATGCACCAATATGACTCCATCATATTCCCAAACCCAAGCCTAAACCATAAACTAATCCGAAGCCTCATATTCCCAAACCCAAGCCTAAACCATAAACTAATCCGAAGCCACTATAAATCATAAATCCTAAACTCCATACCATATTTAGCAAATGTGAATTCAGCTGGTTTTAAGATAACTGAAGTTGGCTTGGAACATATCTGTGTGTATACACATTTCCTGTATATCTGTCCCACAACATCCTTTCCCATACCTTATGGCTTAGTGATGCCTAGATGTACAGACGTATCAATGGTTGCATTTTTGAAGTATCCAAATCTATCTTTCTCACTTTATATAAATAATCTATAGCTTGGTCTCTACAAACTGACTTATTTGGTAGAGTAATGGCCTAGCAAGACAGGGTTGTGAAGTACTGTCTGCATTACTTCTCCAAATCTACCTTTCTCAATGTGTCTATTGGTGTGTGTGTACTTATATCACTGTATTTGTTTATTCTCTCTATCATGAAATATTTCATGTTTTCAGATACACTGGAATGTTAGAGACAGTAAGAGTTAGAAGAGAAGGGTTTGCATATCGTCCATTTTTTTCTGATTTTGTTACAGACTACAGACAAATCGCTTTCAAATTCACGGACAAAGTAATAATTTTAAAAATTAAACTTTTAAATGTTATTCACTATTTATACAGAGTGTTCATTCATCTCAAGAGACTTGTCAGAAAATTCTTACTAAAAGTGGCATAACAGGATGGAAAATGGGCAGATCACGAGTGAGTGCTAATTACAAAATTGTTTATAACTCATTCACACACTGGAACAGTTCTAAACTGTAGCAACAGAACCAATACGCTTACCCAAAGTGTACCAACTCAATTCTGTTTGATTCAGTTCTAGCATGGTTTAGTGTTCAGATTTATCATGGAACTATTTTGGTACACCTACCTTTAGTATTCTAAGTATACCAACTTAGCTCCATTGATTCAGTTCTAGCATAGTTCAGTTCTGTTCACAATTATCGTGGAACTGTACCAAACTGTGCTCAATAACTGTGGTGGCACATTCCAGATGCTAGCATGAACAGTATATAAGTGGGGTATCTTGTTCCTGCACAGCAGTGAGCATTTAAACTTTATAGAGATACCGGAAAAATCTTTCATTATATACCGTTAGTTTTCAATTTGTTTAGACTTTGTACCTAACTTGCGATATTTCCCAATATAGTAATTTATACATATTATTATATAATAATATTATACATACACACTTTCACAGGTGTTTCTACGTTACTATCATGAAGAGAAACTCAACATACATTTATTAGACATGGATAGAAAAGCAACACTAATACAGAAGATATATCGGGGATACATTGCTAGAAGAAAGTGAGTTGCATCACATTACAGTGAAACACCTTTATTGAGAACACCCTGAAATGAGGACACTCCTGTATTAAGGACATTTACCAATGTCCCAAACTGTGCTTTATGATATAAATTCACCTCTGAAATGAGGACACCCGTGTAATCAGGAAACTTATCCCAATGCTGTCCGCAATAGAGGGGTTCCACTGTATTTCAATTGAGTGGAAAATATTTTCGCACTAAAATGCTTGGTTAATAAAACTATTATTAATTTTAACATGCTTTATCCACAAAATTGAAAATTATGTTTCCACAGCACATTTAATGTATTAGTTTTACGTCTAAACCCAGCTACCAGAGATTTAGATCTATTTTCGCCACTCTTGTCCTGCTCCCCATATATTTTGTATATAGTTTAGTTTCAATATTCACTAGATTTATCAGACAATGTCCTGTATGACCGGCTGTTTCCACACCACTGTATATATGATGTTATAAATGTGTATATTGTGTATTCTTTGTATAGGTATGGTCCTTTGAGAGAAGCTGCAAAAAAACAGAAAGTTGTTTTAAAGGAAATGCTGAAACAAATTTCTCAAACAAGTGAAGGTAAAACTGAAATAACTATTACTTCACATCATATACCTATTGAATTAGATACATGTGCTCTCTCAGCTGCCTTATTGGGGTTACATATGTCAGTAGAAAGATTAATGAATGCTCTAAAAACAAATTTTAGGGGGGAATTTATGATTTTTTGGTGGCAAATCTCCCCCCTAAAGGCCTTGAAAGAAAAACACTGCCCCCCTGAGAAAATATTGCAAATATAATCAAAATTAAAAACGACAAGTGGCTTATGGTTTCAATACCATTTACAGCAGTGAAAGTTACATACAGGAACTCACAGATTTGCATTGTTGCCTGTACTGTTATTGCATCACTGCCTTATTAAATTATCTGGGGATAGCAAGGCTTCCCCTCAATTTGTATTAATCCCTACATAGTATTTAACAATATTAAATTCTGTAATATTCAGATTCCTTCAGTTACGTACAGGAACTCACAGATATGCATTGTTGCCTGTGCTGTTATTGCATTATTACCTTATTAAATTATCTGGGGATACCAAGGCTTTCCCTCGATTTGTATTAATCCTACAAAGTATTTAACAATATTAAATTCTATAATATTCAGATTCCTTCAGTCGTGTTGTTGAACTTAATAAAACAGATATTATGTTAGCTATTGAGAGATTTGGTCACCCAAATCAAGCAAGGACTGCTATACCCACTAAACCACAGGAGAAGGAGGATGACAAGAAGTTTAGACCAAAGGCTATCGGTGCAGTAGCTGTGTTGGTTGATGGACCAATGGATAAAGAAAGAATTTTAAAACAGAACAGGAAAATAAGCAAAGATGAGAATAAAAATCCACCCAATTCCCCTCCTCAAAGTATTGATACTCCACCCACTTCTCTGGTGTTTGACGAAAAGAAAACACAACAACCTCGTCCTCTTAGACGAACAAGCAAGGATGAAAATAAGGTTCCACCTACTTCTTTTGATAAGATGTCTCCAACTAAAGACAAACCTCGGGCTTTACTTCCTAAACCCAAAACAAAACCAGAACCTCTTCTACCTCCAGCTCGTAAACCTAGATCTTTACTCAAAACAAACAATTTAATGACAAATCTGGATAGGAGGGCTCGTTCTGTTTCTCCCAGTCCAATCACATATGTTCGACCAGACGTACAAAAATCCACACTTATAAGAAGTAGAGGAACTGAACTACATTTAAATGGATATAAGAATGAAGACCCTTGTAACTATAGCAACGATGAAGAATATGAATATACTGAAATGGACTATGACTCAAATATACGTAAAAATTCTCTTCCAGTTCCTCCTCAGCAGAAGATTAATTCAGTAACTAAAAACAAACGACCAGTTGGAGGTGTTAAGATATTACCTGGAGACTCTACATTGAGAAAACAAAAACCTCAAACTATTAAGCAATCATTAACGGAACAGAGTCCTGTAAGTGAAGGAGAGTACCGTCTGACATTTAAAAAAGGGAAAGATTCAGTTACTGAAAAGCAGCAGGTTCCTACAGCAGGTACTCTCGTAAAACCTTTATCAGTAAAGACCTATATGATTCAAACAGGCAAAACCCAGACAAATGATGTTCATAAACAACCTGTTTCCAAACCAGATTTGAGTTCCGATGATGAAAATGAGTATGTTTATCCATTTGTATATCCAACAGGAGAAAGACACGATACAACTTCCTCTGATATAATATATGTCAATTCTGACAATACAAGAATAGAAGGATATCACGAGTATGCTACTATATCAGGTGATCGTAAAAGCTCTCTGGAAAGTAGCTTGTCAAAGTCACGCTCGAAACAGCAATCCAGATCTAACTCAGATTTCAGTAAGACCATTTTCAGTACTCGTACTGTAGGTGTTAGGGATAGAACCACTGGAACTCGTAAGAATCTCTTAACTGGTCTTTCAGGAAGTGTTCCAAATCTGTTATCTTCTTCTAATGAAGATTTGTTCTCTAATGGAGAAGGGCTTACTATTGATACTCCTTTGTTGCATCGTATCTCCAGGCCATCACATGAGTCTCCAGATATCCAATGGTCTTCCTCTCCCTCGCTGGACAAACACAAGAAGGTATATATTATATATAATCATCAGTCTGTTACCTTAAACCTACTTAATGCATCCACTAAATTTAGCAATTTTTAAATGCTGAAATTTAGCATGCATTAATTTTAGTGAATCTCTGAGACAGGTTTAATATGCCTAAAAAATGATCACGAAATATTATATTTTTTACCCTGCACTAATTTAAGCAATTATTATGTTAATCACTAAAATCGCTAAAATTAGCACACGCAATTAAAAGTAAACTTAAAATATTTGTACTTGTATCTATCTATACTTGCTCATCTACCTATGCCCTAGTACCTTGGAATGCACTTGACTGATTGCAGCTAATGGATGTGATTCTGTTTCTCTATTCCATTCTTTTATATAATTCATATCATTTCAATTCACTCCACAGAAACGATTTGAGAGATTATTGAAGAAAAACAAGAGCAAAGAAAGGTATTTATTAACTACCACATAACCTACTATAATGATAGTGCATGTATATACATTTGTTTGTGTATCAAATTAATCAATAATATGTTTTTACGAGTACTTATTATTTTGTCTTAACAATACTAGTTTCAATGGAGATGTTACTGCAACTCATGAATTCAAGTATAACAAACCAGTTGTTGGAGATATTGATCCTCTTGGTAGTATGGAAATACCAGGATATCTTCCTGGTATAAGTGACCACAATGCAGAAGTAAGGGAACATAATACTATTTAGATGTTGAGTAGACATAAACCGGTTTTGTAGTTAACCAACATTCACAGGTGTGATGAGGGTAAATTTAACATATTACTAAATACATGACTACAGTAAACTTCCCACATATCAATGTGACTCATCTTATCAATGTGTTTATTAACATGAATACAAAACCACAATTTTTATTACCCCGTTCTAGTAGCCAGAAACAAGGCTACTGAACAGTGTTCTGACCAGAATGTGTAGAGTGGTGGCAGATTCTATCTTGCATTTAGTGCTGTTTACACAACCCCTCTAGTATATATGAGAGGTGGTTAGGGGGTAGTTAATTTATCTGAGAAGTGGTTAGTCCTGACCAGAGCTGACCAGGATAGTGACTGAGAAGATGGTAGCTTGAATAATTATACAATAATTAAGTTACACCAAAAGCTTTGTTTATAACCAGTGGTGGATTGATGAGGAAAGGTGGGGGGTAATCACCATTTCACTTTAGTCTCAACAATGGATTCACCACTAAACGTTGTAATGTGATCATTAATACAAAGGCTACAAAAACTTCACTATAACATCAATTTCACCACATAATAGTGTCCTTGTGACAATCACCTCTAGGACCTACTTTCTCAACAGCTTTATACTATAGTATTGGCCTAGATTATGGGTATGGGTTTGGGTAGTGAATTTCCAACAATAATCACATTCTTTTTAATTATTGTTAACAGACAATGTTAAGTGGACAACCACAAGGCTCGTATCTGATATATACCGGGTACTCCACATCAGGGAATTTCATTTTTAAACTAGCTGTGTCTCAAGGTCATGGACGACGAATGTGGTCATGTGACATAGTTCCCGAATACTCTTCTAATGGAAATAGTGGATTGAACTTAATTGGGGATAAGGGATATCATCAGACTTTCTCTAATTTGAAAAATCTGGCCACTTATTTCAAGTAAGCATTAGTTCTCTCCTTTTCCTTTTCTAAACTATAACTAAAGGTCATTCACATTCAATTCCATTAATCCAATAAATAATAATCAATGGTTAAAAAATTCATCAAAATGTTCACCTTGGCTTCAGAAAGTTCATAACTTAGTTTGGAATGACCAACAATCATTTTACCTGTACAATTTTCATATTATCTGTTCCGTTCTTTTTTGTGTATGTCAAATTTCAATCCATAGCTTCATTATTGAGTTACAGTATAATCGTGTAATAACCTTATGACATTAAATTATATACCATATGAAGTCATCACACCCTAATTTTGAGGTCATCGAGAATGTGAACAGACTTTACATTGCTGTTTGTATATATGTAAGAAATGCTTGACTAAAATAGTAAATAATTTCAAGAATGTCCTGTTTGAAAGTATGTTGTATGTGATAATTATGAAGTTGTAGGAAAGATGTAAAACAAATAATTTAAATTACATACATGCATTAATACATGTATATACAATTAGGGATTGGGTTGTATGTATATATATAGTACTGTAGGATTTAACATAGGCATAGGATGATGTTTTTAAATGAGGAGGCACCAACAGCAATAATAACTATCATGTGTACCAATTGCAAACTACTGGCCTCACCAAAATTTAAGGGGGGGGCACCACAGCCACTGAGGAATGTTCAGCCTTCAGCTAATTTACAATGAAATAACACTCTGCATTTAATTTAATGAAACTGAATTTATACCTCTTGCATGCGTACACAGTGTTTATTTCTGTAGGAGCTCCTCTAAAATCTTACATCCCCCCTCCTCCACTTAATTTGTGCATCTTTCTTTAATGTTTATGGATAATGCACCATAGTGGCATTAGTACTGAATCTCTTGCAGTGCTTCTCCTTCTGATGTGTACTGTATATCATCACATATACATTTACATTATGATTCGCTAAAAATACTTCATGAATTATAGAGTACAGTTATTCATGTAACACATATCATACATTCTTGGCAATGGTGTTTTGTTACTGAGAATGGGTTGTGGTTTTGATACTATTCACTTGAAGACCACTTTATAGTGGCTTCCCAAACTATACTGCAATTCTCAATTTCCATTCTTTCTTGTCATGCAGGGCTCATCCTTTAAACAGAGCAGGTCTATCTCTGACTGATGCTTGCTTAATAAGTAGAGGAATTCCACAAGATCAACTCAAATTCGCTAAGAAGAAACCTGTTCCAATGCCAAGAACTATTCTTAGAATAAAAAAATAATTGTTCTGAATTGTGTGTATATATGACTCATCGTGTACATACAGTGATACTGTGATATATAGTTATTAATTATATTTATTAAAAATTAACAATCAACTATTATAAGTCCAACCCACGTCACATATGTACATGTACGCGCACGCACGATTATAATTATTTATTCATAAAGCCACGCCCTCGCATTTTGCACACAATTATTATTTAACTTGCATACATGAAAGTTTGGAGGTGTTTCAAGACAAGTTAGCTCGATGTGTTGCTTTCAGCTGTTAAATGCCAATTAGTGCACAAAGTGTTGTGATATACATAACAGTAGTATTTAGTAAAACAAACTCGAACAGCAGAAAGTGATTGAAAGGTGAGTTAATGAGTATGTACACAAACAATTTAAAACAAGGTGTTAGCATAATCGACTATGTTAAGAAATGTTGTAGATCTTTTCATTGATCCTTTTATTCTTACTTGTATCTATTAGCCCTTACATATATTGAACTTTCTCCAGCATGTCAGCATGCTAAGTATGCATATATATTATTATAATATATATATATATATGTATCTGTTGTGATTGCTATATGCTAGCTGTATTTACTGATTATAATACCAGTATATCTCCCCATCAATATGCTATATGTATCTGTTGTGATTGCTATATGCTAGCTGTATTTACTGATTATAACACCAGTATATCTCCCCATCAACATGTGCATAATATATATATGTATCTGTTGTGATTGCTATATGCTAGCTGTATTTACTGATTATAACACCAGTATATCTCCCCATCAATATGTGCATAATATATATATGTGATTGCTATATGCTAGCTGATTGTACAGGAAATTTTATGACATAATATCATGTCATTGTTTGCCCTTTCTGTTTCAAAACTTTGGGCTTCCCTAATTCATATCAGAAGCCAATAATGCATACCTGATATGCTGTGAGATTTATTGCATTATTGCAAATTGCTCAAGGTGTAAATATGTACCTATATATTTTGCTATGTGTATATGTTATTGTGTCTTTTTCTATGAGATAACTGTGTTTGTGTGCATTTATGTATGTGTGTATGTTTGTATGCTTCCAGCTCCATTGAGCACCATAATTCCATTATAAATGCTATCACAACTCATACCATCCCTGTTGTATAAACAGTGAGAGGGTATCTAACCACAGGGACTATGCTATGAATACTGTAATATATAGTGAGCCATAAATACAAATGTGGTAAGCTCCCCACCCAAGGGTCATTGTAATGACATTCTAAGAATATCTCTACTCATGCACACCCCCACATACCCTTCCTGTCCTCAAACATAGCCAAAACTACAAGAACGGTACAGGCCAAGCTTACATACACCTACTCACACGTAAATATTTTAATTAGTTTGACATCTTTGCTGCACAAGTCTGTACCTTTGTTTCTTAAGGTTGAACTATTGAAGTCTAGAACTTGTTAATACTTTGTCCTAATAAGGTATAATATTATATCTGATAACATGAACCTACTTAGGAATTAACAAGAACAGCTTGTTGTATACACTTCATTCAACAAGGTCATTCAGTGGAATTGCTAACATGAGAATGGCATTGTGGTTTTGTTACTTCTATAGCTCTATGCCTAACATGGCAGGAAACTTTCTAACCTGCACATGCTTCCTGTTGTAGGGCCAAAAGAGGTTATTGCATCACAATGATGTCACTAGTTTCAATATTGTGGTTTGTTAAAAAAAACAGTGCATATATATAACAAATCATTAATGTGTGTTAACGGTAGTTGCCCTTACATTCAGAGGTGTGACCATTTTTTATATAAGCAATAGCAAGCCAGCTAAGTGCCTCAGTAGCTGAGAGGCAAATATCAATATCTGCTGAGTGTCAATACATATTGTATATCAGAAACATGACTGAACTCATAAGACAGTCCTGGTTACATTTCAAAGGCTCTAAAACTGTGAAAACTAGGTATGTTTTATGAAATACTATAATAAGTTTTATTTCTAGTATAGTAACTTGATATGTTTTATATACTATGATCTGTTGTATTCCATATTTCTGTGGTATTTAATATAAAGTAGATTAATGTGAAGTTATCTATCAATGGTGGAATATTTTGCAGTATTTGTCATAAACTTTATAAAGCACTATTGATGGAATATAATACTCTTGTAGAGTTGTTAAAGTATATTCATAATTATGATCATTGCTAATTCATAATGATGCAGTATTATTATAAAGCACTTAATATCTTGACATTTTGCTTGTGGAATATTTTGCAGTATTTGTTATATAAAGTAGTCAACTGAATATCTTGCAGTATTACTATAATATGGAATATCTTGCAGTATTATTATAATATGGAATATCTTGCAGTATTGTTATAATATGGAGTATCTTGCAGTATTATTATAATATGGAATATCTTGCAGTATTATTATAATATGGAGTATCTTGCAGTATTATTATAATATGGAGTATCTTGCAGTATTATTATAATATGGAATATCTTGCAGTATTGTTATAAGATGGTATATCTTGCATTTTGCTATATTTATAATGAGGCTAGCTCATAATGATGGAATATTGCATAGTATTTCTTATGAGCACTTCACTATATTTACAATGAGGCTAACTTATAATGACTTATAGAGCACTTCACTATATTTACATTGAGGCTAACTCATAATGACTTATAGAGCGCTTCACTATATTTACAATGAGGCTAACTCATAATGACTTATAGAGCGCTTCACTATATTTACAATGAGGCTAACTCATAATGACTTATAAAGCGCTTCACTATATTTACAATGAGGCTAACTCATAACAATGGTATATCTTGTAGTATTTGTGCCTTGCTATATTTACTGTGAGGCTAAATTGTAATGATGGAATATTTGTTTTAAAGTACTTTGCTATGTTTACTGTAAGCCTATGTAATATTTAGTCTGTAATAGATTATTATACAAACAGACATTGTCCTGTTGTAGTTATATGATATTCCTGTGGGAGTTCATTTTATATTGTGACCTTTTGGTACACATGAGTATGAAGTAATAGGAAACTAATGTTTTGATTTATGTGGGTTCATTTGTATTGCCAACTCACTTACTTTAAAGTCAAAGTCTTCACTTTGTATGCAAACCTGTGTGATAGCTGATGATTCATCTATGATGCCATACTGTATGTAATACTATGTACAATATATCACAGACTTTACAATACTAGTGTGTGTGGGAGTGTTTGGTTTATTGAAAAATTAGTGTATTTATTAACCACCATTTTTCATTCATACATATACAAATCTGTGGTTTTCTTGCTATGAATAGCCCATAATAAAACAAATAATATTTTTTTATATCAAAACATAACTATTGTATACAAATATGGAAAAGTGGTAGATTCCCGGAATGTTTTAGTTTTGGTGTAAATAACAAAACTATGATTTGTTTTGACAGCAAGCATGAATTTTTTACCTTTGTCTAGAAACAATAAAAATACATGGAGATTCCCTATAAATGTTTTTAGACTACAGCTATACAGTTGTGTGGGGGGAATGTGAGTGATTGTACCATTGTAATCACACACTCTTTCCATATACGTATATTAGGTTGTAGGTTGTGCGTGATAGTTCATACATCTGTTATCTTTTGTTCATTTGTTATACATGCATGGTTTATGGTATGTGTCTATGTATCTTTGTATATAATATGTACAGTATGTGAATATGAAAATACATTGTGTTTTGTTATGTATGTATGTATGTATGTATTATTGTATGTATGTATGCTATATGTATGTGAATATGAAAATAAATTGTATATTGTATGTATGTATGTACGTATGTATTAATGTATGTATGTATGTATGTATGTATGTATGTATGTATGTATATATGTATGTATGTATCTATGTATGTATAATTTGTATTTTGGAACTATACATGTATTTATATCAGGTATATATATCATTGATGTATTCTATTTTGAATTATTGTACTACCTTACCTTTCAGCAGAGTCAATTATCACAGATTATCTGAGAAACATTATTCTCCTTTGTCAAAAGGAATGAGTTACTCACTTGATGATAGTTACGAAGAAAGGAACATATCATCTTCTCCATCTCAGGTTAAAAGCCATATATTCACACACTTAAATTTAGAAATTGGGACAAGATAGAGAACAGAGCCATGATGTTTTAAATTTTTACTGGCTTATCAGAATAAGTAGAATGAGGCAATGTTCTTGCCAGGATATAGTAATTGGTGGTGGATGTATATATTTGTGTTAAAATTCAGTGTCCAGTTAAACTTGTGGTACAATAATTATATGGAGAGTGTAAATAATGTATTTACAATTCTGTGTTGTACCATAAAGAGTGGTGGGTGGTGCAGGTTGAATTCCAGAGCTGAAATGATGGTGTAAATGTCCATTATGATGGTGCAGCATCACCAAAAAGCTTAGTGAAAACTCTGGAGTGGAGTGAAATCTCAATTAATCTATTTCGTGGGTTGTAATTTGGCAACAGAATTGAGATCTGTTACAAAGCTTATCGTATAATTTCTGTCAATTGATTTAAATTTTGATTTAAATTTTGTATTTCAATATCATCATTAATTTTTATATTTTCTTTTTTTTTTTTTATTCACAAACAGCAAGATTTTCTTGACCTTATTACCGAAGCACAAGTAAGTGTGTGTGTATACATAGATATATATGTAAGCAAGTAATTATGTGTGTATATTGTAATTATGTCTGACCTTGCCCAAGAAGGTGTCTGCTCATAATTATATACATATATATATAATTATATACATTATATATATGTATATAATTATATACATAGATTATGTATATAGTTATGTTCCTGACCTTGCCAGTGTCTGCATTGGGTGTATGCTTATATATAGTTATATGTGTTTATATAATATATACTCCTGACCTTGCCCAAGCAGTGTCTGCATGTGGGTGTGTGCTCACAATTGTATGTATACTCCCAAGCAAGTGTCTGCATGTGGGTGTGTGCTCACAATTATATGTATATACTGCCTCAGTAAGTGTCTGCATGTGGGTGTGTGCTCACAATTGTATGTATATACTGTCCCAGTAAGTGTCTGCATGTGGGTGTGTACTCATAATTATATATATACTGTCCCAGTAAGTGTCTGCATGTGGGTGTGTACTCATAATTATATATATACTGTCCCAGTAAGTGTCTGCATGTGGGTGTGTACTCATAATTATATATATACTGTCCCAGTAAGTGTCTGCATGTGGGTGTGTACTCATAATTATATATATAATGCTGACTTTGCCCAAGTAAGTGTGTGTGTGTGTGTGTGTGTGGCTGTGTGCTCACAATGTATATATATATATATATATATACCTGGGATATAATTGTTTTGATAGTGTCAGAAGATGACTTGATATCAACAGAAACCCTACAAACATCTCACATTTCAGCTGATCTCTATATATAAACAAAAAAATATGTTGGCACATCAATTAATTTGTACATAATGTAAATATTATTGTCGGTAGTGATAGGGAGTGGAGTGTATAACAACATTGAACAATGTGTAATTAATTGGATCACACCGAAAAGTACAAAGAATTTTAATCAGTAATTATGACAAGCACATTAACCACAAAATTGTTCTTCATATTTACTTACTCCCTCGTGTATTAAGTATGGTGTGTATTTGAAAGTAAACTTGCTCTATTCATACTGTTAGAGGCAATAGTTATGTATTTTATATTAGATTTGTAGTAGTTGACCACAAGTTTGTAACGTGGTCATACATTCTCCCTAGATAAAGTATATAATTATATATTTAAGGTGTGTAAGCCACATTATTAACTAACCACCTCCATATAAACCTAGCTAGAGTAAACAGCATAATAGTATAATACATATAATTGTTTATTTCCGGTTACTATTATGGTAGTGATTAGTATACCATCCCAGTTTTGTGTGTGCTTTTGTGGTTATGACATCCCTACATGTTTTATATTAAAGGGGATTTATCTCATTTCGTCTACTTCTATTTTGCCTGATCGTTAACCATTTCCTTACTATTCAAATATTATTTTAATAATACCCATAATAGGACTGGGCAATAGTAGCGATAGTGTGACTATCAATATCATCAATGTTACTATCACGACAGTGATACTACTATCATGATAGTAGACATGTGGTTACAAGCACGTACATTTGACATTGTCTCACGTCAACGTACCCACAACCACGTGAAAAACATTCAAAGACGGGATCAATCTGGACAAAGAGCTGTAAGTTTTTCTGTTGGAGGGCTCTAAGAGTGATGTATAGGAGTACTTAGTTTCTCTGCCACGGGTACATAATCTGTATCCAAATTTTAGTTTCACTATAAAGATAGTATTTACTAACGATCAAGAATTTATTAAATATCGTGATAGTTCAAAATTTCACTATCGCCCAGTGCTAAACCGATAATACAATATTAAAGGCAGTGGGTTTGGAAACAGCCAGTCATAGAAGACATTGTCCGATAAATCTCCGGTAAATTGAAACTAAACTGTATACAAAGTATATGAGGAGTAGGACAAGTCAAGAGTGGTGAAAATAGGTCAAAATGTCCGGTAATTGGCTCAATGTTTCCACACCCCTGACTAAAGGTCATTCATGTTCACCATGATGACCCCAGAAAAATGCTCATAACTTTAGTTTTGGATGACCAACAATCTTTTTACCTGCACCATGTTTACATAATTATCTTTCCCATTCTATGTCAAATTACAATCCATTACTTCATTATTGAGTTACAGTATAATCATGTATTAATCTTATGACATTAAACTATACACTATAATTTACATATTAAGTCTCCAGTTCTTAATTTTGAGGTCTTCCTGAATATAAACAGACTTTTTATAGAACTACGGTAATTATTATAGAAATAAAAAAGGAATAGTTATATTACTATTAGGTGTTGTGTATGACCACAAATTTTTTTAATGCGGTCATATTATATTACAATCAAAAGACAATTAATTATTTCTACCACAAATTAAATTTGTCTAAGGCCTTCTTGTGAGTATTTCTTTTGACAGCCAAAAGTCTAAAATTCCTTTGTAGTAGTCTATAATATCGAATTTAGTAATACTCAATCATTGAAATGTGTTTCTGTAAATGTCTGTGTTCACAAACTGAAATAAGAATATTTGGAATGTGTCCAACAAAAACATCAATCAAACAGTAATGTACTATGCACCACAATTTAATTTAATTACTCATACAGAGTCATCGCTACGACAACCAAAGATCCCCATATCCTTCACCTAGTATCACCAGAAATATGGATACAGATATACTTGTAAGTACAAAATTACTTTTTCGTATCTTTTAATTTGAATACATATGGTATTATTCGTAGAGTGTTGATGACCAAGATGGAGAAATGGACACACCGACTAATCATCGTCATGCAATTCTAAATGAAGAAGGATCAACTGGTTATCCTGACGGTAGTTTAAACAGTAGCTCCAGTAGCAGTATAAATGGTAATACCATTAGCCCAATCCACAATCATATATCTATGATACCACCGGGATCTCCTAATTCTCCATCTTTGAGACCAAACAGACGCTCAGTAGATGCTTTAAAAAAGGTATATTTCATTAGATGCAGTATTTTAAGAACATGTTTTGAATGTTATGTACATAAGTTGACACCAGACATTTTGATACATTTTGAAGCATGGGCCAGATTAGCTCAACAATGGTTAGTGTGTGCACCATTGGGAATACGTCTTGAGCCAATTAACAAAGAGTTAATGCTGTTAGTGACAATATAATCATAATTAACTGTGCCACTGGCCCAAAGGGTGAAATGTGCAGTGCCAAATAAAAAGCTCCTTGGGCCAATGGTATGCCATATAAGCTTATCAAAAACACTGTTCACATCATACTTTGCTTTGGAAGATGAAATTTACATTTAATCAAATGTAGCCAAAGTTAAAATTAATTATTCATTTATGTCTTTGTGGATATGCAAATTTGAAGTGTTGTCTAGACTTCAGGGAATATCTGTAGCAATCTAGTAATCAAACATAATATTATGTCATGCATCAAATACTAACATGTGCTATCAAAGGACTGGCCACATTCTCTTTATGGACTTAAGCCAAACAGAATATGTTTGTATAATAATATCAATCAATCTGCACCATTTTCATATAATTAATTATCCTTCCCATTCTTTTTATACACTATATATCAAATTCCACTCCATTGCTTCATTATTGAGTTACACTATAATCATGAATGATATTAAACTATACATTACATATAAAGTTATCACATCATAATTCCAAGGTCACTATGAATGTCAATAGACTTTAGTCCAATGCTGACTTTATAAAAGGGTCTCAAACCCATAACTCTGATAATCCAAACCAGTGCTCAACCAAGAGTCAACAATTATAAGTCCTTGAATTCTTATACTCAGCAGAAATTTTGTTTTAAGTAGCTTAAATGCTCCTTTACTTGTGTTCGTAGAGAAGATATTTTGTAGCATACTGCATACAAAAATGCATTATTGTTTTATAATTATATTCTTACCTCTTGTAGCTGCTTCAAACAGATGAAGCCCCATTCCCTCTGATTATTAATCCACCTGATGGAGGCTATTGGGTACAGAACGGAGAATACGAGAGCAGCCGGAGAGATAATGGAATTTGGACAGCTCCTGAAATTGATATAGAACACTTTAGACTGGATACTGACAATACAGCACTGATGTATGGCCTCCATTTTGTTGGAAGAAACCATAAAAACTTTTATGCACGGGAGGGTAAACTTGGTCCTATTGTATTCAGTCACATGATCGATAGTGATGTATCATGTGACCCATTAATACGAATGATACTCAGGTATGACTTTTATCCATTTCTAATCATCTTGACCCTATCTGCTCCTTTTATCTTTCCTCTCCTGTCCTTCACTCCTCTTTCCCACATCTCCTCATCCTCATCAGTCTTACACCTCCTCATTATATTCACACTCTTACCTCCCCATTCCCATCATACCTCTCATACCCATACTCATTCCTATACTCCTCCTCATCACATTAACAGTCTTACCTCCCCCATTCCCATCATCCTTCTCATACCAATACTCATTCCTATACTCCTCCTCGTTCCCATACTCTACATCTCTATTCCAAGTATCTTCCATCCATCCATTATTTCTTCTTTCACACAGGACCGAAAATGAAACTATATATAAAGTATATCCTTCTGCTCAGCTCTCAAGAAAGCTAGAGCCTGAAGAATATTTAGCTGTATGTTCATCATGTCACCTGACAGTCATGTGATTTCATAATTCTACTTTTCACTTTACTAGATTATGTCAAACAATCTAATGGAAGGTGAACCTTTACGAATAGAAGGACTGAAGAGAGTTATGGTACCAAATGTGAGATACATATCTACAATGTTATATTATATGCTGTACTAGATATGCTATAGTACTACACTAGATATGCTATAGTACTGCACTAGATATGCTATAGTACTACACTAGATATGCTATAGTACTGCACTAGATATGCTATAGTACTACGCTAGATATGCTATAGTACTACACTAGATATGCTATAGTATGCACTAGATATGCTATAGTACCGCACTAGATATGCTATAGTACTGCACTAGATATGCTATAGTACTGCACTAGATATGCTATAGTACTACGCTAGATATGCTATAGTACTACACTAGATATGCTATAGTACTGCACTAGATATGCTATAGTACCGCACTAGATATGCTATAGTACTGCACTAGATATGCTATAGTACTGCACTAGATATGCTATAGTACTGCACTAGATATGCTATAGTACTGCACTAGATATGCTATGTATAGCAATGTGTCAACTATGTACATTCTGTAGTAATTGCACTAAATTCTTAGACATGCTATAATACTAACAAACATCATAATTTGGATAATATGTGTGACATTTATCAACAATAACTATGTGAATGTTATGTGTAATTTACAGTTCATATTATATATTCATTAAATCATTAATTAATTCATGCTACACTTTAGGCATCTGAATTAATTCAAAAGTTTGATGAGCACTGTGTTGCTAAGCAACACAAGGTCGGAATCATTTATCAAAAGTTTGGACAGGTTAGTGGCTCACACATACATGTACATGTCTAGTAGCTTAAGAGATTGTCTTCAGAACTGTATATTGTATCAAGTGTCTCTACAATAGAAGTTCCCATGACATTATTGTATTCATGACATTGTCAAGAGATTTATTTAGCAATGAAGTCCACAGAAAAGCATTTTAAAGATTTATTTCTCATACAAGTGATGAAAAGCATGATTTTTAAAAGTTTAATACAAAGCAATACTTCTTGCAAGTGGAAAAGGCATGTCATTGCAAAGGCTAAGAAATTATGAAGGTCATCCTTTTAAAAGCTACCTCGATCTCTCCTTGAAAGCTTAGATGGCTTTAAAGTGTATATACAGCACAATATACTTGTGATGTTTGTGCCATTCAGTGAATATTATATAACATTAAAAACATTTAATGATCGAAGCAATGTCAGGACTACCTTAGGAAACAAATTAAAATAACTACTTCCATAATAGTATTACAATTTCACACATTATAATGATAATACAATAGCTGACAGTTTAAAGTAAATAAATTAAGAACCTTATCAACAAATCACTTCCATAAAATTCTATACATATTATATTACGGTTTCTCATATTATTATACTGATAATATAAACTAATATTATTCATTATTAATATTACATATTGTCAGTGAACAATGCCACGCTATTACTTGAAAATGAGTTTATGAACAAAAATAATAGCTAACTGTAAGAATCACTGAACATGTTTATCAGAAATACTACTGAACCAAATTAAATTAGAAATAGATAGAAATAAATAAACAAATAGATAGATAGATAAATAGATAGGATGATTATATAATAATATAGTATTAATACAAATGTTATGAGTATATTCTCAATAGATAAATAGATAGAAATAGATAATAGATAGGATGATTATATAATAATATAGTATTAATACAAATGTTATGAGTATATTCTCAATAGATAAATAGATAGAAATAGATAAATAGATAGGATGATTAGATATATAATATAGTATTAATACAAATGTTATGAGTATATTCTCAATAGATAAATAGATAGAAATAGATAAATAGATAGAGATAGATAAATAGATAGGATGATTAGATATATAGAAATAGAGATAAATAAATAGATGGTTATATATATAGTAGATAAATTGATTTATAAAACAAATATTATCATCTCGCTACAGGCAACTGAGGAAGAAATGTTTTGTAATAATGATCACTCTCCAGCATTCAAAGAGTTTGTTGAGTTGTTAGGAGAAACAGTAACACTAAAAGGATTTGAAAAGTATGTAAATACTACTGTAAACCAGAGAATAGATAGAGGTCCTTGAGATCCTGTAAACCAGGGAATAGATAAAGGCCCTTGAGATCCTGTAAACCAGGGAATAGATAGAGGCCCTTGAGATCCTGTAAACCAGGGAATAGATAAAGGCCCTTTGAGATCCTGTAAACCAGGAAATAGATAGAGGCCCTTGAGATCAATGTATAAGTCAAATTCATATACATTGTACATGTACTTTTATTACCATATTAGGACATGTACACATACCCCTCATTTGTACATGTACTTTTATTACCACATTAGGACTGTACACATACCCCTCATTTGTAATGTACTTTTATTACCATATTAGGACATGTACACATACCCCTCATTTTTACATGTACTTTTATTACCATATTAGGACATATACACATACCCCTCATTTTTACATGTACTATAAGGATGATTAGACTAATGCTTAGGGATGGGCGATAATGAGAAATGCATATTATGATTATCACAGGAAAAATTATCATGATTTTTGATAATATCATGATACTAGTGACAAATAGTCAATGTACTGGCTTTTGTCACCTCAGGGCTTGTACAAGACCAATTACTCCAATTTTTACATTAATCTAAATGTATATGTATGCATATTGGAGTGTTGATATTTAGAGTGGTGGTTGGATTCTAACTTGCATTTAGTGCTGTTTATCCAGTATATACTTAATTCTGTCTCAGTAGCCTATATATATATATATATATGTATTATCTGAGAGGTGGTTAATTCATCTGAGAGGTGATTAATTCATGCTGAGTGGTGGTTATCAGTGACAACCAGTGTGGGCAGAACGCTGATATTGTGTGATAGTGATGATAATATTGAAGCTACGATATATTGATATGGAAGAAACTATAATGATATGGAAGAAAATATCATGATACTATATACTGTAGGATAATATCATAAAATTACTAAACTCTACTAGCAACAAGTTTATGAATTACATATCTTTCCTTTTGTTCAGATATCGAGGAGGTTTAGACACCTGTCATGATCAGACTGGTGAGAAGAGCATTTATACAGAGTTCAAAGGTCAAGAAATTATGTTTCATGTTTCGACACTGCTCCCTTATGATGCTAGTGATAGACAGCAGGTGAGCCCCTTTAATTAGCACTGTCTGTTTATAATGAGTGGATTTGAGCTAAAAAGGACCATTGAAATTATTTCAGATGCAGCATGTCAATAACGGTTTGCCTGCATGTGTGTAAGTAACTAGTCTACCAATGCACTGAGCTACATAACCTTTCTGTGTAGAGTGGCAGAGTAGTGAACAGTTGAACTTAGAAAGTGTTCAAAATTTCAACACTCCATAAGACCCCTTTTCTCAAATCTGGTCATGTATAGTTAATTACTGTACATTTGTGTGCATGTGACATGTATATGACATGCATGTGATATGTATATGTACATTCATAAACAATTTGTCATAGGTTGCTAGGAAACGTCATATTGGAAACGATATTGTATTGGTGGTATTTCAAGATCAGAACACACCTTATAGTCCAGATTGCGTGAGATCTCGTTTTCTTCATGCGCATATTGTGGTACAGGTTGAATATCCTAATACTGACCATACAGTATACAAGGTGAAGGAATATTATATATCTATACATAAAATTAATATATATAATTAATTAATTTTAATAATTATGAATTATTACCCAATGTAAAGACGATTTAAAAAAAATTAAAATGACAAGTTGTAGATATACAGTGGAGCCCCTCTATTCCAGACACCCTTGGGACAAATATAAGTGTCCTGAATACAGGGGTGTCCTCATTTCAGTGGTGAATTTATATTATAAATCACAGTTTGGGACTTTTGTAAGTGTCCTTAATACAGGGGTGTCCTCATTTAGGGTGTCCTCAATAGAGGGGTTTCACTGTATTAACCAAACAGAAAGTCTTCATTGTAAATAGTAATTGTAACTAAAATCCCTTTAGTAAGGCATTGACTCTATAGATAAATACAAATCCACTAACTAAATTAAAACTAAGATATAATTAATTCTATATTCTACAGGTAGCAGTAGCTGCCAAAGAAGATGTACCAGATTTCACTCCACCATTACCCACCCCAGCAGTCTTTTCTAAGGATCATGACTTCAGAGAATGGATTTTAACTAAAATACTCAATGCTGAAGCAAAATGCTATAAAGCTCCAGATTTTCGTCGTCTAGCTGTAAGCCACATTCTTACTATTAATGTTAAGTCATTTTTGTAAAGGTCATTCGCATTTACCACGATGACCTTAGAAAAATGTTCATAACTTTTATTTGGAAAGAACAATAATTTTTTACCTCACCATTTTCATATAATTATCCTTCCTTTCTTCCTAGCTTCATTATTGAGTTACAGTATAATCATATATTAACCTTATGATATTAAACTATACACTACAGTACATATAAGTTATTGAGTTACAGTATAATCATATATTAACCTTATGACATTAAACTATACATTATATAACATAAAGTCATCATTGTGAGGTCATCATGAATGTGAATAGAGTTTATGTTTTCATAGAATCGAACTCGTACTCAGCTATTTGGTCATTTATTGAAAGATTTGTCAAATTGTCAAGAAGATATAGATGCTCCTCCTTTTTCTATGACAGAGAAGAGAAAGGTAGCCAGTACTATGTATGTAGCCAGTATTATGTATGTATGTATGTATGTATTTATGTATGTATGTATGTATGTATGTATGTATGTATGTATGTATGTATGTATGTATGTATGTATGTATGTATGTATGTATGTATAATGTGCATGTATGTATGGTTATGTGCACATATATACATATGTATACACATATATATACATACATACCTACACACCCACATACATACATACATACATACATACATACATACATACATACATACATACATACATACATTATATTTCATGTTAGTCATTTATAAACTATTTAATACTAGAGTGTATCTGTTGAGTCTCCATTTGATGGAACTCAATCTCCAAGAAGACGTCGAATGACATTGGGAACTATTTTCCCTCGTCGTAAGTCCACAGCAATGCCCTCTCCTAAAACAACTCCACGGAAGACACATGTTGAAAGCAATCAAATGAAAAGCAAACCAAGAAAGAAATTCACTGCCAGTACACCTGATCTGAGTACAATATTATCAGAGTTAGTAACTAACTGTATTATTATAATCATTTTCTTTTGTGTGTACTTCATAAACAATGAGAGTCCTTTGTGATCTTAATTTCTTTGAGTTACAAATTTATTGATGAGTTGACCAGATTTTGGCCAGAGGGAACAATAGCAGCTTCACACAATATTTCGGCTATTTTAATTTTTAGTGTAATCATAGCTGACTTCTCATGTCAGAAACACAGCTGTCTATTATAAATATTATTTGTTTTCCACTGTTTATGTTTTATTACAACCTATAAGTTCCAGTCTCTACAAACAGCTTTCATTTATACACCATGCTCATTAAATAGACTGAGCCTCCTGAGATAATGTACATTGTAACTAACATATGTAAAGTGTAATGTGACACAAGCATGTAGATATAGTTAAAAAGCAGTCATAGGGATGGCCTTGTTGGCCATAATAAGATCTCATATTAATTATTTCTGATAATAAATAATTATTATGATATTTTAATTTTAATGGTAAGCAGTTGATTAATTTAATAATTTGTTGTTATTTAGAGATAGTTCCAGTGTGTCCTCTAGCTCACAAACAATGGGTCATCTTCAATATAAGACCAAGACAGAGAAAGGACGAAAGAGATTCACTCTACGCAAAGGGAAGAAATCAAAACGTCCATTCGCAACAAATATAATGGATGATTTGAAAACATCACAGCAAGTACCAGGATATTACCACCAAACATCAAATTCTCACTTCTCTCCAGAAATGTCATCCCTTGCTTCTAATTTGAACTGGAGCGTACCTAATGACCTTCCTGGTGTGATTTTACAAACCCCTCAAATGGAGAATGTACCTAATTCACTGGAGAATTTAGTAATACCTTTGGGATCACCTACAAACTTAGATAGAGTCAGATGTGCTTCAAACCCTGATATGATGGAAATCAAAAAACATGTTAAAGTAAGAAGTAGATTACCGTCAGATTTTCTACCCATTTCCGATATACAAAGAAGCCCAGGAAGTGCAGGCCCTCAAACATGTGATGTCTGTATACAAGTAGATACCAAACAAATATTCACATTTCCCACACCTCCTAATTCTCTCTCCCCAACTTTGCCTCCCGAGCTCTCTTCACTTCCTCACACACTCCTTCATACAACACGTAGACACCCTCGGAAGGTTGCTATGGGTCCTGATCCACACCTACATGACTTGCCTAGTCATCACTCGTCTTCCTCATCATTGGATAATAGACAGTCAGGAGGAAGTTTCCCTTTTGTTCCAGAGGAAGATGAAAATGAAGATGAAGAAAAGGAACGTGAAGATGATGAAAGAAGAGATTTATTTATTGGTACTACATCAGCACCTGAGGTATGTAATGTATGTATGTATGTATGTATGTATGTATGTATGTATGTATGTACGTAACTATGTATGTATGTATGTATGTATGTATGTATGTATGTATGTATGTATGTATGTACGTATGTATGTATGTACGTATGTATATATGTATGTATGTATGTATGTATGTATGTATGTATGTAGGTATGTATGTATGTAGGTATGTATGTATGTATGTAAGTATGTATGTATGTATGTAGGTATGTAAGTATGTAAGTATGTAGGTAGGTAGATAGATAGGTATGTACTATGTAGGTATTTACTATTTACGTAGGTATGCATATACATGTATATATGTATGTATGCATGTAGGTAGGTAGGTATGTACCTGTAGGTATGTTTTGTGTAGGTATGCATGTACATTGTATGTATGTATGTATGTACATGTATGTACATGTATGTATGTATGTATGAATGTATGTATATGTATATGAATGTGTGTATGTATGAATGTATGTATGTATATATATATAATTATATACATATATATATATATGTATGTATGTATGTATGTATGTATGTATGTATGTATGTATGTATGTATGTATGTATGTATGTGTGTATGTATGTATGTATGTATGTATGTATGTATGTATGTATGTATGTATGTACGTATGTACGTATGTATGTATGTATATAATATATATTGTTATAAGTAATTTACTGTTCTACTATAGGAATCCAGTGATAGTTTGGATGATTTAGAGATTGATATCACTTATGGTAAGTGACATGTAATTGTAGTCTCATCCCATCTGCTCACATGAATGATGTGGGAATGATATGTGGATGTGTCTGGTGGATACGGACAAAGCTATGATATTAATTTGTTTCATCTCCTATTAATAATATTTACTATAGATTCTTTATTGAGAACATTACATTCACGAACAAAAGAGATTGGTAGGATACAAAATGAACAGCTTAGAATTCATCAAGAAAATACCGTGAGTTACCAAACTATCACATATTCTGTTTCTATGGAAACTGTACTATAGGTTCATGTAACAATCATTACATTCTATTAGTTACCATATACTGTATCCATGGAAACTATACTATTAGCTGCTGTATATTGGTGTTGTTTTAGTTAACTATAACTAAAACCCATTTTAGTAAGGCATTGTAGTTAACTAAACTATAACTAAAATATAAGTCTATTGCAATAACTAAAATGGCCAATAATCAGCACTTTTAGTTAGTTAACTAAGACCCTTTTAGTAAGCCTAATATTACTGTAGTTAATCAACTATAACTAAACTGAGAAATCCATCATACTATAACTATAACTAAAAGTAGTGATTAGTGCCATACTAAAACAACACTACTGTACCACTGCCATCAAAACTATCCTATTAGCTACTGTATATCGTTTCCATAGAAACTTTACTATTAGCTACTGTATATCGTTTCCATAGAAACTTTACTATTAGCTACTGTATATCGTTTCAATAGAAACTTTACTATTAGCTACTGTATATCGTTTCCATGGATACTGCTATTATATACCATTTCCATAGATACTAGCTTCAAAGGCTCGTAAATGGAAGGCTAAATATAGACTTGCTAAACTCACATTAGCAGAGAAAGAGAAAACGATTGAATCTTTACAACAAGAATTATCAGAAACACGAGAGAGAAGACCCTCGGAAATTGGTACTAAATTATAAAAGGACTATAAACAAATAAACACATCACCTGACAATGACAAACCACACCCATCTTCTATATTTATTTACTGTGATAATTCTTTTTTTATTTTCTTTATTTCACAACTTTCATATTATTATAATTATATTCACGATATATATTTTAATTAATAAACATTTATAGTGCACATGTGATACAATCATTAATTACGTACATATATTTTGGTATGTATAATTAAAACATTAAGATCATTTATAATTACAAGTAAAATAATAATATTTTTATGTAGAATGAAATTTGTCACATTATATATAGCAACTCCAGTAACACACAATGAATCTGGAGTAAGAAATACGCAGGATCTATGTATTTATAAGCTGGGTGGATTTGGAGGTTTGCTCCCTCAGGAAACGTTTTAGTGTTTAGTTGAACTTGGTGCCAAACGGAAGCCATCTCCCCTGCATATGTCTGAAATTCAGGTGCTTAGTTACACTAATGATTGAAAGGTGAAGGTATGTGGATTTTCTACCATTATTTCTTTAGTTTTAATGTCCTATCATCTCACTGCCTCGTGTGGCAGTCAGGTGTCTGCAAGTCAGTGATGAAGATAAATGATGTAGTTATACAGTTCACTAAATCACAATGTCTTACTAAAAAAGGTTTTAGTTTTAATCTACGTATCAGAGAGAATGTGCATAACTTCGAATTCTTTTAAAGATGTACATAATTATATGCCTGATTAATGAACAATCTCACTGCCCATATTCCAAAAAAAAAAACACAGTCAATCTTTTCTCTTTTAAGGATTTGATAACTTTCATCAGTTATTAATTTATGGCTAGTAATATAATACAACATATCAAAATCTTGCGATAAACATAAATTATAATCAATTATATACTAAAATTATTATCTACTCTAATGAAACATAGCCATGCTAAAAATGACATCTTATGTTTCTTTAATTAAACATAGAAGCTTTTTCTTTGAAAGCCTTTCTTCTTTCTGCAGCTTCTTCTGCCTCCTTCTTCTTCTTCTCTTGTTCCTCTGTAGAGACAGGCAATAATAATATCATATGAATTGTTAGTTATTTGAAAATGTTGCCCAAAACAGAGCATTGTGTGGAAACAGCCAGTCATACAGGACATTGTCCAATAAATGTAGTGAATGTCTGGTAAATTGAAATTAAACTGTATACAAAGTATATGAGGAGCAGGACAAGAGTAGTGAAAATAGATCCCAATCTCTGGTAGTTGGCTTAATATTTCCACACACCTGTATACAAATTCATGAGGTATGTTAAATGACTAACCAGTGATGATAGCGATTTCTACATATTTAATTTGCTTGTTTAAAATTATAAATTCATTAATATTCATTTTTACCTCAGAAATAAATCCTTTTTCCTGCATCAAATTTTTATGTCAAATTTCAATCCATTACTTTGTTATTGAGTTACAGTATAATCATGTATTATTCTTATGACATTAAACTATACACTATAGTACATATAAGTTATTGAGTTACAGTATAATCATGTATTATTCTTATGACATTAAACTATACACCATAGTACATATAAGTTATTGAGTTACAGTATAATCATGTATTAACCTTATGACATTAAACTATATATTATATTGTACTATTCATATAAGTAATAAATGTTTATTGTAGTTCCAAACCCAACAATGACAAGTAATACCAATGGGAAAACTACCTTCAACTTTCCAACAGTAATGTAAGCAAACACTTAAATTCCACACCCATATGTAGGAGAGGAGGGAAGGGGTTCTGTGGCTAGTGCTTCATGTAAGCAAACACCTAAATTCCACACCCATATGTAGGAGAGGAGGGAAGGGGTTCTGTGGCTAGTGCTTCATGTAAGCAAACACCTAAATTCCACACCCATATGTAGGAGAGGAGGGAAGGGGTTCTGTGGCTAGTGCTTCATGTAAGCAAACACCTAAATTCCACACCCATATGTAGGAGAGGAGGGAAGGGGTTCTGTGGCTAGTGCTTCATGTAAGCAAACACCTAAATTCCACACCCATATGTAGGAGAGGAGGGAAGGGGTTCTGTGGCTAGTGCTTCATGTAAGCAAACACCTAAATTCCACACCCATATGTAGGAGAGGAGGGAAGGGGTTCTGTGGCTAGTGCTTCATGTAAGCAAACACCTAAATTCCACACCCATATGTAGGAGGGGGGGGAAGGGGTTCTGTGGCTAGTGCTTCATGTAAGCAAACACCTAAATTCCACACCCATATGTAGGAGAGGGGGGAAGGGGTTCTGTGGCTAGTGCTTCATGTAAGCAAACACCTAAATTCCACAC
Organism: Petrosia ficiformis; assembly: GCA_947044365.1. Lineage (NCBI taxonomy): Eukaryota > Metazoa > Porifera > Demospongiae > Haplosclerida > Petrosiidae > Petrosia > Petrosia ficiformis. Next base: position 1,309,102 of record OX345653.1, on the reverse strand, counting down.
CCATATGTAGGAGAGGGGGGAGGGGTTCTGTGGCTAGTGCTTCATGTAAGCAAACATCTAAATTCCACACCCATATGTAGGAGAGGGGGGAGGGGTTTCTGTGGCTAGTGCTTCATGTAAGCAATTAGAACATATATGGTACTATGGTAACTATACTACAATATTATGACGAAAACCCTATCCCTATGATAAGAGACCCTGCCCCTATGATAAGAGACCCTACCACTAGAATAATAAACCCTACCCCTAGGATAAGAGACCCCACCTCTATGATAAGAAACCTTGCCACTATGATAAGAGACGCTATCCCTATGATAAGAGACCCTACCCCTATAATAAGAAACTCTATCCCTATGATAAGAGACCCTACCCCTAGGATAAGACCCTACCCCTAGGATAATTAAGCGACCCTACCCCTATGATAGGAGACCCTATCCCTAGGATAATTAAGAGACCCTACAACTAGTATAGTTAATAGACCCTATCCCTATGATAAGAGACCCTACCTCTATGATAAGAAACCTTGCCACTATGATAAGAGACGCTATCCCTATGATAAGAGACCCTACCCCTATGATAAGAAACCCTATCCCTATGATAAGAGACCCTACCCCTAGGATAAGACCCTACCCCTAGGATAATTAAGCGACCCTACCCCTATGATAGGAGACCCTATCCCTAAGATAATTAAGAGACCCTACAACTAGTATAGTTAATAGACCCTATCCCTATGATAAGAGACCCTACCCCTAGGATAAGACCCTACCCCTAGGATAATTAAAAGACCCTACCCCTATGATAAGAGACCCTATCCCTAGGATAATTAAGAGACCCTAGCCCTAGGATAATTAAGAGACCCTACAACTAGTATAATTAATAGACCCTACCACTGTGATAAGAGACCCTATCCCTATGATAAGAGACCCTACCCCTATGATAAGAGACCCTATCCCTATGATAGAAGTGTACTAGCTATGTGTAGTACCATATATACTCTAATTATTTCATGAAGGCTTACACAAAGTATAAACTGGGTTCTGCTGTACCTCTCTTTTAACTTCTCATGTTGCAAAAATTTCAATCAACAACTGAATATTCATACTTTGTACATATAAAAAGACATCACTACCATTTTGAGGATAGTTACCTTTTATTTCTTGTTCAAACTTGGCATCTCTTGTTTGTTCCTTCACCTTGGCTTCAAAAAAACTTTTTGCTCCCTTAACGCCTTCTTGAGTTACATCACACACATTAGCAATTGTTCTCAAACCTTCAACTTCTAATGTACCATCATGAGCTTTCTTGAAAATGAGCATAAACTGTAATACAGAGATAGATAAGTGTTAGGATGGATAGATGATGTATAAGTGATATTTTTAGGTCTATAATAGCATGCTGTATTTTTATGGCCAATAGGGCCATCCCTATGATTGCTTTCCCACAGGTTCGATGTATGTTTATATATATATATATATGTTTGTGGCCACTTACGTGAGTATGCGTTGTATACGTAGTTAAGGAAGTACGTCATTCCAGGGGGCTTGGTCAATTAATGGGCATGGCACGTAAAAGAACGTGCGTTCAAGCTCTACAGACCAGCAGCGTAGAAAGAAAGGTGTGTAGCTTACGTAGAAACTGGAACTAATAGCTAGCTATTCTACCTGAAATATAATCCTAAAGTTCTACAAGGTCCTTTAAAGGGTAGATAATCAAAATAATAACTATAATAGGCTGATGTGTTTCAGGCATGATATAGTTAGCCATGATTACTGAATGATGGACACCACAAAGCAGTCATAGGGATACTTATTTCTTGTTCTTCTTTATAGTAAATTCTTTATCCGTATAATTTTCAAAATCCACTCAATCTACCATAACAGACAAATAGTCATATATTAGGGTGTGACTGGATCATGTTCCGAAGTTTTATTTAAAGGAAAAATGCTCCACATAACGTTTTGGCTTTATAGCCTTCTTTGTGAGACACAAAAAAAGGCTAAAGCTGAAACGCTATGTGGAGCATGTTTTATTCAAATAAAAAACTTAGGATCCAGTCACCCTTACTATAAATCTCAACAGACAAAAGACTATTGCCGTTGAAAGAGTTTTCACAACAATAGTCCTTGTGCACTAAATGTCCGAAGGTGTCATATTCTGGATATTTTCAGTGTCATTAATGGCAAAAGAATGATTGTCTCTATTGCATTCTCCATAAAAAAGCACTTGCAGACAATGTGCAGACAATATTGTTGTTCAATTCCAATTGGGAACTACTAGACTATTGAGATTCATTGACTTTCTGCTTGCAGTAGAGAGAACACAGCAAATAATGGACCCACTACACTGTGTTGTAAAGTATCTTGCCACTCCAGATGGTGGATGTACCATTTACTTAGTGTGTATTATATGACACAAGGTCTATAGTATAGTTTGTCATTTGCACAAAGCTTGTTAGAGTAGCAAGCCAACCTACAGAGCTAGCAAGAAGTATATAATTATAGCGAATGTTGGGTAAACATTTCCTTTTTGAAATTTTTGTTTTGTGAAATTATGAAGTTTATGGACTGGGTCACCCCATTGTGAGATATTTTCTGTGACAACAGCATACCTCTCTAAAGCTGATTTGTCCATCATTATCCTCATCAACTTCTTTGATCATACTTTTAAGACCTAAATGAGTCTGCGGTTCTCCGAGCTTTTCCATCATCAATTTGAGTTCCATCAAGTCAATAAATCCACTTTTATCAACATCATATCTAATGTATCAAGATTTTGGATGAAGTGTGCATATTTTAACCATTAAAAACTTACTTAACAAACACTTTACGATATTCCTTGATTTCAATAATAGAGAACTCCTTGAACTCTGCATACACGGACTGAGAGACCTTGGTTGGTTTCACATCGCCTTCGTTGATCTTCTGTTGTCTACTCAATTTTTCAGCTAGCTCAGCCATGATGTTCTGTTTCTTGTTTATTTCAAACACAGTTTAACCAAAAGTGTCAACATAGGTGTTTGTATTAGAGATGTGATAATGTTTATCCACTGTAGTTAATTAATTATAACACCACGCCCCCCCTCTCGATAAAAGACCATTTATTATGATCTTTTCCAAAGGATTAATAGTTAGTTACTGATCCACAGAACCAAGGAAGGATGATTCTCATTTGATGATAATGAATCATATATTGTATCGTTCATTTTCTTCCCTACCAAGAAGAAGTTATGATGTGATCATAGGTGGAGGAGGGGTAATGGGTTGTTCCAGTGCTTATTTCCTGTCTCAAAGGATATCTCCAAACAAAATATGTATTATTGAGAGAGATCATTCTGTAAGACTTTAGTTACGATAATTTTCATTCAAAGTACTATGTACATGCCAGTATCCCATAGATACAGTACGACTACATTTGTGACTACGCAATACATAGTATCAACAGGGGTACTTGCCTAAGCTGGTCTCCAGACTAGGTACTTGCCACTATTAATTATGTATGTAGGGATTTTGTTTCTAACAAGGAGGCTGAAATAGCACAAGTTGCTCCACATTCCTTTCGAAGGATGCGGTGATGAACACCACCTCATTTTTGAGAGCAGAGTTGAGTATACTCATAGGCGAAAAAAGCCTGCAATTTGTGGGCCTCGAACCTGCAACCTTTTGATTGCAGGCCAGCTCTTTAACCACCAGACCACGTGTACACCCTTGGCATGTTCAGATTTAAACCCTATTGAACCCAGAATCGAGGGTTGTGCTCAAGGTGGCAAGTATTCTTGTTGGCCCCTAGGGTTGATTGAATGCATCCAGAAGATTTCATATTCCAAATTGCCTATTGGACTAGGGAATACAGACCCTCACAGATAAGAGTTGACAATAGTCTTACTTCACCAGACTAATTGCCTACATGCATAGACCCAATATGCATGTAAATATTTGTATTTTTAATCAACCGATTAATTATTGTATTGTTTGAGCACCATTGTTTCAATTTCCTGATAGTACTTGTGCAGTTAAACAACACTTACAATAGTGTAATCTACAAAGCCTGACAAATGCGTAGATGATACAGTGGAACTGGAACCCCTCTATTGCAGACAGCATTGGGACCAGTGTTTTTGATAAGCTCGTATGGCGCACCATTGACCCATAGATCTTTTTACTTGGCACTGCACAGTTCTCTCCTTGGGCCAGTGGCACAGTTAATTATGATTATATTGTCACTAACAGCATTAACTCTTAGTAATTGGCTCAAGATGTATTCTCCAATGGCACATACACTAACCATTTTTGAGCCAATTTGGCCCAAGCTTCAAAGTTAGCAAAAACTCTGATTGGGACAAATATAAGTGTCCTGATTACAGGGGTGTCCTCAATAGAGGAGTTTCACTGTATATACAGTTGCCTATACCAATACCCTGCTTATATCTTGTTTTAGTTAACTATAACTGAAACCTCAAAACACTAGTTATAAAAATATAACAAGCCAACTGCAATAACCATTAACTAACTAAAATGGAAATAGGTCAACAATGCACGGATGGTTTTAGTTTAAATAAAACTTTTCTGTTATTATTTTACTTAATTAACTATAACTATTACTAAAATCGTGAAAAACTAGTCATAAATTAGTCATTATTGTCCATTTTACATACTACTACAACACTAATTAAGTAATTGTTCAACTACCAGACATGGGCCCAAGTGCAATGATATTTGTAAATAATACCCGTACTGAGTACTTGTATTTGACTAGTACTTGTACTTGTACTTAAGTACATTCAAATGTACTTGGCTCCATTTCTGGTAATGACCAGACATAGCTGTTTACACAATATGATGTTTTCATAATTGTACTATTCATAGAAGAGGTCCTAGTCATACCTGTTATACAGGAAGCTGACAATATAAGAAGCCTAAGGATCATTCTTCCTGGATATCAAATTTGATTGGCTTCCTGTGCTAAATAGCTGAATAATGAGCATTTAAGTGTAGGCATGAAGTCGTATGTACCTTTTCTTGTGTACAGCCTCATCATCAGCGTTTTTGATAAGCGCACCATTGGCCCAAAAAGCTTCTTATTTGGCACTTCACAGTTCTCTTTTTGGGCCAGTGGCACAGTTAATTATGATTATATTGTCACTAACAGCATTAACTCTTTGTTAATTGGCTCAAGATGTATTCTCAATGGCACACATACTAACCATTTTTGAGCCAATTTGAAAAACTGTGCTCATCATATATATACACAACATTATATTTGAGATTGTGATTCCATAGATAGATAATGGTGATACTAACTTTACCTGAATGCATGTATGCGTACAACATGTATTTATTCACATACGTATATTTATTAACCCTTTCAGACAAAATTAATCAAATAATACTCTCCATTTGAAATTTGTTCCCACAAACACAATATGGTATTGAGCCAACTACCGGACATTTTGACCTATTTTCATCATTCTTGTCCTGCTCCCCATACACTTTGTATATAGTTTAGTTTCAATTTACCATACAATGTCCTGTAGGACTGACTGTTTCCACACCACTGGACATTCACTAGATTTATGGGACAATGTCTTGTATGACTGACTGTTTCCACACCACTGGACATTCACTAGATTTATGGGACAATGTCCTGTATGACTGACTGTTTCCACACCACTGGACATTCACTAGATTTATGGGACAATGTCTTGTATGACTGACTGTTTCCACACCACTGGACATTCACTAGATTTGTAGGACAATGTGCTGTACGACTGACTATTTCCACACACTGAGTGTAATTGGAATACACTAATGTCTTGATGTGTATTGCACATGTGTATTGTATGTATGGTATATTCATTCACAATGTATGAAATGTATATGTATATAGTATATATATTATGTCATGTTTTGTTGTGTTTAATATCACATGTATGTAATGTATATATATATATTTATGCTATATATTTATTTTTTGTGCATGCATCTGTTCATTATTTATGTATTACTATGTAGTACACAAAATCTTCTACTGTTTTGTCAGTGGGTTCAATACGCCAGCAGTTCTCTCTTGAGGAGAACATCCTTTTATCCCTTCATTCATCAAGATTTATAAAGAATGTTAAGGATTATCTTTCAATTGAAGGAGAAGAACCCGTTGATATCCAATTTGTAGAGGGAGGGTATTTGTTTTTAGCAACTGAGAAGGGAGAAGAGGTTCTCAGAAAGAAGCATTCTCTTCAGAAGTGAGTTATATTATTATTAAAGTCTGTTCACATTCACGTATGTATGTATGTATGTATGTATGTATGTGTGTGTGTATGTATGTACATGTATGTATGTATGTATGTATGTATGTATGTATGTATGTATGTATGTATGTAACTATGTATGTATGTATGTATGTATGTATGTATGTGTGTATGTATGTATGTATGTATGTATGCATGTATGTGTGTGTGTATGTATGTATGTATGTATGTATGTATGTATGTATGTATGTCTGTATGTATGTATGTATGTACGTATATATGTAAGATATGTATGTATATGTACATATATATATATATATACATACATGAATATATAGGAGAGTTGGAGCAAAAGTTGAATTATTAACCCCTTTACAACTGAAAAAGCAATTTCCTTGGATGAACACAGATGGTTTAGTTCTAGGATCATTAGGTTAATTTGTCATTGAATTATTCATAAATGTTTATAATTATTTTATTAGGGATAAGTAATGAAGGATGGTTTGATCCTTATCTTTTACTAAATGCCTTCAAAAGGAAAATATTGTCTCTTGGTGTTCACATGATATATGGAGAAGTAAAGGGGTTAAATATTAAGGATGAACAGATCAACAGTGTACAGGTTAGTGTACATACTGTCTTCTTTCATAGTCTGATACTTATACTGTTTTTCATTCCCATACTCTCATATGTACATTCCTCCATGACTTGGACAACATTTTACCTTTCTCTTTTTGTTAGATCATTTGAGATTGATATTCAATTAAAATTGGTGAATGTAATTAGGCCAATTAAGTTAATTAATGCAGGAAACTCATCCCATTTGATGATTAAAAAGTACACAATGCTGTTACTATACTATAGTCTATAGTAACAATGTAGTTACTAAACTATAGTCTATACTATAGACTATAGTATAGTAACAACATTGTGTACTATAGACTATAGTATAGTAGTAACATTGTGTACTATAGACTATAGTATAGTAGTAACATTGTGTACTATAGACTAAGAGTCCACAATGTTGTTACTATACTATAGTCTATAGTACACAATGTTGCTACTATACTATAGTCTATAGTACACAATGTTGCTACTATACTATAGTCTATAGTACACAATGTTACTACTATACTATAGTCTATAGTACACAATGTTGCTACTATACTATAGTCTATAGTACACAATGTTGTCACTATACTATAGTCTATAGTACACAATGTTGCTACTATACTATAGTCTATAGTACACAATGTTGCTACTATACTATAGTCTATAGTACACAATGTTGCTACTATACTATAGTCTATAGTACACAATGTTGCTACTATACTATAGTCTATAGTACACAATGTTGTTACTATACTATAGTCTATAGTACACAATGTTGCTACTATACTATAGTCCATAGTACACAATGTTGCTACTATACTATAGTCTATAGTACACACTTCTAAAATACACAATGCTGTCAACCAAATTTTGAGGTCATAGTAAAATATAAAATAAATATGCACATAACTAGTTCAGTTATGCATGTTTATTTATTGTTACAATAGGTAGTAAATTCTTCCGAAATTTTCACTTTATCTTGTGATCATTATATTAATGCTGCTGGTCCACATGCAGCTGATGTTGCTCTGATGGCTGGTATTGGTTCTAAAGAACATCCAGACCCTCGAATGCATGTGGAACTGCCAGTCAGACCCAAAAAACGTTATGTGTTTGTACTACACTGTCCTGGAGGGCCTTCAGAGAATGTACCAATGTTCATAGATCCATCCGGATTCTACATAAGAACTGAGACACAAAGAGATACATATATATGTGGAATGAGTCCCCCTGAGGTAAGAAACTGAGTTATTGATACTCATGCACAAATGTCACTCACCGGGATGTTAACAATTGTTGGTGCAAATATAAAAAGTTATTCAGTAATTATTACCACACACAGTGTATGCACAAGGGCTAAGTGATTGGTTCTGTCTGTTTGTCTGTCTGTTTGTGTATCGTGCAAAAAAATTCGAAAACGTACTTTGTAGTAGTTTAAACATCTCCAAACATCGCCAAACACTTCTAGAAATTAGTCGTATAAGAGTGTATGCATACCTTGTAGAAGCTAATGCAGTTCACACTATTCACAATTCCTGTGCTTTCTTAATCATTTTAAAATAGTTCACCATTTTTCAGTCAATCATGCCCTTCAAAATATGATATGATATAACACGTGTTCACAATACAGTATTGAGCAGAGTCTGTGTTCTCAGAAAATGTAGTATTTTTATGAAACAAATTTAAAGCTGTGGCCATTTTATGTTAGGGACCAAATGGTTTCTTATTAATGTATTATTGAAAATATGTGATTTTATAGTTAATAAAATTAATATTTAATTATGAACGTTTTATAAATTTCATAGGAATTAGATCCCGATTCGGATGATCTGGAAGTTGATTATTCATTCTTTGATGAGAGAATATGGCCACTGCTAGCTAACAGGATACCAGCTTTTGAAGCACTAAAAGTCAGTAGTACATCAAATTTTCCCGTTTTCCATTCATTAAAACACTAGAATGGTTACATGAAAAACTACCTCCATTTTCAATGCTCTTTCATCAATTTTTATTAATTTTTGATTTATATCTTTCTTCATGATCTTCCTCAAAGGTTCGTACAAGTTGGGCTGGATTCTATGATTACAACATATTTGATCAGAATGGAATTATAGGGGCACACCCTGTAATTAAAAACTTTGTCTTTGTCAATGGATTTAGCGGACATGGTATCCAACAGTCACCAGAAGTTGGTAGAGTAGTTAGCGAACTTGTTTTAGATGGCTCTCCTGTCACTTTAAAACTCAAAGAATTTGGATTTGAACGAATAATTGAGAATAAAAAACATTTGGAATTAAACATTGTTTAAATTTTTTATACCTTTTATAAATTATTAGTTTTATTGCCCTCATTAATAAATTATTCTGTAATTATACACATCATTACTTGGAAAAAGCACCAGTCTTATACCATACTACCAGGAGCACTTGATGGAAATGTTTTCTATCATGCTCTCCTGATACATCATATAGAGTTGCTGGAAGTGCTTACAATGATGATTGGAATTAACATTTCTCACATTCACTTAGTCACCCATCATTTAGTTCAAATGAGGCTATTATATAATATTGGAATCTGATATTTGTAGTAAAAATGTATTGAATTATTATAGTCACATAGATGTATCTTAAGACCATTACGATGAAAACTAAGTTAATTAAGCTCATAATTATGTGAAAGAATTACCAGTTCGAATTCCTGTTAATTAAATAATACTCTAGACAAACAGACTAGTCCCTTTACAAGACTAATGCCTGAAGCTTCTTCTGCATGAGTATTACATAAGAAATGCCTTATATGGTATGTATACTTAGGGAATACATTCCATTCTTGTGTGTGCATAGTGTTGTTAAGTGCTCTGCTTCATCCGATACAGATAAGTAGTAAATTGCAAAGTATATATACTATGTAACTATACTTATGTAGGGTTATATGGAAGTGGTTAGTTTAATTTGCTGATGTACCACCCCAATCTAGTTTGTGTGCTTTTTCGGTTTTGATATTCTTACATATTTTTAACACATTTATTATTTTTAAAAAATTGGTATAACATCAGTAATACATGTATTAATCAATTTATATGTATGTTATAATTATAACACGTACACTCACCTCACTTTATTAAGTGTGCATGAGGATGATGCAATAAAGGTCAATGTTACATAGTGTACAAGGAGAGCATGTAAAGTGTTTATTATCATCCACCTAAAGTCAGTTCACAATCATGATGACCTCAAAATTAGGATGTCATTACTTTATATGTAATATAGTCAATGTTGTAAGGTTAATGTATGAGTATACTGTAATAGGATTGAAAAGAATGGGTAGGATGAAAATGGTGCAGGAAAAATTTTTTTATTCCAAATTAAAGTTATCTGAGGTCATGATAAACATGAATGACCTTTAGGACTGTTCTTGGAGCTACAGTAACAGAGGTGAATAAAAAGGTGCAACAAATAACATTTTGCACACAATTAATTATTTAAAGTATTGTGACATCAATATGATCTGATTGGCCATAGATCATGTGATCAGCAATGAATTTATTTAATCACAAATTTGTTTTCAGTTTTTGAGACCAAAAAATAAATTTAATTATGGTATAAATTTGGGGATTATAAACATATGTTCAGAAATCATAATGATAATATAAAATAATAATAAATTTAGTCGGGGAGAGTTAGTATTGTGTATATGAAGTGTTTGTGTAATTGTTAAGTGATAATAGCTACGAGTCGATTGAAGTTTTGTGATTTCAATCATCAATTCAACCATGTCATGTAATGTCATGTTGTGTCACAATAAAGAAAGAGAGTTTGGTTCATGATAGCCACCTATTCCTTTGGTAAGGAAATGAATAGTCATCAACATAAACTGTTTCTAATTCGTGTGTTGAAATCTCGTCAATCGGAACCTGTTCATATGTCATATTGAAACCCGTATGAACTGATGAAGTTGGTAAGTGTGAGTGGAATTGAAAATATGTACTATTTCCTTCTTGAATAATGTACTTAATGAGTGTAAAATGTCCACATATTCGCCTTTTATAGATAAATTTTCCATGTTGTGGTTTGAGGTAGTCATCCCTACATTTTAAACTCAGAGGTGTATCAAAATTTGATATCATGATTTTGATGTAGTGATCAGGTAAACGATGAATTGTCCATAAACAGTTCTGATGAGGTAGATAAGAGGAGGGGAATCCTGGTGATGTAATAGTCCCATTTGTTGAGTTAAGTTCTGCTCCGCATTCTGCAGAAACAAATCTGATAATTTCGTTTCATATTTTCATCTTTTATAACTTACCCAAACATGTTTGATTGTCAGCAGCTAATCCAAAACCTGGTTTACAGTGACAGTAGTATGAGCCCAGTGTATTCTTGCATCTCTGTTCACAACCTCCTCTCTTCATCACTAAACACTCATTGATATCTTTAAAAATTAAATGACTATTAACTTTCTTTATTAAATAAATAAGTGACAATATTCATTATTATTTTAGTAAAGGTTAGAAAAAAAAACCATACACCAGCTGTCAATTGAACCCTGGATCCAGTTGCTTTTTACCATTAATCGCTTGGGCATATGAGGAAGTGCACATGCATTACTAGTTTACTGGTATATGGGCAGGGTTTCATACAGGGGGATGGAGATTTCCCCTTAAGATTTTAGACCAACTTTACTTTAACATGCAAAACATCTTAGCTACAAGACGTGTTGAGTCCCAGAAGTCACCTCAGAGGACCTAAATTAAAGCATTTTCTGGGTGAGCATACCCCCGGACCCCAGAAGCAGTGTGGTTCATATGCTCGATTCTTCCACTCCCTAACAGAAAATCCTTTATGAAATCCTGATGGAAGTTTTTCACTTCCAGTATATGACAAAGTATTTGTTTCATACCTTCACAAGTACGTGTATCTTCTCCTACAGCATAACCTTCTTCACAAGAGCATTCAACTTTCACTCCATCATCGTCAGCCACACATATATGAGAACATCCACCATTATATTCAGAACACAATATTGATAAATTTGTCTCTGCAAAAAGAGAAGAATCCTGAAATTAATATCATTGATTTTAAATGTTTGCAGTACCTTTAAATGTGTCATATTCAATTAGAAATCCCACAGCTTGAATATCGGTATCTGACTTGAAATGTATTGACACACTACCAGCAGTAAAATTGAACTGTTTCTCTGATGTATTACCACAGTACTTAGCATTACTCATCACCTCGCCATCAATATCCTGTTCAATAATCTCCAAATAATCATAGATACAATCGTCGTCATCTTCCAGTTCAAATTCCTGAATATCTAACTGCACAATTGTACCATTTGTTATCCACAGCTTCCATACACATTCCATATTTGGTAAGTATTCGGAAGGATAGCCTGGAGATTTCAACATACCTCTACTAGGGTGGTCAACATAGAATGACCCACCACAGCTTGCTAGAAAATGACAACAATGTTATTATTATAATTATGTGATTTGTAAAATGCATACCTTCACACTCAATGGCACTGTGTAGCAATTCCCAATTGACTGTTGCTGCATTCGCTAACACAGCAATAAGTTGGTCATCATTACATAACTCATGTACAAACATATAATGCAAGCCATAACCGACTCGTCCTTTGTGAGAGCAACATCTATTAAACAAAAGAAAGGTTTTTTGTTTGTTAGTTTAATTAATAAAGTGCTACTTACCTCTGTCCATGCTCAATGAAAACATAATCCTGTTGTTGTGTATATGGTATGTATTGGACACAAGCAGTAGATTCTATTTTCTGCATAGCATACTGAACAGCGATGGAAGTTGACTCTGAAAATGAATATAATATGAAGTGATCATCTATTCATTTATCCAATCACATACTTATCCATACAAATGCTTTTCTGAATTCATTATAGTCATTATCTGATATACTGATTATTTTAAATTATTTTAAATTTCAAAACTTCAAAATTTTTTAATCAAAATGCCATCCATTCTATCTCATGATGGAAGACTAAATGTCTATAAAGTAATTTGTATGTTACATATTTCCTTCATTCCATTAATTCATGCTGGTGCTAACTTATGCGGTCGATTCATAAACCTCATTTATCTGTAAACTGATGATTGCATCTCCTTACCTGATAATTCATCACTTATTGCATATGGTATAATCCCGTTGGTCCATTTTTCACTCCTTGAAAGAGCACCTGTATATACAAAGATTATATTTATACTTGGATTAAATGTATTTATGGAATTAAAAACATAATGTTTATCACAATCATATTCATTTCATACTTCAATGATATGAATATCGTTTTTGTTATAACTTTCCGTTAGATATCATTCAACATATGTAGCAGGATTGGCTGCAGAATTCTGTTTTGCATCCACGAAACTACTGCAGGGAATGGTGTATAAGTTGTAGAAGAGGCTGTGGGATTCGTATTGCACTATTAATATATTACACTACTGCAGGGAATGTCAAACCTTGATGGAAATATGCTAATTGCTACACTTTGTACTTCTACAGGGAGGGATAATAGGCTTGGTTAAATATGTAGATGGAGTGTGTGTGTACTTAATGATATCTGATAAAGCATTGCAGGGAGGTGACTATCAAAGTAAGGTTTAGATCGGTATCTTAGATCTGAAATAATATCCGGGAAAAGGCTGATAATGCTATATTTTAATATATCATGGTCTTTTTTTTTCAATTGAGATGTTTATTGACACTGCAAGTTCCATACCTGATGAACATGGATCCAATAGAAATGCTGGTTGAATGGTAGGAAATCCATTTCTGCTGGTTGCTGCTTGTCTTTCAACATTTTGTCCAATAATATTTGCTTGTGAAGTTGACAGGTAGATTAGCGCGGAGAAAATGAGTGTAACAATCCGGTAACAACAGTACATTGTGTAATATTGTCTTAGTAAGTGAAGTCCAGTCTAGTGGGGGAAAAAAAGAGAAACTTGGGAATGGTGTAAGTACAGTTACAAGATGTTTTATAGCACCAGCTCCACCTTTGTGAGGGTGAACGCCCCCCCACTTGTTAACCTCGTGTATGAATTTCCACGTGGTAGCCGCGCCCACGTGGGGTATATCACGTGATAATGGATGGAGAGGACCAAAATGATGTGGGCTATACATGGGAAGGTGAATACGAAAGACCTTGGTGAGGACTTGAGATGTGTTTTTGTGAGGAGAGAAAAAGTGTGAAAACTTTGTCTTCCTCACAGGGAAGCAATACAAGAAGATACTGAGGGTCGAATTCATGCTCCAGATGAACATGAGTTGTACAAGGCAAAGAGAAGAAAGTAAGTAGATGTTGTTTAATTCAATATCTAGCAATTGGGTTTAATTCTAAAGGCTGTTTGATCACAAGAGTCAAGTAAAACTTGGAATGGTAAGAAGATAGCGACTTAATTAATTAATCCGCCATTTTATTGAATCCTTATCTTCAGATGCGACATATGTTTGTTGTGATGGATCTATCATATTCAATGGAAGAAAAAGATCTCAGACCAAACAGATTAACATGTACTAAAGTTGTGAGTCTCATGTACATAGACTGGATTGACAATATATATCTATTCTGCAAGCACCCAATGCGGCTAGACGGTTGACAGAAATGGAACACCGAGAGAGGCTGTGACCAAAACGTTTGTATTTAAAGAATGTAATAACTGATTCATTCACGTGACATAATATCCGATTTTAATTTTATGCTCGAGTGACATTTCTTAAGTCAATTTGAATGAAGGTTCTAACATTCGTTCATTTGGTGGGCATTTCGAACCTTTCGAAATGCCCACCAAATGCATTAGTTTGTGATGATTACATGTATGTATCAATCATTGCTAATGGGAGTAGAGTCTCTACCTTTCTGTGTACTCAAAATCTGGGGCCTGAAGAAGTAAGTCTAACTGCAGTCTAAGTGCACAGAAATTAGGTTACTGAAGTGCTCTCTCAAGGTTCTAAATGATGACTTCCTTATGTCTGAAACTCAACAACTTATTATACTTACTTGTTAAAGATTCCTGCATCATCTTTAATTCTTTATACTGTTTCTCTGCTGAATACAACAGTTATTGGCAGTTTACATTTTTCCTTCTGGTCTGTAGCTCGAGCATGAGTTCTTTTACGCGTTACGCTCATTAATTGACCAAGCCCCTCGGAATGACGCGACTTCCTTAACTACGTATCAAACACATACTTGCGACTCCTGATTTATTCCTGATTCTCTCATGCCTGCATGTCACAATGCCTTGCATAAATCTTACACAATTAACCTCGCATCTAATACGTGTACATTTGTACCTACACAATGTTATTGTACATGTATTTATACATGTACATGTATGTTTTTATTCGTGTACATGTACATGTGTTCCTACGTAGATTCTTGAGAGTTTTTTTGAAGAGTTTATTGATCAAAATCCGATATCACAAGTATGTCTAAGTGTACTTAATCATAATTAAATATGATTTTGTGTTAATAGATTGGATTAATAGTAACTAGAAATGGAAGAGCTGAGAAATTAAGTGATTTATCAGGTGAATATTGATAGAATGAGCAGCATATTACTAATGGATGGATGATTACTGTAGCCATGAATGAATGAAGGAATAAATGGACTAATGGATGGATGAATGGACCATGTATGAACTAATGAATTGAACAATTATTACATGATGGAGGAATAATGAATAATATATGGACTAATGGATAATGGATAGACTAATGAAGGGAAGAATAATGGGTAATGTATGGACTAATGGTTAATATATGGACTAATGGATGGAATAATATATTGACTAATGGATAATGGATGGAGGAATAAAAAATAATAGATGAGGAAAATTTATCCACAATTGGACAGCTAATTGACAATACAGTGTATCAGTATATGGAGTAAATGGACTAATGGGAACAATTGATAATATACATGTGTTATGAGGAGGAGCCCATTATGACAGAAAGCGGAAGAACAGCAAACGACCATTCATTTGGTTGAATTAGACAAACTATCTGTCTGACTGTCTGTTACTATTTGTAGAGACCATGTCATTGATTATCCTGTTTAATCTACAACTCAAAGTTTAGCTATTAAACGAAAACTTTTAGAAGTGGAAATAGACTCATCCACAAACAGCAAAATGAGTTTCGGAGAACGTGTGAATCAACTGTTCAGTGATATTCAGGAATGTCTGACATCTGCAGACATGCTGAAGTTGTGAAAGTATTCGTACTATCTTCTACTTTTACTTTTTTCGCAATATTACCAAGTGACATGAGCAAGAGTCTCAATGAATTTTTCTTTCCTTTGTTTCACAGCTAGCTATTCATTTTCTACAGGCCATTTTTAAAATTGTGCGTTTAATAATAAAGCTGTCAAGAAGATAGTAAGAATACTTCATTGTAATGATTTCACTCTCTTTTCATAAGTCACAACTTCAGCATGTCTGCAGATGTCAGACATTCCTGAATATCACTGAACAGTTGATTCACACGTTCTCTGAAACATGTACTCATTTTGCTGTTTGTGGATGAGTCTATTTCCACTTCTAAAAGTTTTTGTTTAATAGCTAAACTTTGAGTTGTAGATTAAACAGGATAATCAATGACATGGTCTCTACAAATAGTAACAGACAGTCAGACAGATAGTTTGTCTAATTCAACCAAATGAATGGTCGTTCGCTGTTCCTACTCTTCCGCTTTCTGTCATTATGGGCCCTCGATATTACAGTATATATTAGTTGCACTAATGATTAGTACCAGGAGTGCATCAATGAAAAAGCAAAAGGTAGGAGCGTGTAACTCCCACATAAATAATTTAAAAGCAAACGGAGCATGTACTAAACGAGTTACTACTTTTAGAATATATTGACCACACCCATAATGGGTTAAACTTAAGTAAATGTCTTTTACAACTCCAAGAACATACCCTCAGATTGCTGCAAGACTTAGAGTAACAACTCCAGCTTGTTTTTTACTTGTGGGCTCCAGTTCAAAAGAAAATTGAGTAATAGTGTGTTATGGGTGTGTCCAATATATTCATTGTTTAACATGCTCTGTTTTTAATTATGTACACAGGAGTTGTGCACTCCTACCCTTTGTTTTTTCATTGATGTGCTCGTCATAGTATAGTATGTATTTATAATTCATCAGGTAATCCCAGAGTTCACAAAGAAGCATTGAGCAAGTGTGTAAAATGTGTTGGTGAAGCATCATTACAAAATTCTTTGGAACTTGCTATGAAAAACATGAAGTAAGTCAAACTAAAGATAGGTAAGGGTATCAGTGTTTCATACAGGAGTTTTTGTTAGGGAAGGGAAATAATCAATCATGTGAAGCACACTGCTCCTGGGAGGGATTGGGGTTATGCTCTCTGAGGTTATTCTGGTGGCTTTGGGGGGCATGTCCAGAGTACAAAATAACGGTTGAAGAACAATCAATGTGTCTGACCAAATATTGTGTCTAATGATATTGGTTGGCTGTACTCCACTGACAATAGTTACTATGGCTAGAATGGATCTTGTTTTTTACTAACTGGATATCCGTTTACAGTAACGGTTGGGTACCTGGATAATTGCTTTAACAAATTCACAACTTTTTGTAGTAAAATATCAAGTATTACCTCGCCCTTTGCTGTAATGAACTGCAAGAGATGTTTATACAAGCAGCATTGGTGTTTTTACAGATTGTTCTGCACTATACAAGCCTATAAACCTAGCAGCATGGTGCAAGACACTTATCAACTGCCGTTTTATTGCAATTTTGATTTTACCTGTTTGGTTTCTGCACATGCGCAAACATTAAACAAGTACCTAGATACAAAGAAACAGATCCAGATCAGTGTTTTTGATAAGCTCATATAGTACACCATTGGCCCAAATAGCTTCTTATTTGGCACTGCACAGTTCTCTCTTTGGGCCAGTGGCGCAGTTAATTATGATTATATTGTCACTAACAGCATTAACTCTTAGTTAATTGGCTCAAGTTGCATTCTCAATGGCACACACACTAACCATTGTTGAGCCAATTTGGCCCAAGCTCCAAAACTTATCAAAAACTCTGATCCAGATGTTCAGTTGACAGATATTTAACTGGATAACTGGACATCCATTCCACCCTTAATAGTTACCTCATGCACAATATATACAATATGAAGGAAGAAATCACTTCTCCACTAATGCTGTATTTTTAACAGTCACTAGTAATGGGAAATTTTGAATGGACAATTTGTCCGACCATGAGGACATTTGATTGGCCAAAGTAAAGCTATTGTTTGGAAAACCATTTTATGGCTGACTGTTGTTTTGTATTCCTGTAACTAGATGGGAGAGAGAGAGTGTGTGTGTGTGTGTAATTGTGACTGAATTTGCAAAAAAAAGGACCTTTTTGTGTAAAACGTTTTGATCAAATGTTCACTTTAAATATTGAAATTTAGTACAGGAATTCAATGAAATTTGGTATTTAGAAAGAGCTATAATTAAGCTACATAGACACCATATTGTGTTGTCTTCATAAATAATGATTGTTTAAAGGAAGCATTGGGTCAAATCTAATTGTTGAAAAGTATCTATTTTTGTAACTTAGATAGCAAGTGAACATGTCAGAAAGTCTATCATAAGTTGTTACATTTAAAAGTATCCCTATTGATTGCTTTGTGGTTTCCAACATTCATTAATCATGGCTGACTTTCTCATGTCTGAAGCATAACAGCCTATTATTTTGATTATCTTCTTTCTTTTTTAAGGATGTTGTAGAACTTTAGGAAAAATAAATTCCAGGCAGAACAGCTAGTTTATTATTGGGTGCCAAATGAGTCAAAATTTTTTTGTGTTGGCTGCTCCATTGTTACCCCTTCTGATATACTATATCCGACATCCAATATCATATCAGACGTCGGATATACTATATCCGACATCCGATATACTATATCTGACATCCGATATCATATCAGACGTCGGATATAGTATATCCGACGGGGGGGGGTCTGGGGGGGCGGAGCCCCCCCCATTTTAGGCTTTGGGATCGTTAGGGTTATCATCCATGTTGTTTGAGTCGGGAGACGCGAATAATTTTGACGCAAACGGCACTCCATAGTTTATACATAAGCTATATACAAGGAGCTTTTTTCCTGCACCTCGATCTACACATACCACACCCATTAATTGACCAAGCCCCCCCCCCCGGAATAATACGACTTCCTTAACTACATCTGCTTCAGCTTTCTGCAGTTGCTTCTATTTCTTTTGATCTGCTTCAGCTCAGCTTTCAGCAGTTGCTTCTATTTCTTTTGATCTGCTTCAGCTTTCAGCAGTCTAAAACACATGTTATGATATTAAGGGAGTGGCTGCTGGAAAACGGTGGACTATTCTAAATGGATAATAAGAAAGCAGAGGAGTTGAGGATACAGTGGACCACTCCAAGGTATGCAGACATTCTTGTATAACTAATTTTGAGCTTTTCGATGTTTACAATAAAGGTAGGATGAATAATCAATATCAAATTTGAAACTTTGTTAAGAAAAACTTCAAAGATTCACACGTACATGTATTTTTAATAATTTTTTATCAATGTTGCTACCACCTTGATTAGCTAAAGAAAGCCTAAAAAACTGGATTATACTACTAGTCTTGTTCCTGTTGCTGTTTCTACTAGAATTTAGCATTGCTGAACTGAGAAATGAGACAGAAGCAGCCAGCAATGCACTCATATTATTAACCACATGTTTAGTGTGTACATGTATAAAGTATTAGAAAGTCCTTTTCCGATATTTTTTAGTATCACAGACAGACGGACAAAACCATTCGGTTAACCCCTTGCATACTGTGCAGAGTAGTTAGTAAGGACCTTGAAGATTTGTTGTTGAGTGCTTTGTTATTTGTCAAACTACTTGTTAGATCTTAATCTAGCATTTTGATGAATTGCATATATAGGAGTTTCTACATTTCTGGTAGATACATAGTTTATATTATATGCTTTTTATGTGCAGTTGTGGATTATATATGGCTTAGGTATTGTGCATAAAAGAAAACATGGTCTTACTACAGACCAGCGGGAATACAGCAGCTTATAACTAATAGCTGTTTTAGCTGAAAGACATTGCTAAAAGTATAAATGAAATTTTAAGAGTAGATTAACAAACAACTGTAATACGCTGTCAGGTTTTAGGCATGAGAAAGTCATCAGCGAATAATTAATAATCACCACAAACCATTCATAGTGATAATTTGTCTCCATATATCTTGTATTAACATTATGGCAATGTATAAAGCATGGCTTCGTGATGTGTATGTAACATTCCTGAACTCTGACATAACAGCCTGAGATGAAGCTATCAAGGGATATTCAAGAGAAGATATAATATATTCCTATAGCTAACAGGTACATCAAAGGCTTCTATAACTTTAACAATTGTCAGATTGATACACAGACCCTTACCCAGTGGTGTAACTACGTTGAGGCAGAGGAGGCAAATGCCTCCTTGCTTTTTCACGAGGCACTCCCTCTTAAAATTAATTAATTTACTACACCCCCTGATTATAGTGGGTAAGGGTGGTGAATATTACTTGTCGATTTATAATTATGGCTTGGTCTAGCAGAGCTGCTATCACTAGTTTCTTTCCCAGTGGTGCTAGAATACAACATCAAACGAGAGACTTGGGTAATCAACAAAGTTCCAAATTGGATCACTGTGTAACATTTAATTGACCACACCCTTTATGAATATTTAATGAGATGTGCAAAATTTTCTGTGCGCTTTACATGCTGATCAATGCCTCCTTGCTTCCAAAATCCTAGTTAATTTCGCCTCTGCCACCTGACCTGCATATAATATATACTATAGCTAACAGGTACATCGAAGGCTCCTATAACTTTAACAATTGTCAGATTGATACACAGACCCTTCCTTACCTGACCTGCATACTATAGCTAACAGGTACATCAAAAGCTCCTATAAATTACATAATTTACAATTGTACATATTCCGTCTATTATGAATATCATTATAGCCTTATCACACGGATGGTTTCACAACCACCCACAGTGCATATGGCATAAGGTACAGCCATAATGTCTGGAACAAATTGCTTAATTAAGTGGACATTTATAATATAATCCATGTACTTGTAATAGAGGTTGGCAATAATTCATTTTTACAATATCTCCATTCTTTAATAATCATACCACTATCTTATTTGGAGTATAAACTATAACATGACAGTTATAATGTACTTGCATGAGAAGACTGTAATCTGATACACTTATGTGTACTAGTAGACAGGGCTGTGGAAACATTGAGCCAACTACCGGACATTTTGACCTATTTTCACTACTCTTGTCTTGCTCCTCATATACTTTGTATACAGTTTAGTTTCAATTTACCGGACATTGACTAGACTTATTGGATAATGTCCTGTATGACTGGCTGTTTCCATACTCCTGCTAGTAGAATGCTATAACATTTTGGGATAAGCCTGAGATTTAGAGCTCTTTATAATTTGTAATGAGAATACAACTAAATAGAACATGTGGTCTTATTGTAAAGATATATTGAAGGAAATGAATAGTACTTATAGCGGCAAAGCCACACCCAACTGTTTCAAACTTTGATGCAGTGTATTGTCCACCCTATGATTGGTTTCAACAAGTTTTCATATGTATATTTATATATTTGTTTGTGTCAATATCTACGTGTTGTTAAGGGCAGTTAATGAGTGTGGTGTCAGACATTTTGAAATGCTTTGAAGCACGGGCCAAATTGGCTCAACAATGGTTACTGTTACAGACTGACTATACATAGGTTTGGATAAGCTCATATGGTGCACCATTGGCCCATAGAACTTTTTATTTGGCACTGCACAGTTCTCTCTTTGGGCCATATGGCCCAGTTATGGTTATATTGTCACTAACAGCATTAACTCTTTGTTAATTGGCTCAAGATGTATTCCCAATGGTGCACAATGAAAGCGCATTCGAGATCAACAGGACAAAATCAGCTGCAACTACTAGCTGTTGTAGCTAAAAAAGTTAAACCAGAACTGTTAAAAAGAAAGAATGGAAAAATAAGTATATAGTGTGTTTCAGATGTTATAAAATCATTAGCAATAATTTGTTAACCACAGAGCAATCATAGGAATACCATTTTTATTGTTTATCAGTTTATAAGATGATTGAACAAAGATATTCTTGGGAGGTATTCAATAATTGGGTTTTGATTACTTCTGTTCGTACATGTACTTGTTAGTTATCATAACTAATGTCTGTTCACATTCATGATGACCTCAAAATAGAGTGCGTGTTGATTTTATATGTAATAATTTATACTTATAGTATATAGTTTAATGTCATAAGGTTAATACATGATTATACTGTAACTCACAATAAAGTAATGGATTGAAATTTGACATACACAATAAAAAATGGGAAGGATAATTATATGAAAATGGTGCATGTAAAATGACTGTTGGTTATTCCAAATTAAATTTTTCTGAGGTCAGGGTGAACAGGAAATGACCTTTATAATAGACTGTTGTGTTTCAGGCACGAGAAATGCAGCCATGATTAATGAACGATGATACCAAAATGCAATCATAGGGATACTTGTTTCTCCATATATCTTGTTTCTTCATTTAGACACTTGCCGACACACTCAAGTCGTGAAGTACTCATTATACATGGATCACTTACATCATGTGATCCAGATAATATATTCACCACAATTGAGGTGTGTTAAATTGTGTTTATATTCTATTATATCCAGTTACCATGCTGTTGCTGTGTGTTATATTTCGAATATTGGAAGTTGTAAACTGGTCTCAATTTCGTAACTATGGTAATAGTATTGCCCATGTGTGATTTTGAAAATTGTGTGTGTGTGTGGGGGGGGGGGGGGGTGGGGGGTGTTACAGAATAACTGTTCATAGATCAATAGCTCTTGCATTTTACAAGATTCAAGATTTTAACTTCCTTTGCTGGAGAGCTGATGCGTTAAGAAAGCTACAGATTTGAAATTCATGCTTCGTTAGTTGCAGAAAAACACCAAGAGTATGGGCAATGCCCACATTCTAGCTATATAAATTTCATAAATTCCTAATTTTTAACACCATCCGCTTGTAGCATGTTTAGAGGATAGAAGAGCTTCAAAGAAAGTACTAACATCATTCTTTGTCAGTTGTGGGAAGGTAGCAAGGCAAGTGTTTGAAGTGAAGTGGGTGGCTATAAATCAGTTATAGAATGCGCACGTGGTGTCTTTTACTAACATAATCCTGTGCACTTGGGCGTGCCGCCCTCGTTGCTAGGGATTATAATATTCCAGTAATAGACTCATGCATATTCAATATTTGTAATATAGAATAATACCGTTTAATTGCTAAAATATGATCCTTCGCATGAATGTGGCACACCTAAGTGTTATATTTCAGTAAAATAAACTGTGTTAGGATTCTATAAATGCCTGGGTGTCTGTCATTAATTTTACATGCGTGATACTGTTACCATAGTTACAGAGTCTGTCACTATGCCAGGAAACTAGGAATTTATAAACTGATCTATAATTTCAAAATACAACACATAGCAACAACACAGTATAACAAGGTATTAACTTATTGATTTATATGAATGTGAAAACTGTTTCTACCTATGAATAGTATAGTATAATTAAAAGGTATCAAATTTATGAATGAATATTGTGGGAGATCAAACATAATGTGGATATATGTTATATGATGTTAGATATCTTAAGTAGGGGTGGAATGGATCTTGTCTGTTACTATCTGGATATCCGTTCACAATAAGGATCGGGTACCCTGTAATGAACTGCAATCGATGTTTATACAAGCAGCATTGGTGTTTTTACAGATCATTCTCCACTCTGAAAGCCGGTTTTCAACGTACATTTTATTGCAATTTTTATTTCACATGTTTGGTTTCTCCACACCAGCAAACATTAAACGAGTACCCAGATACAAGAAACAGATCCGGATGTTCAGTTCACAAATAATTATCCAGATAACTGGGTAACTGTTCCAACCCTAATATGCTAGTCACAGAGGTAAGAGAAAAGTCTATTTTCCATCTCTTAAAAAGGAAACCAAGAGAGACTCTTACAGCAACCGTTTTCTTTGTTTTACATGTAGTTCTATTGTTTTGGGTTTTGGTTTGCTACACTATAGTCGATTAATATCCAGAAAGGTGTGGTTTTAGTCACACAATGGTATAATTATTTGACTTTGGCACTTATAATGGCAGGAAAGAAGAGAGAATTTAGTGATTTGTCATCTTGTGATCCTTGCGATGATGCTAACATACACGGGATTGTCTTGCCTGTTGTTCACTCTCATCTAGATCTCGCTGTTTCTGTTCTCTACCTCTTAATTTCTCCTCTGTCTTGGCCTCTTCTGTAGCTCCCACACTTGGCTTTTTTTTCTCAGTGTAGCTAGGCGTCGAAGGCGTGCTGTAGCTCCCTTACTTCTAGGTTCCTCACTCGTCTCTACATTAGAGCAGTACGCCATCAACAGTACACGCGGTCTACGAATTAATGTGCCTGTGGTCGTACGTTTAATTATTGCATTCCTAAGCGTGACAGAACCACATATATATATATATATATATATATACAAACTAAGGTCGAGATTTCACTACACTCCCGGATTAGTTGCCTCGCATTGGTAGATAATCAGCCCAAATACAGATCAATAAATTAGATAAATAGATACATGGATAGATGGATGAATAATAATTATTATTATACTTATATTTGAATTTTATGACTCGCGAATGGTCGTATAAACTCAAACCCATTCTCAATAGCCTCAATCCCATATGGCACAAACTGAAAAATATATAACATACTATACTATCAATGATATTACTTACTTGTATGTACAATAGTCTGTGGTAAGTGAGTCTGCAGTCTATTGAAACCCCTTTCAGTAATGCATTGGGACTTTTAGTTAACTAAACTAAAACCCTTTTTTAGTAAAACTAATAATTATTATTTTAGTATACCTGAACTAAAGTTTGAGAAACCAGACATGCTATAACTATAACTAAAAGTGGTGACCATAGTCATCCTACTAAAACAGCACTGCGTGGTGGTTATAGTCAATTCACATTCACGATGTCCTCAAAATTATGATGTGATGACTTTATATATAATATAGTGTATAGTTTAATGTCATAAGGTTAATACATAATTATACTGTAACTCAATAATGAAGCAATGGATTGAAATTTGACATACACAAAAAAGAACGGGAAGGACTATTATATGAAAATGGTGCAGGTAAAAAGATTGTTGGACATTCCAAACTAAAGTTATGAACATTTTCTGAGGTCATAGTGAATGTGAATGACCTTTAGTAGAGTAAACGTTTGATCAAGGTTAATTGCAGTTAGTTTTCACAAACAGGATCATACAATATATTGTGTACTTGCAAATTTGGCAATCAGTTATGAAAATTAAAAATTTTGTTTTTTATTAACAGGAATTTTCTAAGAGTAACATGAGGTGTTCTATAATTGGTCTGGCAGCTGAAGTTAAGTTATGTAAGACAATTTGTATGCAAACACGAGGTAGAATTTAATAAAAAGCTGTCAGTCCTGTTTTATAACTTGTTTTATTAACAGGTAATTATAATGTTATTCTTGATGAACCACACTTCAAAGATCTTGTTATGCAAAGCTGCCGTCCTCCTCCTGCCAAGGTAATGAAGGGTAACTATACAGTTGTTATAAAGTGAGGTTTAATAGAGTGCTGCTGGAAATACAGCATGGGGTTATTGTAACCATGGGTTACTATACAGTTGTTATAAAGTGAGGTTTAATAGGGTGCTGCTGTATTAGTTGGAAATACAGCATGGGGTTATTGTAACCATGGGTTACTATACAGTTGTTATAAAGTGAGGTTTAATAGGGTGCTGCTGTATTAGTTGGAAATACAACATGGGGTTATTGTAACCATGGGTAACTATACAGTTGTTATAAAGTGAGGTTTAATAGGGTGCTGCTGTATTAGTTGGAAATACAACATGGGGTTATTGTAACCATGGGTAACTATACAGTTGTTATAAAGTGAGGTTTAATAGGGTGCTGCTGTATTAGTTGGAAATACAACATGGGGTTATTGTAACCATGAGTTACTATACAGTTGTTATAAAGTGAGGTTTAATAGGGTACTGTATTAGTTGGAAATACAGCATGGGGTTATTGTAACCATGGGTTACTATACAGTTGTTATAAAGTAAGGTTTAATAGGGTACTGTATTAGTTGGAAATACAGCATGGGGTTATTGTAACCATGGGTTACTATACAGTTGTTATAAAGTGAGGTTTAATAGGGTGCTGCTGTATTAGTTGGAAATACAACATGGGGTTATTGTAACCATGAGTTACTATACAGTTGTTATAAAGTGAGGTTTAATAGGGTACTGTATTAGTTGGAAATACAGCATGGGGTTATTGTAACCATGGGTTACTATACAGTTGTTATAAAGTAAGGTTTAATAGGGTACTGTATTAGTTGGAAATACAGCATGGGGTTATTGTAACCATGGGTTACTATACAGTTGTTATAAAGTGAGGTTTAATAGGGTGCTGTATTGGTTGAATACAGAATGGGGTTATTGTAACCATGGGTTACTTACTATACAGTTGTTATGAAGTGAAATTTAATAGGGGGCTATACAGTGGGTTACTATACAGTTGTTATAGTGACATGACAGATTGGAAATACACAGTATGAGGTTATTGTAACCATGGGTTACTTACTATACAGTTGTTATAAACTGAGGTTTAATAGGGTGCTGGAAATACAGTATGGTGTTATTGTAACCATGGGTTACTATACAGTTGTTATAGTGACAGATGATGGGTTAATGTTGTTATAAAGTGACATATGATAGTTTAATAAGGTGCTGAAGTATAGCATGAGGTTATTGTTAACCATGGGTTACGTTAAAAGATAGATTCAAATGTGGATGATTTAAAATGATTAAAAGATTTATTGCAAGGTAAAAGATGTAGTGTTACTCTTAGGCTATATTCACTGAGTTATTGTTAGGACAGTGGTTACTCCTATATAGGCAGGATGGGTTTATTGTTGTTTATTGGCTCATGGGATACTTTTAGGCTAACAGGGCAAGTAGTTAATGAAAAGGTAGGATGTTTTTATTAGTTCTGTGAAAAGGTATGAGGGCAGGATGAGTTTATTGTTACGCTAAGAGGGCAGGGTGTATTGAGCATAGTAATTCTTTAAAGCTAAGACCCATGGCAGTCAGTACAGTGTGGTTGTTAGGCCAGAGTGAACAGTGAGATATACATTTGGGTACCCTTCATGAAATTGTGCATGGTGATGGTGTGAGGTATTGAGTGAAGGGATTTTAAAGAAGTGTGGGCCATCCCGATCTATGATTCCTTTCTTTAATGTATGTATATATATTCTTGTGTCACATGTGCATCATCCCAGTGGGCTTAACATTTAATGAATGTGACATGTAAACAATTACACGCTTGAGCTAAAGCTGAGTAGACCAGCTGGATGGTTTTGGATGAAATCAGTGAAATTGGGCTATAGAAACTACAATTAATAGCTGAAATGCATTGCAAAACTATTGTAATACAAGAATATTTAAGTAAGAAGAATGGAAAAACAAGTGTATAACTATTATATTGTTGGGCTTCAGACATGAGACTCATTGAGAGTGTTGTTTAAGTTACTATAACTATAACTAAAACCCCTTTTCGTAAGGTATTATATATGACTTTTAGTTAACTAAACTATAACTAAATTACAAGTCTACTGTAATAACTATAACTAACTAAAATGAAAAATGACCAATAATGGGCACCTTTAGTTAATTAACTTAAACTAAACAGAGAAAAAAGTATCCCTATGATTGCTTGGTGTCCAGCATTCAGTAATCAAGCCTGAAACACAACAGCCTATTATGGTTATTATTTTGATTACCTACTCTCCTTACATTTTAAAGGATCTTGTAGAACTTTAGAAATATATTTCAGGTATATTTCAGGTAGAGTAGATTGCTTTTAGTTACAGTTTCTATGTAGCATCTTTCTTTCTTCCTGCTACTGCAGCAGAGATAGAGCGCACGTTCTATTACGCGCCATGCCCATTAATTGACCGAGCCACCGGAAATGACGCAACTTCCTTAACAATGCATACTCACACAAGTGGACACAAGAATATAAATATATATATATATATATAGTTTGAACCCGTAGGAAAGCAATCATAGGGATGGCCCTACGGGCCATAAAAACTATAGGTAAGCCTAAAATTAGTTAAATAACTATAACTATAACTAAAATTGTGATGAACTAGACATACTACAGGTATAACTAAAAGTAGCTATTATTGTCAAACTGAAACAACACTAGACTCATCAACAATGATCACTGCCAATTTGCTCATTATAAAGCAATCATAGGGATACTTTTTTCTCCATATATCTTG
The DNA here is from genome assembly GCA_947044365.1 of Petrosia ficiformis. NCBI lineage: Eukaryota > Metazoa > Porifera > Demospongiae > Haplosclerida > Petrosiidae > Petrosia > Petrosia ficiformis. Next base: position 1,280,752 of record OX345653.1, on the reverse strand, counting down.
TTATTATTAACGATGGACTAAAAGGTTCTATCAGTTACAACCTACGATTTCATAAACATTAATACCACACAATTTACTTCAGCCAAGCAGTAACCCAACAGTTGTATTCAAAACTTTACTTCATTGTTCTGTGTTTATTGAATGAAGGGAGAGTAAGATACCAACGGTAGTCATGTATATGTACATCTGTGTTTTTAATAAGCTTGTATGGCACACCATAGGCCCAAAGAGCTTCTTATTTGGCACTGCACAGTTCTCTCTTTGGGACAGATGGTGCAGTTAATCATGATTATACTGTCACTAATAGCATTAACTCTTTGTTAATTGGCTCAAGATGTATTCCAAATGGCACACACACTAACCATTGTTGAGCCAATTTGGCCCATGCTTCAAAACGCATCAAACACTGTGATGTACATGTAAGCCCAGCTGTAAACATTTTATTATCTCTTATATAGGCATTCCTAGCAGTTGTGGTTGCTTGGGATATTTCTGTTTATTATTTTATTGAAATTGTATTTTAAATTGCTAAACCTGATGATTCATGGAATTTAAGGTGGTATGAGGTTATTGAGTGAAAGGAAGGGATTCAATGTAGTAAGGAAAATGAAAGATTAGTGGTTAGCAGGTTAGACTATAAGGGCAGTGTTGTTGTATTGCAGTGAGGGAGGGATGAGGTTACTCATGGGGTTGTGTTTAGTAAGGACAGTGAAAGATGTGGTTATTGTTAGGCTTTGTCTAGTTATCAAGTAATTACTGTGGAATTGTGGAGTTATTTTAACTGAGGGAGGGATGAGGTTTCTCATGGGGTTGTGTTTAGTAAGAAAAGTGAAAGATGTGGTTTTGTTAAGCTTTGTATAGTTATCAGGTAATTAGTGTGAGTGAATGCTGTTAGACAAAAAGGGCTAGTTGTATATAAGCTTTTGAGTGGAGTATTACTGTATTTTGTAGTATGGAATGAGTTTCTCATGGAGTTAAGGATAGTGGTTAGGGTTAGGCCTGTGCTAATAGCGAGATAAAAGTTTATGCTGTTAGACTAAAATGGCAATATTATAAGCCTGAAGTATATCGTGGTTCTCATGTAATTATTTAATGGTTGGTGAGTTAAGGGTTAGTTGTTAGTATGGTGTGAGGTTATTGAGTTAACTCTTATATAGGCAGTTTTATTGTGTAAGTCTTTGAATACAGTGGGGGATTAATGGTGAGTTAAAGGAATCTCCTGTTATACAGGCTAAAAGGTGCAGTGTTATTGTAAGCCTTTGAGTACAGTATGGGGATTAATAGTGAGGTTATTGAGTTAAGTGATTTCCTGTTGGGCTAAGAGGATAGTGTTATTGCAAGCCTTTGAGTGCAGTGTGGGGTTATCATGTCATTAATTTTATTGAATGATTTGCAGTAGGGTTAAGTGGCTAAGTGGCTAATAAATGTAATTAATGTTAATGGCAGTGTGAGTGAAAGGAATTCACTGTTAGACTAAAATGGCATTGTTTTTATATTGGGTAGAGTATGTGGCTAGGTTACTGTTCAGCTAATAGTACAAGTTGGGATCATGTAGCGTTGTAATGAAGTGTATTTTTAGTCCTCAACAGGCTCAACTTGTGTGGAAGTTTTATTCCAAATTGCTGTTAGTCATTTTATTACCATCATAGGACAGAAACAAGATATAATGTATCCCTATAATTGCTTTGCGATGACTATATATCAATCATTTGGCACTAGTGTCTCTACCTTTCTGTATACTCAAAAACAAGGGCCTGAAGAAGTAGGTGTAACTGCATAAAACTGCAACTAATATGTTGTGTATAGCAGAGAAACAGTATAAAGATGATACAAGAGTCTTTAGCAAGCAAGTTGTTGAGTTTCAGACATGAGGAAGTCGTTATTTAGAATCTTGAAGGATTACTTCAGTTACTCAGACGAGTCTTCCTGATGGGTCTAAAGCTCGAGGGCGCATTCTTTTACATGCAAAGCTATTAATTGACGTAACTTCCTTAACTATGTATACAATGCATACTCGCACAATACCACAAACATAATTGATATATATAATTATATATATATATATATATATGTATAATATATAATATAATAATTAAACCTGTGGGAAAGCAATTATAGGGATGCCCCCTACAGGCCATTAAAACTATTTAGTGACAGTAAAATAATTATTAATATCATTAAGTTCAATCACCCATCACTGATTGATGAACTGCTTAAAGTGAAATTGTAGCTCAAGAAGGGCTTTGGGTCAAATCATTCTTATATTTTATTTTCAAAGGAAGCTGTGATGGATACAGTGAAATTATCACACTTATTCTTGATTGTCTAATAGAATCAAATTTTCACATAAGCTGAGACTAACAAGCTGAAGAAGACCCTTGGGCCGAAACATTCTTTTCAAGAATAAATTCACAATGTTACTATGAAGTTCAAAAAACCTCTGCTATAAATACTGAAAATACGGTGTAGAGTTGTAGAGTATTATACGTATGTATGTATGTATGTATAATCATATGTACTTACATACATGTACATACATACATACGTACACAGTATGGAACCTTATGGAATATCACTGTTTTTGTTTACTATAAACTCCACTATGAATAATGCAAACACAGTATAGATTTGTAGACTATGTATGTATGTATGTACGTATATACATACGTACATACATACATACGTACACAGTATGGAACCTTATGGAATATCATTGTTTTTGTTTTGTTTTGCTTAGGAAAACAGTGAAACTACTTTAATTAAGATGGGTAAGTGATGTACTTACACTATCACTATACTATACTATACTATTTTCATGCATGAACGATTAGCCAAGTCATTTAAAAATTAATTCAATTATGACTATATTTGTACGATAATATTATTATCTCATCGTAAATTAAGGAATATTGCCTAAATATCCGCTCAAGGAAGAGGTAATGAGAGTTTGAGACTAATGTCTCCAATATTCTTGTGGTTTCTGGTGTGTTGTATGGTCACTGTTGATTCATTATCAAATTGTATATTATGAATGACTAGTGGCCTTAAGTAGTAAAAAGTGGACATTTTGGTTAACAATAATCTATTTGTCATTTAACCATTATACTTGTAGAAATAAAAGTATCCGTACTCTAGCTCATTAACTGGCTTCATTGTTGATTACTTTCTCATGTTTGAAACCAAACAACATGATAATTACATTAGTTACTTGTTTTTCCATTCTTGCTTTTTATAGTTTCAACTAAAGGTCATTCACATTCACCATGACCTCAGAAAAATGTTCATAACTTTAATTTGGAATTACCAACAATCTTTTTACCTGCACTATTTTCATATAATTATCCTTCCCGTTCTTTCATGTGTATATCAAATTTCAATCTATTGCTTCATTATTGAGTTACAGTATAATCATGTATTAACCTTATGACATTAAACTATAAACTATATTACATATAAAGCCATTACATCATAATTTTGAGGTCATCATGAATATGAACAGACTCTACAATAGCTAATGATCTCAGTTTCCATAGCTGATATCTTCATTATTGTCTGTTGTAACTTGAACGCTTGAGTGCATCTTATCAATTGACTGAGCCCCCGAATGATGTAACTTGCTTAAGTACAGCATGTATACAACGTATATGTGACACAAGAATATGGATATATATATAAATATATAATTATAGTTTGAAGCCATGGGAAAGTAATCATAGGGATGGCCCTGTGGGTGATTAAAATAGAATTAAATTTGTTTGTGTAGGCGTAGGGTCTGATTCTCATGAACAAATTAGTTTTGCTCTGGGACTGGTTTGGGGGGATTAATCTGAAATATTGTCCTTCCAACTTAATTAAATACATACATGTACCCATTTCAATTTTGATGTTGTGATAATCAATTTTTAAAATGAAATAATGCCCAGTCCTTAATTAAATTATATGATTATGCATAACAATAATTATAACAATAACAAAAGACTAATAACATTAACAAAACATATCTACATATTATTTGTAACAACAATTATAACTACTAAGAATAATAACATTATTTAACAATAATTACATATTATTTGTAACAACAATAGATATAACAAAACATAATTACATATTATTGCATAACAATGATTATCAAAAGACTAATAACATTAACAACAATAATTATAACTATTATAACAAAAGACTAATTCTAACATTAACACAATTATTTGTAACAGCGAAACTAAAGGTCATTCATGTTCACCTCCTCAGAAGACATATTCATAACTTTAGTTTGGAATGATCAACAATCTTTTTACCTGCACCATTTTCATATAATTATTGTTCCTGTTCTTTTTTGTGGTGTCAACTTTCAATCCATTGCTTCGTTATTGAGTTACAGTATAATCTAACCTTATGACGTTAAATTATATACTATATTACATATAAACACATCACATCCTAATTTTGGAGTCTTTGTAAATGTGAACAGAACAACGTTTTTGATATGCTCATATAGCGCACCATTGGCCCAAAGAGCTTCTTATTTGGCACTGCACAGTTCTCACTTTGGGCCAGATGGTGCAGTTAATTATGATTTTATATTGTCAGTTTGTCACTAACAGCATTAACTCTTTGTTAATTGGCTCAAGATGTATTCCCATTGGCGCACACACTAATTATTGTTGAGCCAATTTGGCTCATACTTCTAAATGTATCAGAACAGACTATAATTTGTAATGACAGTATTCTATAACTACAACAATAAAACGAATAATTAAAATTATTCGTAACACAGCAATAATTGTAACTTAATTACTACAACAGATATTAACTAAAGTCTCACATTCACATTCACAATGACCTCAAAATTATGATATGGTGAGTTTATAGTTTAATGTCATAAGGTTAATACATGATTATACTATAACTCAATAATGAAGCGATGGATTGAAATTTGATATACACAAAAAAGAATGGGAAGGATAATTATATGAAAATGGTGCAGGTAAAAAGATTGTTGGTCTTTCCAAACTGAAGTTGTGAATATTTATCTGAGGACAAGGTCAACGTGAATGACCTTTAATGGTGTGTAATAGTAATATCTCATTACAGTATTACAAAAAAGGACAAATAATGAACAACAGTTATTAATACCAATGTGTGAATATTCGACCGTTAATAGTAATAAGGCTTTAAATAATGTAGGTACTTGTATTGGCCATGTATCGGGTTAATTATGAATATACCACTATTCTTACTACTAGGTTTTCCTCAACATCTTACTAATGGTCCTCTCACACTTTGTATGTGGTAAGATATTTTGAAAATGAAGATTATAACTTACTCTCAAATTTTTGTTAGTCATTTGGAAAACAAACAGAACCAGTATATTAATACAAGTGGCTACTTTTGTCCACAGGTAGGTGTGGTTAAATACACAGGGGTGTGGAAACAGCCAGTCATGTAGGACATTATCTGATACATTTAGTGAATGTCTGATATATTGAAACTGAGCTGTATACAAAGTATACAGGGAGCAGGACAAGGGTGTTGAAAATAGGCCAAAATGTCGGTAATTGGCTCACTATTTCCTCATCTCTGCAAATACCGTATATATTCATGAATTAGATATTCCTTTTGAGTATCGTATTACTGTTGTTGTCCTATGTGGTTTCATTAATTATACTCATTCTCACGCTAATAGAATAGACATACAATCGGCTAAATAGATAATAAAGGGATAGATAGAAGATTTTTGTAGTAATAATAC